>VWZW01002569.1:1959929-2312103 GCA_013397115.1 Edolisoma coerulescens
GGCGCATCCCCGGCAGAGGGCGACCGGCCCCCGCCGATCCCGCTGCACCGCGGCGCCCGAACCGCCGCCGGATCCCAGCTCCGCCAGCATGCACGAGCGTACCTATCTTCTAGTAATATCAAAACGCTCTTAGTTAGAGGTTCTTTGTTGTTCTTTGGGTTGGTTTTGTTGTTTTTTTTCAACCATAGGTACCAAACTCCCCCCGGGTAATCAATTTCCTGAAATTCTTCAAGGCTTCATAAGCCGTAACAATGAAAATCATAACCAGCGAGGATTTTAATTTCCTTATTGTGTTATTTAAGCAATGAGACATGACAAGGTTTGTGTTTTGCTGGGATGTCGCCATGCCTCGGGTGAGTTGTGTTAGGCAGGAGGCCGAAAATCAAACGCTGAAACCACCTGGAAAGAGAGTCTGTCCTGGGATGCTGCAGTTTTTGGCATCATCCAGTGGGCCAGTATGAGTAGGCTCAGGACAAAAAAAAAAAAAAAAAAAAAAAAAAAAAAAAAANGGGAAGAAACGCAAAAAATATAATTTCCATCTTTTCATTGCGCCATAAGCCATAAAAGAGCATCTCTTATTTAATCTTCATTTAATTTTTCCCCCTACTGGCTTAAAAGTGAAAAATAAGCAATATAAATTAATTAAAATTAATTAATTCTTTAATATCCTAATTTCATTATTTTTTTAATATCCTACAATTTCATAAAACCTCCCCAGATTTCTAAACTAAACATATGTAAAACAGAATTAAAATTGTTTAAATCCTTCAACTTCATATGGCTAAAATTCTGGAGTTTTGTTTCTGGTTTCACTGATTTTCAGAAATGCAAGTCTTCTCTTGTCCTTCCTACAGAATATTTTATTTGGAAAAAAGATGTTGTCTTGTGTTTCTTCTATGAGCTATTTTATTATATTTCATATTGTCTGTTTTCTGTCTCTTCTCACCTGATGGTTAACAATGTGTATCCCATATTTGTCTCTGAATCATTCCTCCTGCTTAAATAGCTGCAGCAACGGTAAAATCAGTTAAACCTCCTGGAAGAGTAACCAAAGGAGTTGTTCCTGTTTCCATCAGCAGAGGTGTGAGGAGTTTCTCTGTGCTGAGAGCACATTCTAAGGGAGGAATCCTCTTTTTAGACAGAATTCACTTTTAAAGCCCACCTTTGAAGATGGCAGCACACTGCACAAGTTATACAAGGTAATGTTACACGAGGGCCAGAGAAACCTTGGCTCTTTATCTGCAAAATAAACCAGTCAAATCACAAGTATTTTGCAAAGGTGTGCCCCGATCCCAACCTCTCGGACTCAAGCCATAACAGATGCGACTCACACAAAGTTACACATGTGTGGAAGTGTTTGCAAAATAAGGAGCTTGACTTTTGAATTTTTTTTTCAACTGTTTGTTTTAAACTTAAGTGCCTTAGGAAAGGAGAGACAGAAGTTAGGAGTCTGGCACCTAATAGTCAAAATACTCACTGGTCTCAGTGAGTTGGATGTGTAAAAATCTCAGAATGAAGCCTCACTAGAAAAAGCCAGATGCAAAGAATAGGAGAAAAGAGGCAGATGGAAACCCTAGAGGAAAAGGAGCCCTAGAGAGAGAAAGGAGGGTAAAGAGTAAAGGGAGAGCAACATACATAGGGAGAGGAGAGAAATGGGGAGAAGAGAGAAAAAGGAGAAAGAAGTGGAAGGCAAAACGAACTTGACAAGACGATTTACCAGATACAAAGCTAAGGATGTCATTAAATATATAAATATGTTGTGGGGTTTCTTCCTAGAAGAGAAGGGTTGGAAGAAGTCAGAAAGAAGAAGCTTTGTCAAAAAAGTTTCATTTTATATATATATATCACCTATTCAATGAAATATCATTAAAAAAAAAAGTCACTGCAAAAGCAAGAAGCCACCGTGATATCTAGAAATTTAAAGGCGCCCAAAATCAAACGGTTGGTCTAGTTGATAGGCATTACCTTGATGTTTCAGTGAAAACACACTGATCGTCCACGTAATGAAGTGGAGCAGAAAAAGCAAGCAACTTGGTCTCATAGGGCTGCTTTAAGATAAGATCCTTGTCCTTTACAACAGCTGGAGCTCTTAGTGCCACTTGACATCAACTTGTAAGTGTGTTTGGCTGCTATTTGTAGAAAAATCCAAAAACCCTATAATTTTAGATAACTTGTCTCACCATGCAGGAATAAGGAATTGCATCCATTTTGTTGGAGTCAAAATAACATGGAGAGCTGTACCGAAGGCCATCTTGACAGCTATTTATGTTAGTCAGTACACTACATACTCTTAATTATAGCTGTGCCATTCTTACTGCCATAGGTAAAGTTGTGTCAGCACTTTCAGTAAAAACCCCTATTTTTAGGGGTTTATCACTCAGCTGTTAAATTTCGCTTTAGGCTGAAACTTGGCATGCAAAGCCTCAGCCTGCAAGCACTTTTTTTTTTTTTTAATAAAAAAAAAACCCAAAAACTTTTGGTCACCTTTTATTTTATAGGAAAGCAGATTTTAACTTTTAGTCATTTTTAACTCAGAAAAAGTTTCATTATTTGAATTTTACAGGCTTGTCTATTATATGTCATGCTGCATTTTTAAAAATAGCACTTCTTTTATTCATGTTGGCAAATTGGCTACTGTCCATAAGCAGTAACTATTTTTAATCATGTTTTTAAGCATATATCCATATTTATATTGTTATGATCCATGCTCTGGACTCTGTAAGGAATAGTAAATGACAGGCCATGTAGGCTTGAGCACAGAGAAAGAACCACAACAGCTGTTAGTTTGCAAAACCCACACAACTTGGAGTGTAGTCTTCAGCTCATTAGCATAATTAATTTTTAATAATGACAGCATTCTTTTTTTTTTTCCTGAGTGTAGGGCCTTCTCCCACCAGTCCCTACTTAGAGCTCACTTTTATTGCATCAGTGGAAAAGGGCTCACATCCTTCACTAGTGATTTGTGAACAAAACTGTGCTCTCTCCCTGAATAGGTGGTTATGCCTTGGCACCTACACAGCTGATCCATAGGGAACAGAGGTTCTGGCAAGTCTGGGATCCCTCCCTGAGTCCTGCCTGTTTTACCACATACATGAAAAGGGAGATGCTTATGGTATCTCAAAATGGCCCAGAGAGGGAGAGTCTATAATTCTATGTTTCTATGACTCTTCCAGCCTCAACCCACTAAATGAATTATAAATCCTATCCTTTGACAAGATTTTTTTCTGCTTTAAAAACAGCATAAATGGCCAAGAAAATAAGAATCTGAATAAATTATATAACTGTATAGCTTACCTTTGGTATTTTCTCTTTGTACTTTTAAAAGAATTATATAAAATATTTCTGATCTGTCATAAAAACTGAAGTGTCTAACCTGTAAACTAAAGATTATTTGCTAGATTTTTATGTCATTTTCACTCAAGTCCTTTGAAAAAATTAAGCTCTGGATGTCATTCTAGGCAACAATCAAGATGTGTCTTTAGGAAATAGGATATGTCAATGCAGAATTTAGCTAGCTCTGCTAAGTAAAAATGAATAAACTTTTTAAAAGCACCTAATCTAAGTTCATGTCCAGCCAACAGCACTGATTCCATTCATGTCCTACCTGTGCTTCTCTTGTTTTAATTTGGCTGAATGGCTATTGCCTCTCTCTCAAGAGACACAGTGGAAAAAAAATGAAACTAGGACCTCCTAAACAGCAATATGTGTACAGACTTGTAAACATGATCAGCTTGATCTTTAAGTGTCTATCAAGTCAGAGCCCATGCAGACTTCAGAGGGGTTCTAGCTCTATGGCTGCCTGAAAATCTGGTCATTTGATTGAGCACCGAACCACAGCAATCCTTTCCCCCTGGAAACTAATACATCTCCATTCTGACTGACCACTTTTGCTCTCACTCATCACAGCAGTTGACTTAACCTGTGCAATTTGTGGCTTGCAGGTTTGACATTGCTTTTAAAAGTATTTCAAACTGATCCTTTTAAATTCCAGCAAAGCAATTATGGTGCATGCTGACACCATCCTAAGAGGATGACATAACCCTCTTGACAAGGCACATTCCCATTTCCCTGTTTTTTTCATAAGCTCACAAATACAGATCTGCAGGAATCCATGAGAGCACAAACATTTCTTCACTTTAACCTGGCTGTAACCCACACTAGAGAAGGAAGTATCAGTAAACTCACGAGAATCCCTTGTACAAGCAGCCTAAATGAGAACCAGTGAGGTGACAAGAACAGGTGACAGGTAAAATCAGCCCTAGCACCCACAGGCAGTGCACTGGCTCACGGCATTAAACTCCTCTTCTAAATAACATTACCACTGCCACCAGAAGGAAAAGAAAAATGGAGCCAGATTTTATTACCAAGAAGGTGCTCTCCCCTCTCGCTGCAGACAGGAAGGGGAGGGGTCTGGTTATTGTTGCAGATTTTTCCCCCCTCTTTCTCCAGGTCTTTAATCCCAGACTTGGCTTGTTGCGCTTCAAATTGAAATATCCTGAACAGATGTAAAAACACATGTGAGCCACTGCTCACAAGCTGTGCAAAGCTTTGTTTCATCTGCTGATGATGTGAGCCTAAAGGAGATCTTTTTAAAATTTCATCACTATTCAAAAGGATAATTAATACGTACCCCCAGGCTTTGATTATGCTATACCCAGTGTGTACTGCTGGTACAAAAATAATGAGGCTCTCATCAGGCCGAATGAATACTTGCAGCAAACATTCAGTTTCCATAAGAAATTTAAGATTCAGCGGCGGTACCATGTAGGTGGCTTAATCTAATTTTAATTTGTAACACAATACAATAGATAAGATCATTTGTTTGTAACCAGCACAGGCATTTTGTTTACATGAAACCCCAGTCAGCATTCAGCAGATGGTCTTTTTAAAGGCTTAATTGAAGTTTTCTAATCTAACCTTTTTTTCCTCCATTACAAAGGGGAAAATAAGAGAAAAAAAAAAGAGTAAAAGAAAAGAAGGGAACTAAGGCAACTACAAGGAAGCAGAAAAATAGCTGCAAAGCCCTTTTGCAGAGAAAACACAGAAGAACATTTCTGCCTGCTGTCAGATGCAGGTTCAGTCAGAACCGGGAAGATGCTGAGGTCAGAGTTTTTAGCAGCTCCAGAGGTATATGGATAGGGCCCTTTGCCCCCACCCTTGCTGCTAGCGTGAAGGTTGGCAACAAATCACTGCTCCTGCCAGAGCTGCCGTTCTGCCTCTGCCTGATATTAGCTACCTGAGCTTTTCCACAGGTCAGGTGTCTCCTTCTCACACCTGCCTTCTCAGAGGCTCGTTATTAGATTATAATTTCTGTGTACTTTCAGCATTCAGCTGTTCTGGTTTCAGTCTCCTTTTGGCCTGTCCCTGCTGCCCTCAATTTTACCACACTGACCGCAATAAACACTTTTCTCCTCACTGGCTCCAGGCTGCCTCTGGCAGCCTTCCAGTGATGTGTGCTGGAATACAACCTTTCCCAAACATTTAAATCTTCCTCATGTAGTGTGTATTCAAAGAGTTTGCCTCATTGAGATTTCCAACAAAAAAATCAAGTGAGGCCTTTTTTTTCCTTTTCATGGGCCATAGGGATCACACAGAGGGCAGATTTCAGGCTCTGGGTCCTTTGGGAGTGACGCGCTACCAGAGTGCTGGTGCAGAGGAGCCCCTGTGCTCCCTTGGCTTTACTGGTGCCATGGCCTTGCTGGCATTGCAGTGAGCTCAGCAGGGCCGGCACTGCAGACAGCATAATTCCCTGTCTCTGTTGATCTGATCTCGCTACCACCACCTCTGCAATAAGGATGCTATTAATGCTCCCATGGCCCAGTTCCAGAGCTTTACTTGCTGAGTTATGGAAGAGGTAAGAAACATATACCACATAATAAAGAGAAATGAGTTTTACTCATAGCAAATGACTTGAGAACAGTGGTGTGGACTTTTTATTAAACAGAGAACTATTCACCACTGAGGAATAAACAGGCGCTGCGTGCTTATAACACCATCATAAAAACTGGTGTAGGTTGGATTGCTACCTGGTGGTTCACAACCATAAGGGCAGAAATTGAAGAAGCGGGCAGTCAAAATAGAAATCAACTAAAACTAGTTAATTCCACTGGCCCAGTTCACAACCCATGCCTACACAGCTGTCCATGGAGAGACATGCATCCAAATGAATCTTTGTGCCCTAAGCCAAAAAGTGACAAGCCATCTTCAGCTCCAGAGCGATAACACTACATAACAACGGTGAAGGGGCCAAGCTAATAACACTACACTTTACAGTGATATAATGACCATCAGTGTAAATGGAGGACTTTTCATGAAATGATTTATATGCCTAAAGAAAACAAATATCATTGTTAGAATAAAAATATCCTCCCAGGAGCCCACAAGCCAGCTGGGCTTATAAGGTCAGATTCGGCACTTCACTCATGCAACTATGTGGTTTTTGGCAACAGGGGACAGTTTAAGTCCTGCTGACTCAAAATCCACTGCATGGAGGGGACACTAACAGATGTGCCCACACAAAATTTGGAAAAAGTCATAAGTTCTCACAAAAAAAAAAAAACCCTCATGAGCTATTGATCTGTATTTTAAATCAATGTTGTTCTAAGTCCCTATTTTTTTCCTGAGGAAACACTACTATTTTTGAGGTCAATTTGACTGGATATTCAGGAAAAAGCCAAAAATGTTATAGATGTTCGCACCATGAGGTTGACACCATAATTGATTTCCTACTGGGGCTGCACCATGGAATCACCTCACCCTTAGTGAAACAGTCCTGATTTACAGCCAATTCGATTTGTCTGTGCTTCACTATGGCCATAAGAGGTTCTTCTCCAAATGACACCTGTAACACCTGAAGAGATGGAAAATACCTCGTTAGCTGTCAGCCATATCTGAGCTCACTTTATATCCTGTTTTTAGGCAGCCCTTAGGAATTAAGGGCGATACACTCTCTAGCACATCTCATTCCAGGAGAGTGCAGTGGCAAACACGAGCAGAGAGAGGATGTCATGTGTTATGGGTGCAGCAGAAGGTTGAAGAGATAGAGATACACAAAAAGTGCAATGATTTCCAATTATATAAATGGAGGCCCATGTACAGAGGATGATTTAGACACTGGAAGAAAATTAATACAAGTTGAGGACTAGGAATTCTCCCAAGGAGAACATAAACTAGAAAGCATTTCTTGAACTGCTCTTCTGAAATGAAACACAGCAAAATCCATTAACCGCAAAATATATAACTTGATGGGGCTTTTTCCTAACACTGTTATTTTGGCATGCTGTAAGGACATTCAAATAGAGACCTTGATGTAAGATGTTCTATTCAAGAAAAAAGAAAGCATAAGGTTTAATTTTGTTAATTTCATCGTATTTCATCAATTTAACCTTCAAAGACCCTTGGCTGTGCCATACTTTGGTACTATAATGTTCACTTTAAACCTAATATTTTCAAGGTAGTGTGCAGGGATTTATCCTCATCCTAGTGAGTTACATAATTCAAACTCTGTGTAAGTTATTTGAAAGCACAAGTTCCTGTAATTCTACAGCAATGTGGAAAATAAAGGTATGGAATGCAAATGTTTGTTTGCTGAAAAATGTGCATCAGAGATAACCAGTGCCACATTGCTTTCCACTAGCAGATTAGAGGCAGGAACATGAGAGACACAGAGGTGGGCTTCTACACTTTTTTACATAATATAGCCTTCAAAATACAGCTTCTTCTGAAGAAGTAGTGACAGGCCTGCCTGCTGGGAACAAAGAGTCCCAAGAGAACTAGGAGTGCAGGTGAGAGCCTATTACCTTTTCCAAACCAGCCATGAAAATGGAGCATTGTCCCAAAATTTTTTCCATGGCAACACTCTGACATAACATTGGGGAGCATGGTTTCTTCTCTCGTCATGGGTCTTAAAACCACAATGTAAGACAAATTACCTGGACCTGGTGTCACTTCTCTTGCATCTCTGGGTAGGCAATACCCCTCCAGAACAGCTGGAAGCACACAGATCCTTTGAAGATACTTATTTAGGGTCCGTGTTCTGTGAAAATATCAGGCCTACAGATTAAATATGTCTGACACATCAAAGAGGCATGCCACCCTAGTTATTTTATACAAACCATTGGATGCATGATCAGAAGAAAACTTGTAGTGTTCCTTGTAGTATAAAGAACAAGCCTTTCATAATCCAGATCTTTTGTGAACTACCATATCTGCTCTCTAAGAAGGAGCGGTTCATAACCAGTTGAAAAATACATAAGTATGTCAGACATAAAATTTCTGTTTACATTGGTTGTGCACATATTGCACATATAAGTCTCTAGATTGAGATTGAAAATCACGTACCTTAGATAATACATACTTCTAGTTAAAGGACATGAGCTCTTTTGGGACTGGTTTAATAAGGGATGTCAGCTTTTTGAAAGTGCAAGATTCATTTAATGTACCTTTCTTGGCTGTGAATCTTAGAAAAGTTGGCATTTTTGCAAAGCTGCTTTCCCCCAGTTGAATCTGAATGCAAACCCATTGCCAGGCTGGGTTTCTGTAACCTGACATCTGTTCACATTGATTTGCAGGTAGACTTGCTCTGAAGGGATAGCGTGTAATGTCCAAACTCTTAGAAAAGAGGAAATGTATTCCCCTGTGATCAAATTGAGATATAATTGTCACATGAGCTAAAGAATCAGTCTGCAGTATCTGAGGAATTCTGATCTATTAAGCCTTTGAACCTATCCTGTTCCACTCAAGTCATCCAGCATTTTACATGAACCAGCCCAAATCAGGACATATTACAGGGGAGTTCTTTTTAAGATGGAGGCTTCCACAAGCTAGTTCATTGCAGGATGTTAGTCTTCTACCTAGCATATCTAGTGATTAGTTATTCTGACTGCCTAATTCACATCCAAATACCCTGGTACTGCTGCCACTGAGGCCACAACTGGTCTGCTATGGGACTACACGTGATGTATCTATTTGCACCATGCAGTGTGAATTGAATAACCAGGTTTGCATTCAGAATGCAATGGAAACTGCAGCCTGATAAGTTTCAGAGCTTCCTTGAAATGGAAAGTTGTGAAAAAGTGCTCCAAATTATCTATGGACAGGCTAAAAATGAAAGACATTCACATAGCTCATAGGTGTGGAATAAGACAGCAGCTGAGTACAGATACTTTACATTTGATGATGGAACAGTCCCCCAGATCTTTCTATTAAAAATGTGGATGGGCAAGCGAGTTTTAATGTGCACAAAAACAAGGCATGGAAAGCACTGCAAACCAGAACAGAAGAGCTACAAGCTTGCTGTATTTCCAATGCTGTGAGGTTATGCAAGAGAGGACCTTGTCCTTCTTGTCTCTGCAGGATCCATACCATCTCTTTTTGCTGAGTGTCAAGGGACTCTCTGCATGAGGCAACTTGGGATGATCACTAATAAGGTTGCAAAGGAGAATATAATAGCTCTTTTGTGGTTGGTTTGTTGGGATTTTTTTCTGACACTTAACAGCTAAATACCCTTATCATGTGAGAATTATCTTGATAGTCAACAAATGGTACTGTTCATATTGTGCACAATATTGTTATTTTTAATTTTTGTTTCTTTATACACACATAAGGATGCTGAAATGCAAACTGCAAGAGCTTCTGTTGAGACCTCCATGAGCTAAAACTCATTAGAGCCACCACTGAAAGCCACCCTTGGGCCACTTTCTTGCTGCCACATCCTGAAACAGATTTGCTGTTCTGGAGAGCCTAACACAAAAAAGATCTGGAAGGAACAGCCTTGGTGAGACCAGAGTCATGAAACAGAGACTGCTTTTTGTTTTCTGGTAATGCACAGGTACATTGAGAGTAAAAGGACTGAGATTGGTTTGGAATTTCCCAAAACATTGATAGTTACTAAATATGATATATGGGTTTCCTGATAGAGCCTGACTCTAAAGGAGTCTTCTAAATGTCATACTGTCCACTTAGTCACTGCCCTGTGCTTCTCCCTGAAGCAGCACCACCAGACTTAAGGAAATGGACTGATTTTCATACAGAAATAAAAATGTTTGTATGTCAGTCAATGGACTTTGAAAGGTCACATAAATAATCAAGAAGCACTAGGAGAATCTACTGTAAAGGCAGTATCAGAGGCTGATACTCTAACTCACATTTAAGGCATCTACCTGACAAAATGCTGTGTCACAGACTTTGGCAATCATAGTACCTGGCACTAGGCCAAGTTCTGTGAGGATCAGAACCTGCCACATACAGCTACCCAGATAACATTTCAGGGCCCTACTGCAGCTAAATTTTCGGTGCCTAAATGTCTGCAACAGAGGATAGATGGAGGTGACTACCTCTTGCAAAAACACATGCTTGACTATGGAAGTCAGAAGTTAGTCTTCTGGACCTCTAGGAAGTCTTCTCCCACTCTCTTTGCAGTGTAACTCAGCTTTCTAACTTCAGGGCATCAATCATCGGGATTTGCTGACCATAATGAACAAAACACCCAAGCAGAAGTATCTATCAGGAAAAAAAATCCAAAGAGATGTTCATACTTGAAGGAAAGCATTCAAATCGCCACCCAGTCCTGCTATTTGGTTCCTTTGAGTGAAGGCAGATATGGATTCAGGCTTGATATTCAGATACCGGTTCTGCAGCTGATCTCATTTGTTTCTTCCAAACAAAAGAACATTCTGCAGTCCTTTCCCTTCTTTACCCCCACACATTGTTCTACTAAGGTAAATGATCAAATCCAAATCCCGGGTTAATGAGTGCCAATCATAGCTTCAGCCCTGGTTTCAGGCTTGGCAACAAGTTCCCCGAGCCTTAGCAAACAATTATCATTCAGCTACTGTAGAAATTGATTCTTGGGTTGACGAGAGCAGTCCTCCCTCGGCTGGTAAGGTCCTGCCATGGGAAGCAATTACTGCAAGATGCCAGCTGACAGACTCATTCCGTGGAAAGTCAGGTTGTCTTGATCCTCAGGCACTCTCTAGGCAAATTGTATCCTTACACTCATCTCAAACCTCTTACGAACTGTTGGCTTCTATCAGGAAAAATGGATTGTTCCCTTTGTTTCTGTGGCATTTGATAGAATAAATCTGGACATCCTGCCTGCACAATAAGGAGATTTAATTTTAAAATTCTCACACCAAAATGCTTCAGTATGATAAAAAAAAAGAGAATCATAAAGCGATGAAGATTGCTGCTTGCCTAGGGAGCAGTAATGCAGCGCAGCTAGTAGGACATTTTTTTGTGCATAAAGAGACCCAAATACCCTTAGCAATGACTTGTCTTTACTGATCATAATTTTCTTTTCCCCCTGATTTTCAAATAGTTTGTAGTAACACTTTCACATCACTTTGCCTGACATCTTCTTGTTATTAGTTTGGGGATTTTTTCAAATCTTTGTTATTCCAAGGTGGCAACTGGAAAAAAAAAGCAAAGATTTACTGCTTAATTAGCTTTTCTGACAATGTCTGAATAATGATTGAGATTTTGCCAAACACCAGTGAGACAGAGACACATAGCCAGTATCAGCTAACTAAAGAAAGTGGCATTTAAAGTGAGCAGAAACGATTAGTCTTGATATCTATCTTTAGATAATTGAAATATAAGACTGGCCAAATAAACAAGCAGTAAACCATGCAATCCAGTTTAAATACTGTTGGTAAGAAAAAACATTCTTTTTCATAACTTCATAAAATAACTCCTGAATAACATATTTGTTGTTGATTGTGGCACAAGTTCATGGAAGGTTTATCCCTGAGTTTAAAAACTGCAAACCCCAATGGCATTAAAATATAAAAAAGAAAGATAATAGGAAGAAAAAACAAGATGTAAGGACTTCTTGACCTCACCTAGATTCTAAGTTTTACCCTGAGGTACCTGGAAAAGTGCTGGAAGCAGCAGGGGTGATGTGAGCCTTTAAGGTGATAAAGACAAATATTACAGTAAATGGGCATTTGCAGTCACAGATACCTGAGAAAAGAGGGAACCCAGGGTGGCCAATTTAAAACATCTTTTGATTGAGAAGTGCCACATCTGCAAAGAAAGCCTATAATGTCTCCGGAGAGTCAAAAAACTTAACTTGGAATAATGTCAGATATTGCTACTTTTGCTATAGCTATTAATGCATCAACTCTGCTGAAATTTTTAGGACCTGAGAAGATTTAAAAAAAATATTTCAGGTCCAAATCTCTATAGCATCAAGCATCCAGTGTGCTCAATAGAGCTAAGCAGGCTTTTAAAAACTGAGAATTGGACTGAGCTCTTTTTCAAATTCTGATGAAACCTTTGTCAGAATTTTGCCTAATTAATTTTCATCTTTTTAGAGTTTTTATTCCCCTTGAAAAAACCTTTTACAATATATTTTCAGCTTTTCTTTTTGCATTAACTGCATTTTGGATTCACTGAGTGCTGAGTGCACCCTTAGAAAGCCTTTTAACCTGGCTGGTAAGTTAAAACTTTCTAAATCTCACATGCCCACAGGGTTTCCCACCTTAATTAATTAATAACCCCCTCCTTGTCCTTTTAACTGGGTCATGAATTAATTTAAAAAGTTAATTATGCAATTCTTTCCTCTCCCTTTACTTATGCCTTTCATCCCTGTGTCCATTGGCTATAAACAATGTAGAAATAGAGCCATATAAGTAGGAATGGTTGTTGTAAGCTTTGGACTGCTGAAAAATGAGAAAAAAATCCAAACACATCTTAGCCCTGTTTTTCCCTTTTTTGTCTTGCTTTCTATCCCAGGCTTTAGTAGTCTTTGTGGAGAGCAATAAAACCCACCAAAAATTTAAGTAATAAATTGAGGTTTTTTGGTTTTTTGTTTGGTTGGGTTTTTGGGTTTTTTTTAAGAGAAAAAAAATAACAATATATGTAAGTAGGCAGAGACCATCAGGTGGCGGAAAGAAGCCCCACCACCAAAAGAAGCAAATGGCTTTATTTCCTTCAGCTGATGTACTCACTACATTAGAGTGTAAAAGGCTTTACAGGAGGAAACTGACTCATGTAGGATATGTAGGTATAGAAAATTCCTGGTTTGATGTGTTTCTTTTTAGGCATATAGAAACAAGTAGGATAACAATCCGCAACAGCTTTTCATACCCTCCATGAGTGATGCGCAGAAAAAAAAACTTGTTGGCTTTTTTTTCCATCATCTCTAAAATTATCTTCTCTAAATTCTCACTATTAATGGACATAAAGAAAATTTGTACCCATTCTTTGATCTTTGTCAATGCCCAAAAGATGAAAATGAACTGTGAGACTGTCAGCCTCCCAAATACATCCTTATGGATGCACCTTCAAAGGGAAACTCACTAAATTAGCCTGAGCAATAAATGCAACAACTTTCCAAGAATGTAAGACTGGAAAGTATTTCCTAGGTCAGGTTGTTGAGTGTTCACTATTATGGTCTGTCAAATGTTGCTCTCTGTGTCCAGCATTTTAATTAGTATAATCAGAAAGCTTTACTGCCCAGTCCCACGTGGACTCGGTGTGTTTTACCAACTTATCTAGGTAGGGTGCAGAAGCCCCCCAGGACTTTGTTAACAATAATGTTTCCTTTTTGACAAGTGAGGGAGCTGAAACACAGAAAAATGTACCCATTGAGACTATGGTGCAGACAGGAACAGGATCCAGGATCTGAATCCCTGTCCACAGCTGTAGCCACCAGATACATTGCAGAATGCTTCTTTTTAGCATTTTAGCATGTTTCAGAGATTAATATTTCATACAATCATCAAGACAAAGGACAAAGGTTGCCGTAAGGCTGCAATATTCTGTACAGGAAGTAGTATCTACAGAAAGAACACTTGCATCAAATCTAACACACACAGCAGGGACCATTTATCTTGGCACATTGCCCATTAAAGCCATTGCTTCCTTCTTTTCCTTCTTCTGGAGTAAGAGACAAATTTCAAACCGTAAGAACATCTTAACTTTGTAAGCAGATAACAGGAAATATGACTATGAATGAACCTGCTCTGAGGATTAGCTGAGGTGAATGCCCATTGAAAATGCATAAAGGTTTCAAATGTTACTCATGTCACTAAGGGGACGCTGCATATTCATTAAGGTATCACAAGGAGCTCATTTCATATTAATGGAGAGGTCATACATCCTTCCAGAGGAATTCCACTGCAGAGCTGCACAAATCAACGTGCTATTATTTTAAGTGTTACCAATTTAAACCTCTCTAAATTCACAGAACAGCCTGAATTTGCAAAATGATTTAGTCACTATAAAAAACGTTAGTGACTCTTTTTCATCTCGCAGAGGTATAAAAGAAATGTAGTCAGTATTTTTATATATTGAATCTCAATTCAAACAGCACATTAGGTGCTCCCTTTTAGAGCTCAGGAAAGCTCTAGACATTATTTAACACACATACACACACAAACACACACACACACACATATATAAGTGTGTGGTATCAGTGTTCTAAGACCACTTTAAAATACAGGCAGTTTAAATTAGGGGTTTTGTACAAAGTTCACTTTTCTAATCCTTTTAATATTTACACAAGTTCCATTGCCCTCTCATGACAGAAACAGCCAAAAGCTTCACAGACATGTACCATATGAGGATATTTAATGCTTAATATTTTGGTAATTGAAAACCTATAATTATTCAGCACATACAAATTTGCTTCCTGGTGTTACCTGATTTCTTGCCTCTGTTTTTACATGTTGGGAAAATGAAGTGCTAACAACAATACAGATCTAAATCTTTCTCACCTTTGCAGGAGAAAAGTATCCCAGAGTTTTTTGTTACTGAAATGTATTTTCAATGGAGCTGATTGGAAAGTAGTCAGGCAGATGAGGTACCATAAGAAATTGGCATTTAATTGAACCAGCAGTGCTTTGCATTGGAGGAAGAGCCTAGAGGTTCTTTTTGGTAATAGTGAAAGGTACCCACATATCCCCACAGGTAGGAACACACATATGTTTCTTTCCACAGGTTTGCCAGGGCAGCAAACTCTTGTGCTCCCACCCATCCTCATAAATCTGTAGTTATGAAGGAGCTGCCGCTTTGAACTTGAATTTCCCATTTTCAAAGAGTCAGGCTGGCTGTCTCCCCAGAAAAGTGTCAAGGCCCTGGCTGTGCCATCCTGCTGAACAGTGGCCTTTCTTCAAAATGCATCAGCATGACAGGGCATTAGGGTAGGCACAGCCAAACCAGCTGTAAACTCTTGTAGGGAGGGAGCAGCCCACCTGTAACAATCTAGAAGCCAACATCCATCACAGCCAGGGAGTGATTTGCCTGTTGGTCTTAGTTTGCCACAGTCCTGCCTGAACTGCTAGTGAGGCAGACTTGGTTCTGACTACGAAGCTACAGGGAGGGTCCATCTGCCTCAGTTTCAGGAAGACGGAGAGCCAGATGTTTTGGAAATCCAGATGCCTAGGGAGGAAGGGAAGAAACAGAGGGATTCAAAGGGATTTGTCCCAAGCCTAAACCCTACAAGCCTGGCAGCTCCCAATGAAAGTGGCATGAGCATGTCAGTGCCTCAGCTTTCTGCTGAAGAGCAGTTATAAAGTTGACTAGAGTCTAGTCAATATTCCTCTCACTAGCTCTCTGTGAAGGGAATGATAAAAGTAAGGAATGGTCTTACTTTAAAAACAATGATCACATGAGTTTCCTTCGTGAAATTTTTCAGAATTTCCATTATGTGATGTATTCTGAATAACTGGAAATTGTGCTAAGTGAGAAACAAAACCAAGTAGTCTCTGCCAAAATTTCTGTGAAAGCTAAAATTTCGTGTTTCAGCCAGCTATAATTTCAAGTAGGTGTTCTTGAGTAAAGAAACATTTGCAACACATTTTTATATAAGATGGAAAGAAATAGTCATGAATCGCTGATGGAGTCTGAGGTCTGCCAGGAGGTTACTGTCCAAGACAATTCTTCAGACATTGTTAACTGTATGCAGTAGTCCCTCAAATTTTGTCTGACTTTTACTCCATTCTGTCATCCCATTTCCATGTCCCCAAAGTCCCTTCCTTTCCCCTCTTCTTCCATTCTGCCTTCTGGGTTTTGCAGCTTGAGAATGAGACCCTCCCACACAATAGTTATACAGTTAGAAACATATTTGAATACACATTTAGGAAACATAGTCTGTGTCGTGCTGCTATGACACCCACTTAAAATTGTTTAGATTAATGACAGTTACATGCCTAATTTATTACTGTAATTATTGTGATAATTTAGAGAAGATAAATGGATATCTATTAGAATTTAATGTAAAAAGCTGTAATTAGTCTGCTTCAGAGAGGGGAGAAAGCCAATGCACATAACTGAAAATCCATTAAGCCAATTATAATGTTACTGAGGCAGAAAATGTACAGCCATCTAAAATACACCCATGACTTTTGCATAACTGTACCTTAAGCATGTAAACCCATCTGTCAGATTCCTTCATTAATTTAATAAACATATCAAGGCAAAAATTAATTAATGCACATAGTTCAGACTGAGACTTAGGGTGGGGAGATGGGGGAGAATAAAATTTTTTTGCCATTGAGCAATTATCATGTAAATAAAACAGCAGCAAATGTGTTGGAAGGAACTTACAGTAGAGGAGGGTACACTGCTAATCATGGCATAGGCTTTCTTAGGTATTCCCAGAAGTGTTAAAAGCTGTCTTGGTGCAATTAAAAGAATAATATTAAAAGAAAAAATAAAAAGAGAGAGAGAGAGAGAGAAGACAGCAATTGCTACCACCTATTTACTGTCAAATTAATTCAGCTGCTCCTGAGATGCCATCTGTATCAGGAGAGCGAGGGTGTCACTAGCTTTACGATCCATCAGGAGAAGTGAGAGCACTCTTCTGTTTGATGGCTCTGATAATGGAAAGAAGCTAAGCAATTGCAACAGATACATCATAGATTTTCTCATAATTACCTGACCTGTTACACTGTGTCACTCTGCCGCCAAACACACTGTTTTTATGTCAGAAGCTGTATGGGCATTCTTTACTTTGATCATTCTGTATTCTGCAGATGTCAGCATTACTGTATTTTAATTGACTCTGGGGTAGCATTAAAAAGCACCTTCTATTTCAGTTGCTTAGACCTGATGAAACTGACAACCTGGCATTTATGAACATTAGGCCTTCATGGTAACTGTGTCAGGAACTGAGTTTTTCCTAAATCCCCTAGGTACGAATAGCAAACTGATGTTAGTAAACCAGTTGAAAAAAACCCCAGTGTCTATGCAAAGAGCACCTCTGACATTCTCTAGCCAAAAAATGGCAAACTTTTTCATTAGATTAGACTCTCATGTCAAAAGTGTATGTTATATCCCAATGTGCAATTAAGAATTGACCGGTGTGCTGAAAGAGGGCTAGAGCTGGTGAGGACTGAAGTTGTAGCAAAAAGTGTTGGTAACCTCAAAACAAGAATTTCTTGACAACTTCCATATTCCCAGTATGCCCCGTTAGCCAGGATCATGTTTTCCTCCTCCTGCAGGAAGAGACAGGTAGTTCTTTCAGAACTTAGCTTTCTTTGCAGCATGCAGTGTAATCCACAGAACTGACAGATAAAATGGCTGAAATTTTACAAGCTGCTGAATGGAACTCCTTTTTTTTTTAAGAAATATACTTGGTTGAGTAAAAGTAAACTTGACTGCATGTGAATTGTCCATATTTCCCACCAGACTTTACCCAACAATTTCTTTCTTAAGAAATCCAGAAACTCTACAGGTATCATCAAGTTGTTGAGCTTGCTGCTCGACTTACTGTCAATAGCTACCAATAATTACAAGAGAAGTGAAACTCAGAGCCTCAGCGTTCAGTCCTTGTCTCCTTCACTGCTGCTGCTTTAATAAACATTGAACAATGTATTGTGAAACATCTCTTGCTTCACTGTTAACATGCAAGGACAGCATGCCTTTCCCCCATCACTCCCATGGGCAGGTATGCGATCCTCACTCCTCAGGTTCCGATGAACCTGGGTGCAAATTACGCTTACTATTAAGGCCCTGCCATTCAGATACCAACAGACTTGGTGGTTGTTCCTCTTCAAGTCCCAGCAGCATCACTGTATTATCCCCATTGCTGATAAACTATGTCACAATACAGATGAGCTGTGGTAAATACATCTGCCTTCAGACATTAAAAAGTTATCGTGTTGTGCATGTGTTTATAGATCAGTCATGTGCAACACCAAGTGGTATGAGGCACCTAATTAGCAGGCACATTTATTTTGAGTGTTGTATTCACAAGGGTCCTAGAATAAATCTGCAAACTAGAAGTCTAAAGTAGTCACCCAGGGATCTAGATTAGCCTGCACTGCAACTTTTCCGTAACTAGCTCTTTCACATATCAGGACTATGGTGGATTACGCTTTTGGCATTTGCTTTCTGGGTAGTTTTTGAAACGGTATTTATAAACTACTATCAGTGAACTGTACCAACTAGCCTAGAGGGCTGACTTTAACACAGCAATAAGGAAGGCATCATTATCAAGCTAGTAACACCCTCCAAATTTCACATAGAATCAAATCTCTATTTGCACTGCATATCTGTAATTGTATCTTTCGTCTGTTGTTGTAAAAAGAACTGGGATCAGTTATGTGACCTAGAGATCAGAACCAGCAAACAACAGAAGACAAGCTGTCCGTTCAGTACTGTAATACCAAAGGATATTCCCATCCCACCCTGTAAAGGTAGGGAGGCTACTTTACAAGTGGAGAGGAGCTGTAAGTGGGGTCTTCTACTCATTTTGCGACCGACAGTTTGGAAAGAATGGTAGGAATTTGAAACATACATAAGAGCCATAGAAATGTTTAAAGACATGTAAGTGTCCTCTCTAAGAAGCAAAGACCAAGAATTAGAGTTTCTAGAAAAATAAGACTGAGAGATAGATTAACTACAAAGTATAAGAGTGTCTGTAGGAAAAGTACATCAGCTTCTGTCAGACTCAACACTCTTAAAAATTCAGGTCTTGCAACAACCACTGGCTGGAATTTGAAGGCTGGCTTGAAATTGAAGAATATTATATTATGTTTGTGTAACAGTAATTGTGGTTAACCACTAGAACAACCCAAGAAATTATCAATAGTTCACCTTTAGCTTCTTAAAAAGCAGATTTTTGATTTGTGAATTACTGTATTTAACACAAGTTTATCTGTGCAGCAGTTTAGGTGTTTGGCTGATTCTTTCCAGCCATAATCTCTGAGTTTTCTCCTTTTCTCCCACTTCTCTCCTTTTCTGCCCACTTCCAACCTCCATGCTACAAAGCTTGTGCAGAAATCCTGGTGGAATCATTCACTAGGCTCTCCCTTAGGCTCATGGATACCTAATTGAGTATCCTGGAGTTCCTCACTTATAGTGATGAGACTCATTCAAACCCTTTTGTTTAAAAGCAAAAGAGAGCATATTTCAAGGAACATATTTCAGTTCACAGTCAGTTACAATATTTCACATAAAATATATAAGAATGTCTGGAGCAGGTCAGACCATCTAGTTATATATCCTGTCTCTGTCAGTGAATGATATCAGGTATCTGGGGAAGATAATGAAAATCAGAACATGTGTAATGATGCTTCCTCCCCAGTACAGATTTACAGAAAACAGCTGACTGAAGTTTAAGATCTTCCTGAGCAAGAATTGGTACTTTTGTACTGCAAAGTCTTGCATAAAACTTTTTTTCTTCAGCAGCTATTTGGAACCCATGGATGCTTTCACACTATTTTTCCACACTATCTGTGACAAGAAAGTACAAATTTAGAAATTACCCATATTTTCCTTTTGAAATTCTCAGCAGCATATTGATGCCGCTTAGTTCCGGTATTGGAGGAGACAGTGACCTGCTCCAAATAGACTTTCCATTCAAAACTTCAGATCTCCATCCTTCCTCCACTTGTGGGTTTTTTTCCAGATCTAGATATTATTTGAATATACAGTTTTTAGTTCCTTTCCCTGAGGAAAAAGGATATCCCTGTGGTTTTCCTAGTGCTGTAACTGGTACAAAGAGAGCTTCAATGATGGTGAGGCTTCCCCACACATGATATGGGGAACTATTCTGAATTCTAGCAGAGCTCATCCCAGGGAGCTGCCTTATAGGATGGAAGGGAAAGCGGACAGGTTGCTGCAGTCCTTGTGATGACTTTCTACTGTTGGTTACCCCAGATTAAGAGAAGATGAATACCACTAGAAGAAACCAAGACTGAATGATCAAATGAGGCTCTGGCAATTGTTTAATTTCCATCACAAGAGAGCCAAAGTCTTTTAAACACAGTATTTGCAGAATAGATATTTAGATTAATTCTCATGCTGGTTTTAGATACTGTAGTCTTAACAAAATGATTCAGAGGAAGTTGGGTTTTTTTTAGTTGTTTGGGGTTTTTTCCTCCCTACCAGAGAAAATTGTAATTTAGCTTTCTCAGTTCCTTCCTGTAATATCTTAAAAGCCACTCTTGCATATTGTGAAAAAAGTACAATACATAGAAAAAACGTATACTCTACTATTAGAATGGTTCTGCCCATAAATTAATGTAAGATTTTGCCACCTAGGACTGCCAATTCCAAGATCTTGAAACAGGCATGCAAAGCTAATTGAGGACAATTCTGAGAGAAAGATGGATCCCAAGGTATTTGAAGCCCTGAGGTAACAAGCTGGCCTGAAAATCTAGTGGGAGGGGAAAAGTAATTAGATGTTCCAAGCAAATTGCCCCAGATTTATTGATATTGATTTAAAATCCAGATAATCCTCTGTATGATTTCCAAAGGAACTGAGCAACAGTCTTATTTAAAAAGTATAAAAAAATATGATAAAGCAGCACTAGTCACTGATTGTACCTACTGCACACACCCAACCACTGTAATACTTTTGTCTGGCAAAATGATAAAACCAGCTTCATAGAAAAGGAACTTTTTTCCCTTTGCAAACTTTCAGCAAAAGCAAGAAACAAAAATATTCTATAAAAAACCCAAAAATAGGAAATAACAAAATAAATTCTTGTTCTTATCTGCCACTGACAGGGAAAGCATCCTAAATGTATGCCTTGTTATTGAAGTCTTTCAGCTGATCCAGGTTGTGTGTCTACTTACTACCCTTTTTAGCCAACTTTCCTTAGGACAAAGCATCAAAGGCAAATCAGTCTCACCTAACCCTTTAACATTTTTATTTTCAAAGGGGTAATAGGTGTTCTGAGGGGAAAAAAAATCCCATCTGTTTAGTATTCTTCTGGTATTGACAGTCATGAGGCATTTATTTATTTGGTTATTCCATGAGTTTTAGAGCACATTGAAATGATAACAGCTGATCTAAGGAGTGGTTAGGTTTTTCAGAAATTGTATGAATGGGTCAATCATGAGGTTCTCCCCGTCTCTGCCAAAGGCCAGTACCAGGATCTTCAAGGTTCTCATCCCAAACTGTTGCTATAAATGATGATAACCAAATATTCTTGTTAAAGGTATGCACATCTAGTCACCTTTTTGAAATAATTACAACAGCTATGGCAGAGAATTACGCAGCCTAATTACATTATTCTAGAAAACCTTTCCCTTTCTTTGCTTTTGGTTGCACACCTTTCCAGTTTATTTTGCCGACCTTTAAGGGTCAAGGTCACCAGCAGTGCCTGCTCTGGACTACTTTTGCTCTCCTTTCCTTCGTCTGGGGACAGCAGTAGCATCAAAATACAGTTTGAGAGGGAATGACAGCTTGTAAGAGGCAACCCACAGGCATCAGGGGTGGCCCTGCTGGGATGACAGACCTGTTGATGAACTATCTACTAGAAGTCTCCTTTGTATTAAGTTTATTTCAAGCTAGGTGTTTTCTGTATGAGGCTAACAACCTGTAGTGCTTGGTATTGCAGAAGTGGTTCACTCACTCGTTTACTTTTTTGGGCACCATTTCTTTGTTCTGCAGCTGCAGTAAATCACAGATTAGTAACAGCATCATGTGTGGCATTTCTGGAAGACACGTGAGGCATGGGAAGCTATCGAACAAGGAAATTATGCTTAAATAAAGGACAAAGACCACTATACAGTTTTCCATTTTTGTGGCTGGCTGACCCTACGTGTTGTCTCAACACTCTCCATTCAGTGCTGGATTTTCTTTTTTTAAAAAAATCTTCCTTTAATGATTTGCCTGACAATATTTTACGGAAGAAATAATGAAAATATACTTTTATTCTTGGGGGAGGGAGTGAGAAGTGATTTACCTACATGCTTACACTGTATCATAAGCTTAAGATGTTTTCTGATTATGTGATCTACTCACAATCTCCACAACCTCTTGTAAATTGATTCCTGTTATTTCCCATTTCTTTTTTTTCTTTTGTAATTCAGCAACTTTTGTATTCTCACTGTGGCTTTATATTGTAAAGTCCCTTCAGGTGGGAACATCTCCTTCCTCATTTTGCTTTCATGCATGATATATATATATATATATGATATATATATATAACTTGCATGGACTTACAGTGGAACTCTCTCAACTCTTTTAAGTTTCCCTGTGAGGGAGAGATAAAACTCCACTCATGAGTGACTTTATTGTATTACAGTACTTTGATTTTCTCACTTAAGTCTAGTAACAGTGAATGTGAACAGGTCAAATCCAGCAATGTTTTTCCTGTAGATCAACAATAGGATCTTATGAACTCCCATGTGGTGCAGGAGATCAAAGAAGATTACAAATGGTACCATTTGTATGAATGTTTTGCTTTCCAGAAACCTGTAAGCCATTTGGAAATGTCTGCTGTGTGAGGCATGCAAGAACTCTATCATGGAGGATGTTGATAGCTCTGTTCCATGGAGTTAGCACAGCTGTAGCTAAAGTGGAACGGAGAAATTTTACAAAGATTTAAAATATTATCTATGAAAGAATAGATAGGCAGAGTAATCAATATAATTTGATTGAAAACTCATCTAAAGGCAGATTTCTGGCTGTAAATCCCAAAGGTCTTATAAAAACTCATGAGACAATCTATTTTGAATCTAGGGCCAGCAATCACTCAGGTCAAGGGGGAAACTTGACAGGCTTTAGTAGAGGCTGGAACCTGGAGCTTAGTCTGCAAGAGGAAAAATTCCTCACCTGACTTGTGTATAGTCTGGGTTATATAAAAGTGATTAAGAAATCAGCTGCCATACCATTTCAGTGGCAATGTCACAGAAACACTGCCAGTTACTGAGTCACTGACCTAATTTAGAACCAAGGTATTACTGGAGAATTGATGATAATAAATACTAGAAGTGATGAAGGAAGACGAGAAGTTTTGAGCCAGCAAGTCACTCTCTTTTTAGGGAATCTGGAAAACATATTGCTCAGTCTGGCAAAGAGCAGGCAATTAGCACCACTCATATCTCAGTAAAAGTGGGGGCTTAGCAAGCTTAATCATCATCTGCACTGGCAGGGACTAAAAGATTGATCGGATGGATGTGGGTTAGGTGAATACGTCAACCAGACTGGAACCTTGTAGCCAGTATGAATGGAAAATGAAGGCTCCGTCTCAGATCTCTGTCGATGAACAGTGAAACATTGACTCCAGTGACCACTTCTGTTTGTGCTACCACACAAATATATAGGCTTCTTTTTTTTCTTTTTCAAGATTTTTGTGTGCTGCCTTCAGAGAGCAGATGTAGCAGACATCTTCCAAGGATAAGACTAAAAGGCCTGCTAAAAATATCACACCAGATGAGAGAGGCACTCCTTGAATGGCCTTGCAGAGAAACGCTGGTGAGGAGGGCTGCAGCTGGGCACTGACACCCCGGGAGGGATGGGACATGGAGTGAGGGAAGAGCATGAGGGAAGGATGTACCCTCTCCTGACTCTTCCTCTCTGAAGGTTTTGAGGACCCTCTCACCTTGTGCACTTTCCAGAGAGATGCAATACACATATTTGGATGGAAAGGATTTCTGATACCAAGAGAAGGCTATGGGACTTCTTTAATAGAGATGAATATCTGCATTCTCAGGGAATGTGGGACATGAATTGCACATCTCTAGTAACACTTATAACTAATGAGCATCTGGAGATTTTGTTTTGTGTTTCAGAAAGAATTATTTAATTAAACAATTGAAAAGGCCTTTACATAACAGGATTTTTCCTCTGCTAAAATAATTTAACTGTTCATTTTTTATCAAAGGAATAAAAGGAAATGCATGCTTGCTAATTGTTTTGATAAGAGCAATAGACTGAATTATTGGGAGAAAATAGGAGGGAAATATGCAGGGCTGAAATATCTATTCTTAATAAAAATAAATGATTCTTCTTAAGGATTAAAAATAAAAGTATAAAAGCACATGTTCACCAGAATGAAGCCACGCAGCTATGTATAAAACCAATCACAGAAATGAGAATCAAGGAATCAGCGATGCAGTTGGTAATGTTCATCTCAGACAGAAATAGATAGAACAATACAGAAGTAATATGTACTTTTGGGTTAAGAAAGGATAATATGCTGCCAAAGAGAGTGCTGTATTACCAGAAATACATCTGAAGATGTTGAGAAAGTCAAACAGAGCTGCATTTGGCTATGGCCACTCATCTGAATGACTACGTTCCCTGGGAAAAAAAGTTTGCCCTTTTCTCTATTTTATTTACTGTGTGTTCACGGCCTTGCTGATGACATGTGCAGGAACACTTCTGATATATTTGATACTCATGCATGTTTCTCGATGAAGGAATGCAGAATTAGACCATGAGCCAAAATCTTGGAGCTGCTGAAGACAGTGGCAAAAATATCCTAGCTTCTGGCTAATCTACTTACTGTCTCAACCACATCTATGTTACAAGTCCTAATCCTTTTCCAAACTGCTTTAAAAAGGACTTTACTCTGACTGAAGAAGTAAGAAAAATATTATCCTGCATATAATACTAAATCTGTCATTTTTCTGCTTACTTCTCAACTGTAAGTGCCTGCACTTTTTTATTCATTAACCAGAGGTATAAAGCACATCAATATTCCTGCTTCTTGTGATCTGGTAGGTTACACCATCTGCTAAACTATGTAAATACATTAAAGAGATCTCCTTGAAAACAAAATTATCTAATTTTAGCATATATATATCTTCAGTAATATGAGTAAAGAAAAATAATGTACGTGATTAAAGCAGTGAGAGTTCATTCTGCAGCCGTATGAGGTACTGGCACAATTTCCCTGTAAAATCTGGAACACTTGGTATATGTTACTGAGATTTATGAATGACAGGCACGACCAAAGTCTGTCATGTACTCCTCTTCCATTATAGCCATTGAATGGCTATGTGATGGAGCATCAAAGCCCCTCAAATGTATGCTTTTCTTGACTGTTCTTAGGTTAGGCTCTGTGTGGATTCAACTCTGATGATAAGCCCTTGAAACTGTACAGGCATTTTGATCACAGAAAAGCAAAACGCTGTCTATGAATCTAAACCGCAGTGAACTAGATCCTCCATAATGTTCGTGAACTAGGTAAGTGTTTCAAAGGCTACTTCAACATCAATTGCCAAACTCCATCTAAGAAGTTTTTACATAGGAACAGAGAGCAAATATTTTAAACTCCTCTCCTTTTTTTTCCCCTTTTTTTTCCTCACAAAGGCATGCCAGGATGCCCATTTTTTAATAATAATGAATGAGTAGTCCCAATTGAAGCTCTCCTTTCAATCAAGGCCACAGGCTAAAAACCTAAAAGACAATGGTAGTGAGAGCCTCCTGGGATCTTGGACTGCTGCATTATTCCATCTCTGATATGCAAACCTAAGACATAACAAGAGTTAAAAAGGCTGTGTCAGGAATATCAACTCTGACATTTCTCTTTGTCACTAATTTTGTACAGTTATGTTACTGAACTCCACATAAGCAGTTCATTTATACCTTGGAAAAGGAGGGAAGGAAAAACAAACATCATGTGGAACAATAATGTAGGAGGCAGCAAATTTTGTATCAACAATTCTGCCATAGTATAAGGGCATAGATATGTTCCAGTGTTTTATAGGAAGCTTGCATAAGTGAGTCTTTAAAAACTAGGCATGCTACTTTACATTTACAGATAGATTTGTCTAGCTTCAGCTTTTCTCTGATGGCCATTTCTGCAGTATGTAAGTGACTTACAACAAATTATATTGTATTCATACAAACACAGAATCATTTGCTTCCTCCTTTGCAGGGCTTTCTTGCATGGGCAGGTATCTGCACACATATCAGAACATATACACTATATATATATATAAAACGACATATATTTTGTATTATTTCTACTGAGAAAGTTTATTAAGATTTAATAGCCAAACATCCTTATTCTGACAGTTTTTATGTAAATTTAACAAGAAAAAAAGGTCTATGCATTTGTATTTTGACCACTATTGTGTCTGCGACTGTAGATTGATAATATTTAGGAAAACCATTACAGGTTCTAGTTTAATTTAATTTTTTCTTTAAACTCAGTCCCTGAACAATTCTTGGAAAAACACATGTTTATTTTCCAATATTTGTCAAACACTAGATTTAACAGTGTATGAACAGAAAGGTGCTGAACAGAAATTGCCAGGTGAGACCCAGTACAAGAGCCACCCTGTCACACCTTTGACCCCGTGCATGCAGCTGGCATCACACAGATGCTTGGAGACACGGCAAATGTCCTAGCCCAGCTTCCATCTGCCGTAAAAAAACACCCAGGCACAAAGGGGAGCCCAGCTAAGCCTGCTGAAATTGCTGCTATGCCCTCTGGATGCCAGAGACAACGTGCAAAAGGCAGCAATAAAGCCGCCCATATGCCCTTTGTTTTCACACTATCATAGCTAAGCTGTGCGGCCTCATTTAACAGGACTGACAGCGTAACCTACATGGAACAGCTTTTTCGACCAGTTCTGAGCTCTGATTGTACTTTATTTATTCGGCACTTGAGCTATCAAAGGCAAAAAGTGCCCGTGGCAAGCTAGGTTGCAGTAACAATCTGTGCATTTTAAACTGTCTGCATCTACTTAGTTACTATAACTACTCCCAACTGCATGATTAAATACAAATGATGTTTCCATATATTAACTGCAACCTTCTTTCCAATATGTGCTGAACATGATACTTAAAACATAAGATTCTTGAATGGAATAACATTTATGGGAGTAACTTCCCAGACGTGCATGATTATCACTTGCGAGGATGTATACACCAGTTAAAATCCACAGTATGGTGAGAAATCATTTCCAATCTGCTGAGAATGGAAACAGAATTAAAATTTTGCTTCTCCACAAAGAAATCTCTCATGTAAATCATCTACCTGTTCATGACTCAGATGTTAATATAGCGCTCAAATTCGTACTTTCTGCATGCAATTTATGTATAAACATTACCTTTTTTACTACATTAATATGTACTATTGTTTTAGATAGTGGATTTAACATTTGAAATTACCTTTGATTCCTGTTCTATTAAAATCCAAACAGAAAACAAACCCAACAATGCCCCCCAACCAAATCAAACTACAAACCATGAAACCAAAACTTTAACCAATGAACTGCTGATCCTTTATGGAGTGGTACTCTTAATGTATTTTGAACAGAAGAACAAGTAAGCCACTGAGGTAAATTAAAAATGGGATAAAATTAAGATTGGTAGATCACTCCAAATCAACCACTTACCTACCTCTTCTAAGAGCACTTGCTTAGTAAGCAAGGGAAATTTGATAGCTCTATTTATCATAATTTGCATAACTCATTTGATAGGGCATGTAAAATTGGTTAGTAAAACAAAGCAAGCAACAGAAATCTATTGCTCAGAAGATGAAGAAGGAAGAGGAAGGGGCAACATGAAGTGCAGGACTTATTCCAGTTCTGAGCTCTAAAACTGATTCCTGAGTGACTGTAGGCGTCACTTAGGGACTACCCACCCTTAGAGTTCATACTTTTGACTGAAGTACATATGTTGAGCTTTTTTTTTTCAATTTTGTTCACAGTCTGTTTAACCATAGAATGAGCAATAGGAGAGAGACACTGGCATGAGAATGGCAAAAATACTGCCAAGATGCAGAAAGAGATGTGTCTCCAGTAGTGTAAGAACTGCTGGCTTTGCACGTGACATCAGGATTAGCTAAATCTGAAGTCATGTGTACTTCACAACTCTATTCAAAAAGAGACTCACAGAGGAGCAGGTGCAGGGGGGGCTCTGTGGGTGATGGGAGGAACAGTGCTCAGATCAAAACTGCTGGTGGTCTGAAGGAGGACCAGCATGTTGTCAGCTTCTTCAGCCTATTCTAATAAGTGGGCATTGCTGAAGACTGTTGCTGAACTCTCCCTCAACATGGTTTAGGAAGATTATCCTCCAGTGCCTGTAGTCCACTCATGAGATGCAGAGAACTGAGAATATCTACCCATATTTGTTCTTTTGGGAAGTAAAATGTGTGGGGGTGTCATTTATGCCATGCTTAGTGCATTAACAGGGAAGAGACAGTGCATCAGTTTCCCACATCTTATTCCAGAATTTAAAAAAAAAAAAANAACATCATTGAAATAAGGAAAAAAATGCTGGTGCTTGAAATTCTTTTCCACTGTTTATGGCACAGAGGACTGAAGGTAGTTCTGATTTCCGCTTTCAGGATGCAGTTACAAAGCAGAGCTGTAGAGAATTTCAACTTTTCTCTCTTCTGACAGATGCTATTCATCTCACCATCTACTGGTACTTCTTTTAGTCCACAGTGAACAAGTGTCTACCAATGCATCCCATGCAAATGAAACTGCTTGCACATGACCCATCAGCTGGGAGGATTTTTTGGCCAAAACAGATAATGTATTACTCCTAAAGGAACAAGTGTACTTTGTACAGTAGAAGGTTTAGAAGTGTTATCTCACTTTTGCAGAGGATGAAGCAGGAGATTATTTACCCTTCCTCCTTCTCCTTCCCTTCTACGGAGAAGAATCTTTCTTCTCCTTATAAAGTGTGTCCTAGAAGAGGCTGGACCGGTACAAGCACTCAAAAGAAAATGACCAGTGAAAAATAATAATAAGTCCATATGGTGGAATAGTCTTTAAGAAATGTGAGCATAGTGTCAGGTTTTTATGTTTCAAAGTAACTGCTGTTACAAAATGGACTCACAAAGAAATAAAAAACCTGATACAACTGGTATGTAGCATATTTTTATCTATTAAAATCTAAGTAGACTAAGTTTTACATTACCTCATATTCTTTCTTCTCAGGTATTCATGATTCTGAGATGTAGAGCAAGCAGATTGAACATGTCAAAGTCTGCAATTTCTGTTTATTTTTGTTTATTGCTTTTTTTTCCCCTTTCTTTCCTGGCTGGACAACAAATATTACACCTCACATTTCAAGTTTAAAGAGTACAAGCTGTTCTTGTAATGATCACTGCATTTAGAGAAAAGCATTGAACCTGACAGATTTGTGTAAGAAACGAGTTTCATAGTTAAGTGTTTTGTGTTTCTTTATCTTTGTGCTTACAATATCAGTAATATATTTTGCTTGAGGTCTAAAAATATCGCCTTTTTGGATTCAGTCCTTAATGAAAACAGAGTATTATACCATGAAAGGTGACCTATTGAAGGCAAAGTGCTAATAAGTTGCAGATTGTTCAGCATGACCTAAACCCTTTTTTTATTGAAAATGAGATCTACAAAGGTACTTTGTAACATGTTTCATAAGGTCCTAATTTTGCCCAGCACTAACAGGGCCATTAAATCTACTTAGAATCTGGATTACAAGAAAACAAGGATATTTGTCTTTTTTACCTTTTTCTGAAAGTAAAAACGCATGCCTTGCATACAGCCTTAAGATGTTTTCTAAAGAAACAAAAGAAACTTGCAAAGACCTCCTCTCTGGGGGAAGAGAAAAAGGCAGGGCCAGGGGGACAGAGCTGTGGAACTGACTTCTTCTTTTACCGTTAATTGTGGTTGACTGTGCAACTCACAAGAGGCCTCATGGGCACTCTCCTAATGCAGACAAGTGGCTGGCTATGGAGCAGCCACAAAATCTTATGCCCTCCATTCGCTGCCTAGATACAAAAGCAGTTGCATTTCATGGTTTCACCCGTGTCACAAGTGAGTCCATGGCAAGCGGTAAACCTGCTGTCACTGCTGCTCACCAGGGTTTCCGCTGTTGTGCCATTGTGACTTTGCAGGGCTACCCCCCCAACCCTCAGGTCACTTATTAGACTCACCTGCTGGTGCTGCTCCCACACCTGAACCATTAATTCTTCGATCCACTTTAGTTTTTTAAGAGCTCGTAGTGTTGAGCGTTGGGGTGCCTCGGCTTAGAGCTCTCACTAGAAAATAAATCAGTCTGTTTCATTAGAAATTTCTCCACAGAATCACCATCTGACACAGTTTACAGCTGTCCCTGCTCAGGGAATGCCCACCTGCTCATACAGTACCCTACTAGGGGCCCTCCAATACCTCCTAACAAACCAAAGTCTGGGTATTTTTCCCTAGATTTACAATCCATTAGGATCAATCACCTCAATCATATTTACCCACAAGAAGGAAAATTAGGTGGGAATCTGTGAGGGCAGTAAATGACTTTTAGAAAGCTCTGAGGGCATCTTTCTCAATGTTCACATCTCTTCTGCTGCCATCTTTCCTGCTTCACTTGTTTTCTGTGAAGACCAACTGGCAGGCCAAATGAACTAAGACGAGAGGACAATGTTTTACTTGGACCCATGATATGGGGGCAAGAGTTTTGCTCTTGTCAGCAGCCCTCTTTCTGACCTTAAGCACATCTCCCAGGGCACCAACACCTGAGCAGGGGTGGGTGCAACCCCAGTATCCTCAGAGCATGCTTTACCCTTTGGAATTTGTGCCAGTCATGCATGGTACTGACACTCTCCTATGTAACATCTTGGGAGAACCACGCATCGTTGAGAGAAACCAAAATTCTGAGCAAGATGTGATAGTCCACCTGTCCTTTTTCTCTAATATTCATAACTCCATGAGGGTAGTTCATTTAATATTTTGTGATTATGCACTCAGGGAGAGCTGGAGACTGGGGACTCAGATCTTCTTATGAAACGCACGGATCCTTGTGGAGTCTCTGGATATTTATGGACCCTCATCCTACTAATTAATTCACATCCCACACATAATTCATTTATAAACGTAGCATAAAAATGATTCCTTTACCAGTTTTAAGGTTACCTGAAGTAGATATTCAGATTGCAAAGGAAGATGCAGGAAAATCATTAGTGGGCATTGTCTTCACATGGTACAACAGAATCATTACTCCAGTTCCCCACTTGTAAAGCTACCAGTAGCACAACGTGGGCTCTTTTTTTCATGCTTTCCTCATCCCAGCAAGCAGGAGAAAAGGTGGAAACTGCCTCATGCAGCTTTCTTGGACCTGTTTCCATTTACAGTGAGCACCGATCAGGTGTTCTGAACTCCTGGTGCCAGTGGGTTTCCTCTCCCTTTTCCTGATGTGTTTTGGTCTCCCTGGCACTGGGATCTCATTCATGCAACAGCAGCAGCTCATGAGCCCAAGACTGAGGTTATAAGAGACCTGTCATATATTCTGGGACGGTTATACTCCTGGTTGTTGCCTTAGTGGGATAAAAGTGGCCAAAGCCTATGCCCTGACCTCAGCAGGTTGCAGAAGTATAACACAACTTTACACTTTCCTCTTGTGTAAGAACTGAAAGAGCTGATAGGAATAGAGACAAGGTCAGGATAACACAGAGGTCTCCCAGAAACACATTGCTGTGGGGCACTTTGTCATCAGATGGACTCCTGTGGCAAAACCGGTAGTTACCCTCTCCTCAGCCTGAGACTGGCACTTGCTCCTCAGCACAGCTGACAGAAAGCTTGACCAGCACAATTCCATCCCCACTACAGCACAAGAACAGCCATGTGAATGGTGTCTGCTTACTCCAGGAGAGATGTGCAGCAGACCAGGGATATAAGGCAGCTCTATTGACTGTCAGGCCTCTGCTCTAACCTCTAGAGCACACTCCATAAATGTTTGAATATTTAATAAAATCTTCTGGGTGTCTGCTTCCTGCAAGATTAACTGTTTTAAAGTATTCATGGGTTATTTGTTTATGACTATTAAACAAATCTATTAAACGCTCTGCATTATTTTTAGTTAAATTTTGTTTTTTTCCCCTTTTGCTTTAATAATTGATATTGTTTTGGATACATAAATATGTCCTAAGAGTATTTGTCATTTCCTAATGTTTACAGTGGGGATATTATTTTTCTATAAAACTGTGGGATTTTTCTTCCATATAGAGTATGCTTTTCTCTTGCATGCACATTTCAGAAACAGTCACAGACATTGCATCTGGCAAAGGCATGTGAATTTGCAGGAATTGCAGTTAATGCTGTTTGGAAAACCTCATGCTTTAATTTCTCACTCATCATGTGGTTACAGAGAACAAGGACATCCTTGTATAAAATATTACAGAATTATGTTAAGTGATGGATAAAAACTTTCTGGCATGCTCCTATCTATTTCAAGAACTACTGAATTAGGACTTTATGTCTAGCATATTGAGAATGGAGAGGTTGGTGCAAAGGAGAAAAAAAGAATACAGAGGAACATAAGAGTCTCTTAGATAAGGGGCTTATTGCATCAAACGCAGAAATTAAACTGGTTTTAATGAACTGCTTACTTTATGAAAAGAGTGGGTGGCAATTCTGAGCTGCTCTCTAAATTTTGCAGATAGAAATAGTCAGGAAAGTAAAGAAAGAGCTGAAACACTCCTACTCTAAATTGTTAATAAGTTCTGGATGTCATTTTCTATGTTTCTACTAGATTCAAGAAAAAGAATAAATAAAACATATAAAAAGAACCTGAATCTGTTCTAGAATGAGAATTTTTATTTAAAAAAAGACATCCTAAAGTCACTGGAATCATCTTGGCATGGAGCTGGTGAAAATAGTGTGAATTCACTGAGGAAATGCTTCTTATAGGCACTTTCCATTAGGTATGGTCACAGATGCAAAATCTTGCATTACTTGCCCCCCTTCCCCCTGGAAAATGAGAAAGCACCATCTACTTCTTATCTCTCTCCTGAAAATGATTCTTGAGTCCCTTGTGCTTGTGTCCCTGAACTGCTCCCAGATACCAAAACGTAATACGAAACAAAAAGTGCACCAGGTCACACCTACCAACTGATGAGCAAGTAATGCCTGTTGCTAGCACTCAGGTTGGTTTAAACTCCACGGAAAAGACAACGGAAAATGCGCCATCTCAGCGGAGAGTCTTCCTTCTCCTACTCTTCCATATCTTTGTCTTTGAATTCAACTTTCCTGGCTGTGGTCAATGACCCATATATGCAATGATTTGTGACATGAGATCCTTATTTTCCTGGTCAGACTCACCAGGTGGCAGTGCTATATGCAGTCCATGGGTGCCATTGGCTTTTGAAGAAATGTTATGTTGCTGCCAGTGGGAAAATAGACAACTGCAGGGTAGTCCTGCTAAGGAAAAGTGCAAGCAGGAAAAAAAAAAGAAAAAAAATTTGGCTCCTGAAACACCAGAAAGGGCAGGAAGCTTTTGGTTTGCATTCCTATGATGTTGACCCTATGTGGCAGGCAAATGTGAGTCTGCTGGGATGCCTGGGACTAGATCCCAAGGGAGGGTTCTAGTTTTTTTGGATGAGACCCTTCATTCCACATGACTTTAGTGTCATCTTGCTCTGCCCTTGCTTCTGTGGCAGAGGAGTGAGAAAGAAACAGCTGGTGACAGTGGAGAATCAACTATTAGACACTCAGATAACTTCTTGTGATGGCACAGTACCTGGCCTTTGCACACAAAGGGACGAGACTTCACAAGGTGTCACTGTAACTTAACACTCATCTGTGATGTGTTCTAAGCTAGAAACAGGAGAAAATGCATGGATATGGAATAACACTTGTAATAATGCAGCATACAAATTGGATGTGTAATGTCCAGTGAATCTCTGAAAAGGCCAAGAGAGAAAAAAAATCACAACTGCATTAAAAAAAAAAAGGCAAATTAGACTACCATTTGACTTTCTTGAGCAATATTAAGCAAGAGAACAAAAATTGCATGTTCTTTTACACATCAGTACTGAAAAATGAGCCAGGAGATAAATTTTCTGGAGACAGTAGATGGCTGCTTCCTGGAACAAAAAACCTCAGAAATCACAAGAAAGGAGCGTCTTTTGGATATAATCTAGAGTGATGTACAGGACAGAATAGTGACTACAGTACTATATTTCAAGACGAGAAACTGTGTAAACAATGGAGTAACTGGTCAAAAATGAACAAATAAAAAAGCAAAAACCTCATAAAAGCAGCTTTCCAAAACAAAAGAAGCCTAGGAGCAGCCTGGAGGCTGTTGAAAAATTAAGTGCTAGAAGCCAGGTAAAAAGTGTACCACAATTCAGAAAGAAAACAAAGCAATCCAGAACATCCCTTCGAGCTTTAACTGGAAAGTTGTGCAGGCTATCATATAGAAAAGCATGAAAAAAAAAAAAGGAAACAAAAGGAAATCTGGCCTAGAAAAGAAGAACAGTAAAACCCATACACACAGCAAGCTGAAAGTAAATTAAAAAAAGAATAGCTGAAAAGAAAGCAAAGAGTATGACAAGGAGCTCCCTGAAGGCAGCCATGGCAGGAAGAAGGCCCAGGGGATCACTGAGATCCTGTGGCCACTGAAGTGTAGAGAGGCGACAGAGGCCAGGGTAACTCCCGTGTACTGAAGGGCCTGGCGGGGTCTGGCAGACACAGCCCCGTGCTCTGCCTCCACTTCTGCCCACCAACCACCCGCGCCAGTGCTGGCTGTGTTCAGCAAGGATGTGGGAAAGCAGATGCACAGTGAAAACTGCAGGTCTGTCTTGGGTGAACAACAGATCACTGTCTGTAAAAACTCCAGGAAAACCTCTTAAAACTGAATGAGCTGGAAAAAAAGGGGTAGATGAGCTCCAGTACCAAGAAACGCAGGATAATGCATCTCAGGAATTATAATCCAAACCATGTTTGTATGACACTGAAACCTGAGCTGTAAATGAGCTTCAACTACCAAAAAGAGACCTTGGAGTCATCACTGGCTGATTTTCTAAATCATTGTCTCAAGTGACAGTGAAATATGCAACAGGGAACGATACTGGGTACCATCAAGCCAAAACATCAGAAAGGCATTATCAGTGAGAGCAAGACAGGCTTTTTGCCACCATATCAAGCTAGAATGTGTCATACTTCAAGTGCTGTGTGTCCAGTCCCAGCTCTGTGATTCAGGAAGAACTTAGTGGAGTTGGAGGTGATACGGGAGAGACGCAATAAAAAGGATCCAGGGGATGAGGTAATTGGCTTCCAAAAGGATACAAAGTTTTGGGACCCTTCATTTTCAACAGGAAGAATAAACATATCACCATCAGGAGGGTGCTGTGTAAGCTGGATACAAAGCTGTTATTGACTGACCCCTTGAACGTGATGAAGCAAAAAGCTGATTTAAAAGCAAGTGGTCTTTTACTGAATGCATCTGTACTTGTAACTTGTTCCCACAGTGAGGGCGAAGGCAAGCAATACCAGCAGCCTGAGAAAGGGAGAAGAACAGTTCATGGTCAACAGGTCTATAAACAGGAGAACTAGACAGGAAAATAACTCTAACATCCCAAATCCAACAATTGCAGAAACAACTGCAATGCAAAGGAAATGGTCTGGCATGGAGTGGCCATGCTCATGTGTTAAATGCCCAGGTCACTCTTTCTGCAGACAGAGGGCCAGACTGGCTGGACCACCAGTTTTATTCTATTGGGAATATCCTCTCTCACATTCTCATATAATGGCAGGATTGGAGTGGGGAAAATGTATGATTCCAGAGTGCACCAAGGCATATTTGTGTCTGTATTCATCTGTGTACCTAGCCTCAAATCCCATTTGTATTGAAATTGCTGAAAGAAATGGTTCTATGCCTGTTGATTGTAACTATCCCAGCTACAGCAGCAATTCATGCCAAAAAGAAATTAAACTACAAATACACCCAGCCTCTAGCTCAAAATTGCTTAGATTTCTTCTATCAGTTAACAGAAAGATGGTGTAATTGGAATGGAAACAAAAAAATCCCTTATTCTAGCAGAAATATGATTAGTGGTCAAAAATACCTGGAGGATGAGCTCAGGCCCTTGCATTTGAGGTCAGCTTGTGAATTTTTCTTCTGAGCTAGCTTCTTGTAGAAAGCAGTGCTTTTCCCTACTATTTTTATAGGTATTCCTAATTAGCTGCTGTTCTAGCCCTCATGCCTTTACTAGCATTTGCTAGACTCTGTAACTGTTTGCTCAGCTTTCTTCCATTTTCCCCTTGACCACATCCAAACTTTTTTTCTTTACTTCTTTTCTTCTGTGTACTGCACTCAGAGGCAACATACTGATCTGCCAGACCAGGGCAGCTCAGACCACTGCTTTAACATCTTCTTGGATGAAGTGTGAAAGTCACTCCAGGTTGCCAGTTCCTTCCTGCCTTCCTTCCTTCCTGCCTGCAAGAGGTAGCCACAGACTTCACTCCCTCCCTTGCTATTCTGCCTTCCCTAGATTTGTTCCACTTTCACTCTACAGTGCCATTTGCTTTCATGGAGCAGAGCAATGTACATGCATATATATATAGACAGATGGATATAGATATCCTGATATAGATGAGTACACTCAGGGTGTGCAGACACCGGAGGGATGACCATTAGGAATACCTTTCCTCTTTACTAACAAGATGACTGTTCCTTGAAAAGGCTTGTGTGGTATTTCTGGGTTTTTACTTCTAAACTAGCCTAGGAATGTGACGCAGGGCAGTCATTTGGCACAGAGAAGCTGGCGTTCCCGGGTTGATTTCACATGGGTCAAGAGGGGTGATGGCCCTGTGATGTAAAATCATATTGTCCTTTCAAGTCAGGGCAGCTGGCTCATGTCCCCCCTTCCCCAGAGCTTGTCTGAATGTGTGTCAATAAGGTACTTGATCCATGCTGTTGCAACAGTCTCGTGAGCTTAACTGCCTGAGAAAATTTGGAAGCATGAAAGCAGTCGATCTTTGTGGGCTGTTTAAAGTCTCCTTCTATCAGGAAATATCAGTGTTTGCACAGCAAAAATCAGGGGAGAGAGAATGAAAGGAGAACATGAAAGAGCTACAAATTATGTTAACACTAAAGTCACAAGTAAAAAATTACTATGATGAATTAAAAGCACTTCCTCCTACAAACATTTCTATTTCCTCCTTAACTTTCAAACCCATAAAACTCATGAGCACTGAAGGGAAAATGGGCAAAGCCCACTGGATACTCATTTACTATCAACACTGACAGCTGCAGACACTACAACGCAGCAGCAGACACACTGCCCCACAATTATTGCTGCTCCCATGGCACCAAAATACATGCAGCTCAGACATTGTCAGTAAATTTGTTTCCCATTTTCCTAGAAAGCTCTTGAGGCTGGTTTCTGAAAGAGGACTAACCACCCACTCCCTCTTGGCAGCCCATGGTCCTTGCATGATACCATGGTGAGGTTGTGCCAATGCTCTTGTCTCTTCCCTACCCATTTTTAACGTGAGCTTCGGCTCTCCTGGCTGCCTTTATTTGGGATAGAATAGACAGCACGTTCAGAGTGATATACTTACTTTAATACTGTCATAAACAGATTTTATGGCAGTAGAATCATTTCCAGCCAGACCTTTGGCAAAACATAAAGAATCCCCACTAAGCTTATGATTTCTTCTATGATGTCGCAGACATAAAAAGGGAGAATAGGTTTTTTTTGGTGTGTCTCATACTGAGTGCCTTTCTAGAGCTTCTCACGCACATACTGTTTTCCAACTTAATGCTGAAGTATTTCTAAGCCTCAATCTGTTCACTATACCTTAAAATTGCCTCCTTTGGCATCTCCAATAACACCTTTTCTGGCTTAGAGGCTGTACTTTTGTCTTTTTCTTTCTATCTTTCCACATTACTTTTTCCAGAGCAAAGTATATTCAGGAAATTATATCCTACTTTGAAAGTGGGTTTACAGCTTGACTACTAGAAGAAGCACGGAGTGGAGAAATTTCATTTTGAGTATCTTCTTAGAGTTGGTGCTGGTTTGAGAGTGGAGATGTTAGTGAGGAGGAGAAATGGACAGAATAAAAGAGCATAAAAAAATACTTTGGTACCATGAAATGGTGTATCAAGATAGCTTAGATCTTGCCAATTAGCTGGTAGAGTTGGCTTATGGCTCACAGAAATAATCTGCATCTTTTTAGAAAATGAATGCTCCTTAGGAAAATGAGAATCTATTTTATTGCTTTATACATAACTTCTAAGCCATCTTGAGTAGACAGCTGTGGCTTTGCTGTTTTTACTACTGTGCTTGAGAAGTTGTTCTTTCTTACTGCCAGGGCCTGCCACTCAGACCGTGTCAGGTGGGAGGACAGTCTTTGACTGTTGATAACTTTCCCGCATTTCCTGCTCATCTAAATATTCTTGTTTCCTGTTTCTGTTTCCAGTTAGATGTGGATATGCAACCCAATTTGCAAAATGAACAGTTTGGTGTGTGTTTTCCTATAAATATGGCCTGCTTCATTTTTCATCTTTGATGAATGTGAACCGATCTAAGCCTCCACATCCCTAATGCTTCCAAATACAAGTAGAGGTGAAGGTATGAGGAGTCAAATTTGCAAAAGAAAACTGAGTATGCAAAGGAACCTATTTTGGTTTAGGTTTGAATATTAACATATTTTTAATTTTTTCTCTCTCTGAATATTGTTTATTATTAATATTCTAGCTGAATGCAACATGTAGAAGTGACTAAGACTCCCCTTAACTCATGGAGTAAAGGCTTCGTGACAGCTGCCTCTGTGAGATTTACACTTTACGTAATTTCAGTCCAAACTTCAAATCTACAAATCAATTCAACTGCTGATGTTGAACCTCTTTCAATACAGAACTTGAATCTAAGCGCTTCTTGTTCCCATGCTTAAAATATATGGATCATGTGTAAAAGTAAATTTAATGCATTAATTGCTAACATGCTGTCTCAGTATTCTAAACCCAAGTTTATTTTAAAAGCGAAACTCTATTAGTAATTAATATTGATGCTGTTTGATCTCAGAAAATCCTCTGAGTCTAGGGCAATTCAAAGTGCACAGCATATAAAGTTAGGGATGCATGCTGAAACTCTAAAAATAAAACAGAGGATGCAAAGACATGAAAAATAGTCAAGAAATCTGAAAGAATTCACACTCCTACATATGTTCATTTTGAAAAAGAAGCTATAGGAAATACTGAGCTTGGATTCCAGGATGACAGGGAAGCTATAAGGTGGGCCTTATAGCAATATAGCAAAAAATGTGAAGGCCTTGTACAAGAAATATTTTTTTATTTGAAAGACAGGAAGGAAAAGAACTCAGTGGATAAACTTTGCCAAAAATTAGAGCATTTCTCTGGCTGATAGAGCACTAGAGCAATATAAAATGGAATAAAAGCTGATGAATCACTGTCATTTCTATTGGTAAAAAAGCAATACAAGATCCTTCAATGTCAACATTAGATATGAAATGTGTTTCTTACCGTATTAAATTGCATTTTATTGAAACAGCCAAGGTATGTTTTAACTCTTGACTACTCAGAGCTTTCACTTTTATGCTGCATGACACGGAGCATAACCTTTCTGGTAACAAAAGGGTTCACAGGAGACCACAGACCCATTATAGGCAACCTTGTGACATATCATGTGCTTGATGGGGGTCATTCCTCTGGGAGAGGAATGAAGTTGCTGTTGATGAGCCGTGGACCGAGGTTCACATTACAGCTAGCTGGTCTGTGCCTTGGCATCCAGGAGTGCAGGAAACAGGGAACACCACAGGGAAAATCATGGGCAATCACAAAATGAATAAACATTATTTACCTTTTATTCTTTCTATGGGTTTCTTAAGGAAACTCTTGAGGAAATGCTAAAAGGTGTGTAAAGCTTAACCAAGGTACCAAGGAAAAATTGATTGTGAAACGTAGGCTTAGGGTTGTGCCTGAAAAGAGTTGTGAGTAAAATATTGGGGAGTGAAAGATATATGTTGGCACAGATAAGGAGTTGTACATTGTTTTATTGGGAACTTGAGATGCTTTATAGCACTAAAAGAGGAGAAAATAAAACTAATCGGCTGGAAGACTGGGCCCTCCACACATACACTGTTAGAGCTCACATCCCCAGAGGCATTCCATCATGGTGAACTTTATCATACAATATTATTGCCTAGTATCAAAATTGTCTAAGCATTAGAAAACACTGGGTTCAAGTTCCTTAAAAAAAAAAAAAGGTCAAGTCATTAAAAAAGGATTTTAAAATGTTTAGAAATTTTCAAAATATGACTACTTTAAATCTCTATTCTTACTGTGATCAGAAATAAAAATTAATAATACCATTGTCATGCTGATGCTTCATGCCAGTTAATCTGCTAGGGGCAGATTCAAAATCCACTGAAGGTGATAATGCAAATTCTACCTGGTCGATATGTTCTTAGTAATTTCATATACTTCTCATTACTTTTCTTTCCATGCAGAAGCTTTCATTTTTATACCCCTTCTAGCTTCTTAACCCACAGAATATATTTATTTTTCCACCTATTAGCAGTGCTTTCTTATTGGCTTTTTGTATGACTGTGGCTTTTTTAAAGACATAAAATGATGCATTATCTTTGCAAGGGGCCTCTCCACTGCCCTGTTGTTCATTACAGAATCCACATACCCATCACCCTCCTATCTACACGGTCTTATTTGCCTGAAAGTAATATAATTACATTTATATGCCATCTATTTCATCTGTGTTTCGTGCTAGTTAAATCAGTTTCTTATGCATTTGTTTCATGCATTCACCACAAATTGATATGTATAACCTATGCATATATTCATCTCGTCAAGTATTCATGTACTGGGTTCCTGTGTTCATTATTGACAGAAATTATTCATCCTAACGAATCCATGGGAACACCAGAAAGAGCATATAACACAAAAATAACTTAAATTATACAAAATGTACTAGGAAATGTGTGTGCGTCTGTGTCTGTGTGTCTGTGTATGTGTATGTGTATGTGTGTGTGTAAAACTAGCTCAGACTGAAAAAGAAAAAAACCTAAAAGAACATTTGTGCATGTTGGCTGGATGTGTGGATTTATAGAGCCCTTTTACCTTTCCAGCAATGTGATCAGAAGGATCCATGTGCCAAGTGTTCATTTTTTTCAGAAAAATAAGCAAACAGCATTTTGCACAGTCGTTATGTGGTGGTTAGAGCCCTCCCAAATACAGAAAGGGGAAATCAGCAGCCCTTAATCCCCTTTAGCTTTCCAAATGTATTCAGTGATTAAAAAATACTTCTAGTATATGTGTGACTGATGGAGCTCTTTGGGGTGGTCTGTGGGGATAGTGGCTGTGGGTTGGTTGGTCCTTTTTTAAGGAGTGTTCAGGTCCAGAACATATCACTAGGCAGCTTCCCTCAGTTAGAAAGAGCCACTCTTTGCTGCTGGACTGGCAGCAGTACCCAAGAGTCACAGTATATGGCAGTGAAGCAGAGCAAGGGACTGATGTGCCTGGAAAGGGCTGTACTACGATCCCCTGTGTTAGGCTGGTGAGCTTTGCAGGGCAGCACAGAGTGGCTGAAGGCAACTCTTACAACTTGCAGCATATGCAGGATGTGTGGAGGATAATGTTTCTGATGTTATGACAAGGCAAAGAGAAGCAAGATGCCCCCTGAAAGCTCCTGCACTATTCTCATGTGCTAGAACATAAACACCTAGCCTCTGCTGTCCAACTATCTTCTCAATTAATTCGTAAGATTTTTAAGGAAGGGCTACCTAGACATGCAATTCTCTATAAAATAAGACTTTGACACTTGAGTGGATTGGCCATGTAGTGCTGATTGCCTCTTTTTACTGCTTTGATCCCAAGATCTTAAAGTACTTTATAAATATTAATGAATAAAGACTCAGAAATATTCAGTCATTGTGTTTATGCTGTTGCTCATGTCACAGATGGGGGCAAACATATTAAGGCTACAATTTATTCCACCTTGCTTTACATTTCTGTAGATGAGTGAGTTATTGCAGTTCTCCTTCATATTCAGGGAAGGAAATGAGAATTTTTAAGGTGTGACTCATTTAATCTATTTTATACATTTATTTATAAGGAAAGGAATGATGCTGTAGAACTATCTGTTTCTCTGCATCACCTGTGAAGGGACTCTTAAGGTGACTCACTCAGATTTAGGCATCTGCCTTATATGACTGTGTTTGCTAAGGGAGGGACCATGGCTCAGTTTTAGCTGAGCCCCACTCTCCTAATTCCACTACCATGCTTTTATTATGTGACAAATCCTACACATACTGCAGAAGGTTCCCTCTTATTGTGCCAGTGTATTGGTTAGCATCTGATATGAAAAATAGGAAGATGGTAAATTTTCCATCAGTATTCAAAAACTAACAGATTACTGGCAAATGTAAAGGTTATTACACCAGTATCACTCTCTGGAAAACAATGGAAATGCTGTCATTAAATGTCATTGTTCAAAAAATGTAGGATTTTGTTGACTGTCACTATATTGTTGGGGAAAATGTTAACAAAGAAATCCCTTATAATTTTTTTTACGCTTGGATAAAAAGATTTATCACATATAAACATCTAAAAATGTTGCAAAGTACCTTAGAAACATTGCAAAATATAACATTTATATTAGTGAGTACCAGTGAAAAAGTTACCTGTAATCACAAATATCATGCCAATCACTGAGTATTTGCCTGAGAAATGGGGAGAATGATTTCTTCCTATAAATATTTTTATAGAGCGAAAATACAGAAGGGTAGAGTTCTAGATTTTTATTGGAGATGCTTCTTAGAAAATATAAAAACTACGTATCTGTAAAATGAAGGAAGACAAGGAAGAGAATGACAAGACAATGACAAGACTGCTGTTTTCCAATTCTAGATATCAACTTGACTCACAGATAAGCTGGAAACTCTGATTAAAGTTTCTGGTTGATTTATGCCTCAAAGACAGACTTCAGGTTTTGGCTGCAGACTAAATAAAGCTGCATGTTGTTATTATTATCATTAATTATCTTTGTGTATTGCTTTGTGATTCTTGAGTTAAAGCAAACTGTGAATTCCGCAAAAGTAGTCTACTCTGTAGCAGACTAACAGAAAATGCTGCCATTGCTGAATTTAATTTTTTTTATTAGGACAACAATAAAACATCTGGTATGAAAACAAGATATTAGTTATGAGAGGAAGATGAGATAGATACAGAATAATGACAGAGATGCAGAAAGGAATAAACAAAAGATTACAGTCAGTTGAGCTGAAAGAGAGAGCCATTGATTTGAATTAAGATTCCGAATAGGAATCCCAAAGGTTTGATCTTGGAACTAATATTATCTAGTACTTAGTATTCAGGATTTCCAATAATAACTTCAGCACAGGAGTCAGTGGGTTCTTCAATTAAAGTGTTGCTGAGATAGAGGTGGCTGTTATTCTCATTACAGAATATTGGAGGAACACATAGGAAGAACCAGCTGACCAGGAGAGCAAGAGAACTAGAAATGGGAGTAAGTAGACTAGTATTGAGATCAAGGAAAGTAAGGACTACCAACAAGAACTTTTGCAGAAGGCTGTTGCCTTAAGATAGAAGAGCCAGATCATGTTCATTAGACAGGATGACACAGGATGAGTTTCAGCTGCTAAAATAGATACTGCAGTTTAAAAAGACATTGCAGACATCATCTGCATGTATCTGACAACTAACTGGGTGAAGAAGTCATGAGAGGTATCTGAGGATCTTAACATATGTCTGGTTTAGAATGAGGTTGCATATCTTCCAGAGTTTATTGCTTCATTACATTAGCTATGTAAATGAAGCTTCAGGAGACTGAAGACACAACTTCCAAACCATTTTCCTGAGATCAATCCCACTCCTTGACTCCTCAGTGACTGTTTAACAATACAGGGAATACTATTTCTCCACCTTGAAAGAAAGGGTTGGCATAAGAAAAAAACAGATATGAACTGACCATAAAATACTGAAGCTTAAATCTGAAGAAGTTATATAAACATTCCAGGAGTGAGAAACTGAACAGTATGCCCAGTAGACATGTAGGGAGTCAACAACCTGAACTAATAAGGGAATTTCATAAGTTTGTGAGCAGATGCTCATTGTGATGTAACTGATTCCATGACAACAGGGTCTGGAGTCAATGGGGTTTTCATTTCTACATTCACTCTTTCCCTCTTTGGAACAGAATTGTTACTAAATACATTTGTTAGCTATTAATTATTAATTGTTTACACATTGATTGTAAGTGAGAGAGATCCTTTTTTAATATTATATCAACATCCTAAGGTTTTATAGGCTAAGTGAACAGTGTTCTTTCCAAGAACATCCCTGTAACTGCACAACATTCTCTTTCAAATGCTGTTGACATTTGACTTAAGTAATTCACATGCAACCACAAATATTTCATTTTCTAAAATGAAACATAATGGTCAAGGATTCAGTATGTTTTCACAACTTCATATAGACAAAAGGCACCTGAGCACGCAGAAAATCCTTTTTTATGTGTGTCTGGAAATACTAGTACTTTTATGTGAAAGACATCAAAAATGTATAATTCTGCATAGCCATGTTTATGTTATTGTATTAGCTTTCCCCTGATTTACATGAGGCAGAGGATAACTTTAATACACAAAGTATGTCACAAAGCAATGCACAAAGGAACTGCAACAGATGTACAGACTATGCTGAGGTATACATTGGCAGAGAAACGCAAGTTGAAATCTTCTCCACTGAAAAGTTTGAAACTTAAATGGAATTGACTTGATAAAAATGTCGACTTTTAGCCGTTCAAAATTTAAACATCTACAGTAAACCAATGATCACGGCTTCTGCCCTAAATGCAGTAGAAGTAGATAAGCATTTCCAGCAGGTGATTCATTCCACCTATCTGAGGAATTTACCATAAGTATTTGCTCTCTGATGATGCCTGTCATTTTCCAGAGAGAGATACTACATTATGCTATTTTATTTATTGCTTTATTTCTATTAAGCTAATATCAAGTGAAGTGAAATCTATCCATTTCTTTTGTTCCCTGCACTAGCCCACAGCTATTTAATTTCTGTAACCACAGGTAAGAACAAGAACCTAGACTGAGCCATCCCCACCAATTGTCTAAACAATTTTGGTTATGTCTTTAGCAGCCTGCCAGTGCTGATCCGAACATCTCGTTCTTCCTATGCTGGAAGTGTTTAACTTTCTGTTTCTGTTACTGCAAATACATCCCATTTACAGGTCAACAGGACAAGTAGCCCAACAGAGCCAAGAAAACACCTTCTTTCAGGGACAATTCATGAAATGCAATCTCTTTCTAGATCAATATTGGAGACCTCTGACTTTTGGAAAAAAAAAGTAGCATAGTTTGAGGCATGCTTGGCTGTCTGATGAGAATACAACTCATAAAGTTTTGCAATTTCTAGTGCTATCACCTGAAGCAATTTAAAACATGATGAAGAAAGAGTTCCAAATTTTCTGTGATTTTTAAAAAATCAACTGCTTGTCTTTTTGCTCCTACTGTAAAATATCCCAAGATATCTCTATATGACAACATGCATTCATATAAACACAATTTAAGCACTTTGGGGCTTAGAAATCCTCAAGTAGAAGCAGCAGCTTATGTCTGAAGGTTTCTGTTAAAAAGGTTAATTGAGCAGGTTGCCAAAATGAGGTATCTGGTAGGCAATGCAGGACATTCTGCATTCCTGATATTAGGTTCTGGAACATTGTAAGCACCTGTGTCAGGGGGTTTCTTTTGAGTTTTTAGCTTGACTGGTTAGAAGAGAATCTATGACTAGCTTTTCTAGCTGAATGGAAATTTCCAAGTTAATTAGGGTGATGTGGCCCAAATGTAAAAGGCTGACTAGAAAGTGGGTGAACAAGGGTAGCTGGCAACCTCTCAATCTAGAATATTCCAGGAGTATGAAAGGGAATCAAAGACAGGGGGGAAATCACCTTTCAAGAGTTTCTGCTTGGACCAAATTGCTGTGATAAGAAGAAATGCCATCATGATAGCTGCCATAGTGTAACTATGCAGGGACATTAACAGATTCATTGTGCCTTGAAGGCTGCAATTTAAACAGTAAGGGTCTTCATTTTGTAACCTATCACATTTAAGCACTGATCAGGATATACTTCCTGAATAAAAGATTAAGACTTCATATATCAAAAAGACTTGCCCATTCTTCACACTGCCACAGTGAGATAGCACAGCTGATGGAAGAAGAAATGCCCATTCTGAGGTGTACCTATAACATGTGATTACTACATTTCAGTAGCTGGTATTTTTTGATGAATGCCTGAGCATCCAGCAGAGAGAGGGTTTTTTCCTCCTCTACACAACAGCTGTGCCTTTTGAATCACACAGATTGGCTAAGAGGAGGTGACACTCCGCAGGCGAAACATCATTCAGCCCCGGCTGAGCTCACTAGAATGTAAATGCATCGTCTTGATAGTCTTGCTTGAAAGACATCTGTAGTCATGGTACAAATATAAAGAGCAAGGGCAGAGCATGACAGATTACAGTTGTTGGGTAGAAAAAGACACAATTCTTGGAAATATTTAAGTGTACTGCAGAAGCAATCACCACCACAATCCCAGTTGCACTGGAATGAGAAGTAGGCCCAAGAACAATTATAGCAAATCTTTGACAATGCACCATGAATTAACTGTGGGTTTGATACAAATAACCTGTATTACTTTCTGTATGGTCACAAACATAAATACTATAGTGGAGGAAATGTTGGCTCTTCTTCTCGGATGATTTGTATTTCTATAGCCCGCTATGAAGATGACACAAAAGATTTATATGGCTGGGGATGCTTCTCAAAAAGTAATCCGGTCTAATATCTGAAAGCTACTTAAGTAAATTCCTATCACAAAATTCTGTGAGACTCTTCTGTTTACCTCCCTCAGCAGTGGTATGTAGGCACCCTGTGTTCTCTTATTCACCTTATAGCAAGGATAAGAACAGTTTAAGAAAAGGGAAAGGACTGTCTGGAATCTCAGGGTTATAGTTATACTGATATAATACACCAGATGAAAATAAGGTAGGTTTCCTCCTGTACATATGACTGAATAGTCTTCTTCTAGAACAGGATAATCTCGTAACTGCCTATTGGAGACAGCCTTTATCTTAGAGATACCCTGATGTCCCTAAGTATTCCTCAAGGCCAACTCAGGAAGCAGCTACCCAATGTAGGACAGAACCTTGTCAGGGGCTGTGCTAGGAATTTACACTTATGGACATTTGCACATCAGCATGTGAGTCTGTGCACAGGCTCTGTGAAGTTTACTCAAAGTCTTATTGCTGAAGGAAAATGCAGGCAAGGCTACACAGAAGCAGTTTCCACCCTCATCATGACTTTTAATATCTTTGAGAGAAGAGAGTGGCTGCAGATGGCTGCTGCAAAGCAATGTCAAAATGTGGGCTTTGCCAGGTACAAAATTTGCAATAATAGGAAAGAGATTGTATGTTTCGCTCCCTTTTCATCTTTGTAGTTCAGTTTGTGGGTACAGGTGAAACCTATTAAACCCCTGTGGCTAAGATATTCAATTTCTGGGGAATGCTCAGCAGAAGTGGGATGCATATGGACAAGGAATTCCAGTTACTCCCATTCTCCTTATTCATTGCCTTCCACTCTAATAGGAATGGTTGATTAAAAGGGAAGGGTTTCCTTGAAAGGTGCCACACACAGAGTTAATCTGCTCTTCAGTGGGAACTGCACCACCCCACGAGCCAGAAACAGTTTCCACAACCACCTGTGTCTATCAACAACAGTGCTGCCAAAAGACCATTGTTACCTTAACAGACCATTGAGGAGCTGGCAGGCAGTGCCTGACCTGTGGATGGCTCTCAAGAACAAGATGACTGGTTAAAAATTAAATGACTTAGAAGACAGAAGGAGATGTCAAGGTAGTAGGTTTAGTATTGGTGGGAAATAGTGAATGTAGAGGCTGCTTTTTTTGAAGGTAAAGATGAACAGGACTATCTGGTGCTTTTCTTCTGCACCACAGCATACCTATGTGCCTGTCTTTTTGAAGGAAGTTTTTTTTTTTCATTTCATGCTCTATCTATTCCTACAGAATTAATGTATTGAATTCACATATTTAATTTTATATTGCCTTCTACTGACCCACTGAATTGATGGTTATCTTCTGCCAGCTACAATAAACTACATCACCACATACACAGTAAATTCCTTCTTAACTCTGAATCTGATGCTTTTTTACAATGGCTCTTTTTCTCTTGAAGCAACTGTTACTTGCTCTGCCTTTTAATGGGCATATTCGCTTCTTGTTTTACCTAAAATATACACTGGCCACACCTATCTTGATATTCACCCAATGGCCGAGGCTCAAAGGCACCTCTGGAGATTGACCAGTACAACACCTGCTCAGGGATGGGTCAGCTAGAACAGATTCCCCAGGATGGTGTCCATCTGAAATTGAGCAGCTACAATGACAAGAGACTCCACAACTTCTCTGGGCAAGCTGTTCCTCTCTCTGTCCACCATGACCACAATAGATTTCTTTCCTAAGTTAAATGGAATTTCCTGTGTTTCAGTTTGTGACCATTGCTTCTTGTCCACTTGGAGAGGAATCTGGCTCCATCTTCTTTAGCACACTTCCCTTCCCAATCAGGCATTTGCACACATGGTTAAAATCTCCCTGAGCCTTCATTTCTCCAGGCTGAAAAGGTTCAGATGTCTTTCAGATTTCTTCTCTGACAGATACTCCAATCCCTTAGTCTCTTCAGGACCCTACACTGGATTCACTCCAGTATGTCTGTGTTTTTCTTGTATACATCCACTGCAGCACTCAACTGTGTGAGTTATCCCATTACATCTCCCTGATCCTAGTGAGTTCACAGCCCTGTAACTGCACATAGACATCCAATTCCTTCTCTTTTTTTTATCCATGCTGCAGACAGTAGTGTGTAGCACTTCAGAAAGGTACTTTCTTGTGCTAATTGCACAGGCAAAGTGTGTGTGTTTTTCCTCCCCACCATGCCAGCCTCTTAGCTTTTCTTTTTTTGTGCACATTAATTTGGTGTGGGCACACTTATGCCCTGGTTTTTTTATTACAAGATCTTCCCTTTCCATATCAGCCTGAACCTATTTGCCAACCCAATCCACACTGCTTGGATACCCTTGATTTTCCTACAGCAGTGTAACTTTTTAAAATCTGGTTGTTTTTTCATTCATTTTGAAGAGCCCTCAAAGATTCCCCATATGATGGAAACCATTCCAAAAGCAGTTGTTCATTTAATAAAAGGCCTTTCTATTTTATGGTCCATCTAATGCAAAGTATTAAAAGACTTCCAAAGTTGTCATCTGAGCATGCTAAGAAAGAGTGCAGAGAGCTTGAACAGGATTTCAGAGTGTCAGGAGACATATACTGAAGGTTACAAAACCTCTAGAAACAATGGGAAATCATTGCCTTTGTCATGCCTTTTATATTTTCCATAAAGAACATGATTTTGGGGATTAAATTCAGAAAACTAAGACAGAGTATTACATTCTAGTGGGTGGCATCCCTGCCCATGGCCTGATTGGAGAGTGGAGGGGTTGGAATTACATGATCTCTAAGGTCCCTTCCAAAGCAAACCACTCTGTCATTCTATGATTTTCAGAGTGATTTCTACCATCTTTATTTTCTATGACAAAGATAAATGACTTTATTCTCTTTCAACATAAGCTTCAATTCTATTATAGTGATCATTTGGAAACAAATTTGCTTTGTTTCAACTATTAGAAAAGTTTATATTGATTCTTCCTTTCCCTTTTTTTTTTTTTTTTTTGCAATGACAAGCGCCATACACCATCGAGCACTGTACACCTCAGTTCAAGCGCTGTAACATGAAACTATATTCCAAAGGAAAGCCATATCATATTTGGTCAGGGATTTTATGTTCTACAGCACTTATGTGACCTTGGCTGTAATGAGAGAAAGGGACTTTAAAGTAGCTAAGGCTTTTGGAGCTTGCTAAATAGTCAAAACTACAGCCATTGTAGGCACGTGAACTCACAATCACCTTTTTCCTTATTGGCAGGCAGAGATTCTCTGGAGTGTAATAACGAGAAAAAGCCTCTCTGACTCTGTTGTGGCTGCTTTGCTGAGGGTGGTAGTGACAAGATCAAATGGCATTTTGGCACTTATTTTCGGTATGCTGAGTCTCACTAAGTTGTACAAATACACTAGTGGTCTTACACTGCCGGCATCCGGATCAGCACAAAATACAGAATGAGATCAAAGAGGTGATGGAATCTACTGAAATAATAAGAATGGATGATGATAAATGACCCAAAGAGTCTGGTCAAATATCACAATAACACAAGTTTAAGACAAAAAAAATCTTAATTTAAATGAGCACATCCTGTGACAGCTACTTTGTCCTTGATATCCAAGCAGAGACCTTTTCTTTACCTTCATCTCTTCTGTCTCACATACAAAAAATGCAAAAGCAAAATGCTTGATGTTATATATCAAAATAATATTCAATATAATTGAAATCTCTTTGTGTGTAACTCAGGTTTAGGAAGGTGGGACCATAGAAACTTGGGAAGATAATTTAAAGTGAGGAAAATAAAATCCGTCAGCTCAGTGTGGATGCAAGAGGAGCAAAGCACAGCATCAGGAACTGCACTGTACATTGCAAGGCTATGAGCTCACATGGAACATAAGTGTGTGTATGTAAATATCTACACACCTAATAAATGGCTCTTGCAGCAAACGTTTTCAAACAGACATTATCAGAAGGAAAACATTTTAAATTTATCTGACTTCTTTATACTTTAATTAATTAATTACTTAACTGGATGGGTCCATCATATTACATAGTAAGCAGCAGTCAGAGCTCATACTGAGTAATTCCTGCTATCCAGAAATTGAAGAGAGCTGTGCTCACCTTAGTCATGTAAATTTCAGACAGTAGCTCAATTCATCCTAACTCTCTTTAAACTGCCAAAAATCTTTCTGATTAAAGATAATTAATACACACACTAGTGGAGAGTGAACAATTGTAATATTCTGGTAATTTCTAGACCCACCCGAAAAACATTTCTAATAACACATCCAGAGAAAGAAATGCAGCATTGCACAGCAACACTGCAAGGAAGAATGATAATTCTAAAGCCAAAATATTTAGGAAAGACTCTTGCTAAACTCTCATATCTAGGTAACACCTGAATGAAATTAATGAAAAGGCACCTGATATCAGATATACTATTATCTAACATAACTGCTAAACACTTACTCAAGATCCAGATCCTACACTTCTGTTACTTACTCAAATATTGTTTATTCACTGATTTCAGCGCTGAAATATTTGCAGCACCCTACTGTGACACAAATACTGTATTAAAGTGATGTTAGTAACTTGCATGTATGTGACATATACCGGGAACTGGAAGCCTTCATGTGGGTGGTAGATGATGGATGAATGCCAATGCAGTGGCAATTCCTGGAATACATATGTTCTGCTGTGACAAAAATTGACAGGGAACCATTGCAGACATACTGTCTGTGTGTCTTGGCCATGTTTCCACTCTGTTTCAGAAGGGAAGGATTATTGCTTGATGACATCGTGACAGAAGTTTTTTTCTCCACTCACAATTTGCATCTTACTTACAAAGGCCATAAATCAGCTCCCAGTCAGCAGGTACATTTTATTGCTTTTGTGGAAACAGTCCCTACAACTAAATTCAGCAGACTGTAGACTAACAAAAAAAAAAAAAAAAAATTTAACAACTGTCAGTAGTAGCATTCAAGAAGATGCTCCATCAAGAGTTCTAAAAGTCGCACAACATGTTTTTCCAAGTAAGTGGCTTATTTTACAAAGTTAAGCAGGTTTTTGTCTGTGTTGTTTTTGTCCCATTCATGGGAGTGTTGATGTTTCTTTTGGTGTCTAATTTAACATATGGACATTCCAGCCAGTTTTCACTGACTGCTTCGTACAGCCCTGTGGATTATGCACTTGGCTTTGTTTCAGGAATCTATGAATACAAAGCCTGTTGAGTATGTGATTTCATACAAAGTTCTGTCCATACTTATTTGCTTCCTATGAGCACTGAAATGGGTGAATGCATTCTTGCTATTTAATTATGCTGCTATCAAACCACTGCCCCCAAGAAACGGTGATATCTGATAAAAAATATTTGACGCCAATAAAAAAAGCAAGTTAGAAAACTGTACGGTCATACAAAAGGTGTGATAGCTACAAAGAGAGCCAGCTTACAAAGGGGTTAGTGATTCACCCAGCCAAGTTAAACAAGACACAATTGGGGCTAATTGACTTCCCTCCTTCGACCTCCCAAGTGTGAGTTTATGAAAGCCTGGAAAGCTAAATTAACCCCAATTGTATCTTTGACTTGGCTATTTAGGTTAAATGGATAACCCTTTTGTGACTTGGCTCTTTTTGTAGATATAACACCTCTGGATAATTAACATTCCGTCTTTCCCACCTTTCTAAAACAGCTTTTGCCTTAGTTTACATGTTTTGATTGTGATGAAAGAAGAACAAAAACTACATTTTTGAGAAGACAAGCTTCGTACAGAATAAAGCAAAATAAGAAACATGAAAGCACATTAGAAATAATTACAAAGTAGCAATTCACAGCAGGGATTCAAGGATGATATGGGGACTGCAACAAGAAACTGGCATGAAATGCAGTAGGTACAGTATAACTGCATAAAAGAAGAAATCTCACCTTCTATACATTTATCAAATAACACATAATATCAAGCTGCCCAATTCACACTGTTGTATCTAAATTCACACTTTTACTGGTAAGCATGTATGAAGCTGTTCCCTCTGACTTCAGCAGATGTTGCTAGGCACTCAGAGTATACCAGAATATAATTTTAACTAAAATGCTCAAACAGGGGTTGAAGAGTCTTGTGTAGGTTCTATCTGTTCAGGAAATTCCTTTTTATTGCGGTATTAACTTTGGGGGATGGCTCAGTATTGTGAATTTATATGAACTGAAAATAGCTATATAATGATTTGGGTTGGAAGGGACCTTAAAGATTATCCAGTTTCAAAGCCCATGCCATGAGCCAGGACACCATGAAAAGGAATTCAGATGTTGTCATGAAGCATTGGTGGATTTAAATGGCAACTCTTCACAAACTAATGGTATGAAAATACAGAAGGTTGATTTGAGGCAAGAAAAGTTTCACAGATTTTACCTGTGGAATTTTTTCTGTATCAGTATCTGAAAAGCTGCAGTGTTCTCTCACCTTGCAAGGCATCTGGATGAACAACACGTCCGTGGCAGGAGCAGCATCTGGAGATGGTTGTGTAAGATAGGTACTGAGGTAAATCACTGTCTGGAGATGCTTCTCATGTTCCTGTGTTATTATATATATGTTCCTCCATAGGAGGAGCCCAGATGACTGACTTCAATAGATCAGGTTATTGAAATAAATCCACCCTGAAGCACTCAATACAGGCCACAGATCAGCATTCCTGAAATTATACCTGCCTAGTAGAATCAAGTCCATAACAGTTAAAGAAAATTAATGTTAAATGAATATAGGATGTGTTAGTGGAATATCCTTGTGTGATTTATTTAATGATAACCATGATCCCAGGAACACACATCTTTGTAAAATCTGGGAAGGATGAAGCATAAGAGCTCAAAGCTGTCTACTGACATTTTTTAATAATCAGATATTGTATAAAGGCCTTTTTGTATAAGGAGTTTTATGAGCCACACTCTTTTGTGAAACCAGCAAGAATAGAAGACTAACCAATATGTTGTTTCTTGCCCACATACAATCCAGCTAACACAGAAGTCTAAATGTGCAAAACTTGGAAAGGAATAGAAAAGGAAGAGTTACCTCTAACATAACATAGTCATGTTTATATATTTGTATCAGAGGGTCTTTGTATTTGTACTAAAGACTCTTCTGAGACTTTCTTAGCAATCTATTAAAAATCCAGACCATAATATTAATAGCAAGTATAGAGACAAAAGTAGTTACTAATATTAAGGATTATTCATAATACATTGGTTAGGAAAATTATGTGAACGTCAAAAAGAAGAAGAGTTTATCAGTGTGAAGAGATTCAGAGTGGGTGCTCTTTGCTTCTTTCCTTGCCTGGTTTTGCAATTAGGCAGTTTTCTAAGAGCATCTAATTCCTGATTAGGAACTGAGATTATCTCAGCTTCCTACAGTTCAAGCCTAGACTTTATCAGCTGCTCCCATCAGGTGTCTCCATGGATCAGCGCAGAGTTTGGTATGTATACAGTAGATATCCACTGCTAGCCAGGTGAATGCTGTGACTTTCAGAACCACAGACATGTAAAACTGATGTTAAGAAGGTTGCTATCAGTTTCTGAGGTCAGAAAAGTTCATTTGTTCTTTCTATGGCAGGATTTGTCAACAGATTTTTTGTCTATTAGGCAGGGTAATGTGATGATAACTAAACGCAGTAGTGTCTCAGCTCAGCCTATTTGCATAGGTATATTAGAGAGAAATGTGTTCCTTCAGTGACCTGTTTTGTCAGTACCAAAATCTCTGTACTGATTAAATCTTAACTCATTATTTTGTACACTCATGGTGTTCTGTACTTCAAGAGAGAAAAAACACAGAATCCAAACTGTCTTGACTTTCTGGATGGGCAAAGTCACAAGTTCTGTCTGGATCTGGGTTTTAAATAGTGCTCATACAAATGGAATAATGATTGCAAATTCCATTTTTAGACCCTAGAGCATTCAAAGTAGGAAAATTCAGGTTTAGTGCTTACAGTCTGAGCCCCTCTTAACTTAAATGGAAAGCTTTCCAGTACTAACAGAGGATTAAAAAAACAGAGCAAACAATTTATTTGGAAAGTAAAGCTGCCTTGATATCTCATGTCATCCCACTGCTTCTGAGAGAAATGTATTCTGGAAACAGATGCAAGTTTTAACCAGAGAGCTTTTGCTGAAAGTCTGCTTGCCAAATGTCCCACTGTTCAGTTTATGTGTCCACAGTTAAAATAAAGGCAGAGGATGAGTTAGAAAATATGATTCTTTTTGACCTTTCTCCAACAGTTGCTGCAGAATTGGTTTTAATTTTTTGGATTTTTTTTTTTTTTATATTGAAATGTAGTCAGTGAAAATTATGACTCTTAATGGGCTTTTCAAATTTTCTTCCCAAAGGTGCCATGTTTCAAGAGGCATCTCCCTTCTACCCTGTCCCATTCTAGCTACCAAGCACTTTCCTTTCATGAATATAATGATTATCAACTTATTTTTCAGCTAAGGGGGAAGAGGAGGGGGAATTTAAACTGCCTGCCTGACAATGCTTTCAAATGGTGATGAAATGTCTTCTTCGTATCTGAAGAGAACATGATTATTAGCACTGAATCTGACAGACACGATTTCTGAATATTTTTGTGGCATTAATTTAAATCAATGTAATGTTTGAAAACATTTCAGCCCCTCAAACAGCTGATGCAGCTTAGATTCAATTATAACAAATTGCAACACACTGTCAAGTCTTTTTACCAAGTCATTAGTCAGGGATTTTGAATGCACGGCCTCCGAACGGAGTTCGACTGGCTGACAGCTCTAATTGTTGGGAACCGCTAAAGGATTGCTAATGAACTGGGGGATCTGTTGGGCCTGTAGCTTTCTTCAAGGATGAAATTTTTGAAAACTTTCACAAGATCAAAGCGGCATAACATGGACCATTTGCTAAATTGTCAGCAGTGGAGTGAAGCAGTCTGAGTCCCAGCTTTAAAGCTCAAGCTTCAGTAGAAAACACCATGTGCCTCCTGCCCCTGAGCTTTTTTCATGTGTCAGTAAAACCATAGTGAGAAACAATGACTTGAAGAAAGAGCCCCAGAGCCACCATGGCTGCTACGGCTTAATTAGGAGGAGCAGGAAGGGAGATGAAAATTCCTCTCTGTTAGTGGGTGCAGGAGCGATGAAGTGTCTAGCACTTTTACAACCAGGTCCCACAGTTACTCAGCTTGCAGTTTCTAAACCTGTTAATGGTCAGAGAGGCATATGATAGCACAGGAGCAACATAAAGGCTTCTTCCCCAAAAAGAATGGCAGTGGAGTTGCCAGATTTTCCTTCAGGACCCAAGGAGAGGTTGGTTTCACCGAAGACCTTGCTATCAATGTCAGGGAGACCCAACCATTTCCCTCCAGCACCTGCTCCAGCACCCACAGCAGGCAGCGGGAATGTTCCCATTGAGCTGTGTTGGACACCAAATCCATCCCTGTTGTGGCTGGCCAGCATTCTGCAGCCAGAGAATCGCTCCCAGCTGCTGCTGCTGAACAAATATGTTGCCTCATGTTACTCCGCGGCAGAAAGCCAATGCAGTGAAGGGAAACTTTTAAACTGATCTTAAAAGAAAAGAAAGATATGAAAACCTGTCTCCATCACTCCCATCTGGTTTATATTTTCCTTTCATATTCAAGTCTTATTTAAGTCTTTTCATTTTTTTTTGCTCCTTCTCATTGAAATTTACTATGGTATCCTTTTACCAAAAGAAAATAATGCCCGCTGAGCTACAGTAACATTGGTCAATTACCCAAATGTCTTAATATAGAAGTCTGCCGAGGGGAAAGAATGTTTGAAATAAGATTTACATTATTACTTCTTTAAATTAACACTTCAACAGGACTCAAGGAAAAACAAACTCTTTCCTCCTCACACTGTGTGAGGTACAGTACCAAGCTGCTGTTATCCTCCCCAAGACAAACTGTGTTTAAAAAACAGCACAGAAGGGCATATAGTGAATAATGAAATGGGGACGGTGATTGTGAACATCATTACAGTGTGTAGTGCCTTGAAGATAAATTTTGCATCTCACACCTCCTTCTAGAAACATACTTCATATCTCTATTACACTCCCTCTCTCTTTCTACCAGATATGCATCAGCCATATGAACTTTCTAAAGTAATATTGCTTAGTCTTTCCATGGGGCTTCTAGAGGCTCTGGTCAGCAGATGTGGAAGAGATTTCCTTAAAAAAACTTGTCAGGGAGATATGAGCAATTTATACCTGTCCTCTGCTATAACTTTCATTTATAGTCAAATATCCAATCTTAAAATAGGACTTCTTTATTTTTTTTTTCATAGAATTCTTAAATTAGACATTTAGCAGCTGATGTGACCTGCAAGAGACTTGCAGTAGTATAATAATCCCTATAAATTTTGAACAGATCATCAAGGAAGAGAGGAATCCCATTCATTTTTACGTGGGGACTAGTTTATAGACTCAATCTACCGCTGACTAAATAGCAGCAGAAAATTCACAAAAAGATCTAATGCTGCTTGGTGTAGCATTTAGTACACCAATAGCCACAGATACTGAGTTGTATTTTAGATGAAAACTTAAATTACCAAACTAACTTGAAACATCCCTCAGTTTTCATTAGGAAAACCCATATGGGTAGTTTTCCTCTCTCCTGATTTTAGGCATCTAGACTGAGATAATGAGAAAGATTCCCTCTCTTCTTGTTGAGTAAGTCACCCTATTTGTCTTCAACACATAACCTGTGACTGGAAAAATGTGGTAGAGCATGTCTTCCTCAGTTGGCTCTAGAGGGAGCCCAAATGACAAAATTGGACTACACACCCAATTTTTAGAATTGAAGTTAGGGCATAGAAAATCCAGCTGAAAGAGCCTGATGACCTGGTTTTGGACTCACTGAGAAGTCATTCAGTTCAGTTCCAGAAAGACATTGCTGGTGCAGGTGGAAGAACAGTGAAGTGAAGACAATACCAAATCAGAATTACAACAGGTACACTCCCCTGCCTCTCAAAGAGTAAGTTTCACATTGACAATCTTCTCTAACTTATCTTGGAGTCCCACTGGCACATAAACACCAGGTTCTTTTCCTGGGTTTTTCATGCCAGTCCAGGCTGAGTGAGTGTTGTCAACACTGAGCACGGCAACAAGCATGAGCTGTAGTAGTGTTACCCAACTGCTTTGCTTTTGGAATAAAGTGTAGGAGTGCTTGTCTAATCAACAGTGACCGTAAGCGTTGGTTCACAAGATAAGATGCTCCAGTCAGTTCACTCTCATGGATTTTATGTATTTCTATCGAGAAGCTTCTGTCCAAGTTGTCCCACAGCCTGGGGACTGGGACATTTCAATTCTAGTCTATGATCCAGTAAATGCTTACTATGAAATATGTGGTGAAGGAACAGTTTCAGCATAATACTACTGGAAAAAAAATTAATGTCTGAATTCAAAGTGAAACCTTGATTTCAGAAATTAACAGTCAGAGTGCAGTTTATTTTAAAACAAGCTTCTCTCTCTAGCCACCCTACTGAATAACACAGGAAGCTCTTGTCAGGCTGCATTTTGCCGATCCAAATCAGGGATGCCTTAATCTTCCTGGAGCCTCTATAGGAACTCCATAAACGTAATCCAGGACTCTGAATTAGTCAAGTGACCAAAGGCCTGACTATTATTGCAGGGCAAGTGCTATAGCAACTGACTTCTCCTGTGAGTCTAGTCTCAGTGAGCACTGCTACACAGCTGTGTGCTACCCACTGACCCCTGGGGCACACCACCTGCTACCCGGCTGTCTGGGCCAGCTCCCTCAGCTCTCTGACACAAAACCCAGGAACATTTTGGAGACAGCTCACTCTGGAAAGCAGGCTGGACAGGCTAGCATCAAGTTTGCCTTCTCCTGGTTAAGACACCCCAACACTATTTCAGAGGAATACTGGTTACATGCTTTCTGGCTACACCTAGGACATGCTACATGGGCCCTCAGTGTCAAGCTACACGTGCCCTCAGTATCAAGCTACACAAACATTGTTCTGGCTGGCTTCAGCACAGTGCCTCTTTATTTCATGCACTCTGAACTAACTAATCACACAAAAAAATAGATATCATGGGTTGGGACACTGGAACCTTGAAGAAATATAGGACCAAGTACTATGTAATACCAATGCAGCTCTAGAGGAGATTGATCCCGAGCGGCCAGGACACATCCACTGTATGCCACATGTCCTCAATCCCAGAGGTGAGTCCCTCTCCCTGTTTTCATTTGCTGATATAGATATCTCATAGAATCATAGTCACTTTGGTTGAAAAAGACCTTTAAGATTATCAAGTCCAAAGGTCAGCCTAGCACCACCACAATGTTCACCATTAAACCACCTCCTCAATGCCCTGTCCACATGTTTTTTGAGTACTTGCAGGGGTGGTGACTTCACCAGTTCTCTAGGCACTCTTTTCCAATGCATTACAACCCTTTCCATCAATTCTTTTTCCTAATAGCTAATCTAAACCTCCCTTGGGGCAACTCAAAGCTATTTCCTCTCATCCTGTCACTGTTGCCTGGGAGAAGAGGCTGACACCCACCTCACTACAACTGCCTTTCAAGTAGTTGTAGAGCAGTGAGGTCTCCCCTAAGCCTCTTTTTCTCCAGGCTAAAAAAATCCACCTTCCTCAGCTGCTTCTCATCAGACTTGTGCTCCAGACCTTCACCAGCTCCATTGCCCTTGCCTGGGCCAGCCCCAGCACCTCAGTGTCTTTCTTGTCATGAGGGGCCCAGAACTGAACACAGGATTCAAGACATGGCCTCACCAGTGCCAAGTACAAGGGCACAGTCACTTCCCTGGTCCTGTTGGACATGCTATTGCTGGCACAGGCCAGGATGCCATCAGCCTTCTTGACCATCTGTGTTGTTTTCAATATGTGGTATGTACAGATCATAATGGTTTTGAGTTGCCCCTCTTTATCTGAAAACTAGGAATGGTTATACTTCCTTACACCCCACCTAGTTGCTGTAAAGTACCAGGACACTTATTTAGTAATGCTTTACAAGGATTAAGCACGAAGTGTACACTGCTGTGGAAGACACTAATTTGGTTCAGCAGCTTTTGGAAGAGGTGGCACAAGTCGATGCCTACTCAAAAGTTGTTACTTATACCTGAATTTCACAGTTCTGGTAGAACCTGGACAAAGAGCAAGAGCTTGACTTCAGTAGTCAGTTAGAACCATGTTTAGTAATGGCTTTCCTTCCTGTTTTTTCCTGTTCCTCTTGTGCTTCCTCAGAAAAGAACACAGACCAGAATCTCTGTTTACAGAAACTGCTGTTTACCAACTGTTGTAAAGTGTTACCTCTTCTATTTAATTCCAATTTACTAATAAAAAATATCCTTTCTGTCAGGAAAAAGCAATTTCCCTCTATCTGTGTCTTGAAACATAAGAAAACAAAACAGATGCTTGTTGCATTTAATAAAGAACATGCATATGCACTGAAAAAACTTCTAGCTTATTTTTGTGATGCCAATATTTAATTATGTTCATTTTGCATTTTTAATTAGAAGGCAGAACAGATGGTGAAGGCGCACAGTAAAGGAAAATGTCCATTCATATAACCTGCTACGTGATGCCAGCAAATTCGTGTGCTTAGAGCCTGATCCAAGCTCTACTGAATCCAGCACGAGCGTATCTGTGGAATATCAGGGGTCTGGAGGAGACCACAGAGGAGGGCTTTCCTGGAATCAGTTTTCCTGATGTGTACATGATGAATATATTTCTCTCACAGTTGGATTGTTTTTCTGATTTTAAGGCAAATTTTTGTTCAGGTTCCTATGGGTGACCTTATTTCTTGCTTGCTTTCCTGTAAATAAAAATTAACTGCTTGTGTCAAATTAATTTCACTTCCAAACATTAGTTAGGAAAAATACCTCACTGTGTATTGTGCCCTAACAATAACAATTCATGCAGTTAATGGCATAAGTCACAGAGAGAGACAGATAAAAGTTATTTAGATAATTTTCAACATTACTGAAGTGTGGAAGCTGAAACAGGTCAAAATTTGGGTCCTGTGTTTCATTAAAAAACACATAAAATGAACCACTGTACTTACTCATTTCATAAATGAAATATTTGTTTCTTTCTCTTTTTAAAAATATGCCAATTTTAACCAAAGAATTTTAAATAGATCAAGTAGACATAAGTATATACTAGAAAAGAAAATGGAATTTTCAGCCAAATGAAATATTTGCATTGACCCAAATTGAATTTTTTTGTGCATGTGTTATGGGTGTGTTTGACTGCAACTTTTTTTAAGCGTGTGTGATTCATCATTTGTCTGACATCAGTCACAATGATATTTCTCCAGATCTCTGCGCAGGAAATGGATGTTCTTAATCAATATGTCATGAACTTTAGCTATATAAATGGCACTGCTGAGACTGACAGTAGAATATTAAAGCATGTCAACAAATTTAAGAGTGTTCAGAAGAAACTATTATTTGAGGGCTTCAAAACAGGCTTACAGTAAACCCGATCTGTTTAGCTCATGAAAAAGATCAAGAGGTAACTTGATTGTGATGTCTAAGTTATTAATAAGAACTGTAAAAGGGAAATTAAAGCCTTTGAGAAAAATTCATATTATTAGTAAGAAACATTTCTAACAGAGTGTAATTAACTGTTAGAAAAACGTACCAAGAGCAGTGCATTGTCTTCTGCCTCTTGAAGTCACCCAATCAAGAATGAACAGAGAAGGTAATTTAATCCAATAATTTCTAGTCACCTTTGATTCATAGTAGAAGGAGAAGAAAGAATCAATCTCCATATAGTTAATTTAAGTCTATTGAAAATATGCTTCCTTTTCTCTATAATCTTTTGCAGATCCTCTTAAAAGGGGTCTACCACTTTGAGTCAAGCACAAATTATTAGTCTCAGTTCTGGGGAAACTGACTCTACAGATGTTCTGAGTAGGTGGTCTCCTGGTGCTCTCTGACCTTTAAAGTCCATGAATCAGGAATTTTTCATATATATGTATTTATTTATAAAATATCATTACATATAGGTACAACTGCATTGATTAATTACATATGCTTTTCAATAATAGGAAAGAACCACCAGCACAGTGCAAACAGCAAACTACTAACATTTTCAGGAAAAAAATTCAATGAGCTTCAGACACAGAATTAGTCACTGAAGAGATCTGTGCATAATTTGGCAATAACTAATAAGCCCAGGAATTTTGCAGTCTATTTGAGAACAATTTGCAAAGAGAAAACAAAGCAAAATTCTTCAGATAAATTATTCATTTGAATTAGTCATTTAGCTCTAGTAAGGAGTTGTAGACTTTTTGAAAATATGTGGCAAGGGGATACAGTTTTAAAGAGGTTGAAGCAAAAATACTCTGCTCTTCTAGAGTTTGTTTCATCACATGTTCTCAAGGCACTTAATCATTAATTATGCTGAATATTAATTATAACCATTTTACATTTGAATAAACTGAGGCACACATGGTGCCTTGCCTATGCTCACACAGCAAGTGGGGATAAAAGTTGAGAAAAAAATCTGTCATCTCACTAACCATTAAATGTGCTCCCTGTCACCATTCTCTCAAACTTTGCTACCCCATTACATGGTTAAACTTTATTTCTGAGGGAAACAAGTGTTATGTGACCAAAGTGGGTTTTTATTGTCTTACTAACAAGGGCAGCAAAATTTCAGAAGACAGAGATCTCACAATTATTGAGGAAGGGATTAACCTGACCAGCTATAGAAATCTTTTGTGCAGGGGTCTACATCTGAATCTGTCACTATAAAGTCTCTTTAAGGTCAGTGGCAAGGAACAGGCACATTTAGGGTGTGAATCACCTCACCCTAGGGTTGGTGCCTACATTTGTCACATGTGCCCCAGAGTGCCCCCAGGGAAGTCATTTCAGATGTAAGCAGAACCACAGAGTCCGACGTTGGCAAGGGCCCCTGTGGATCATCTGCTCCTGCTGAGACAACCACTAACTTAGATAAGATTGCCCAGGGCAGTTGGTTTCTGAATAGATACAAGGATGTTTTTGAGGATATGGCTAAAGCTAGATGCAACAATCCACACTCTGATTTGTAACACTCCTTGAAAGGCAGCCTGACAGAACAGAGATCCAAGACAACTCTGTGAGCTAAAACAATATATTGAACACAAAGAGTAGGATTCAGTCAGCTAAACAGGTGCTATGGAGTGCAAAAAGGTCCAGGTGTCCCTTTCTTTCTTCATACCTGCCAATCTGTGCAGATTTCTCTGATGATTTTAAGGCAACTCAAAAGGCCCCGGATGCCTATTCCTTATGCAAGAGCATGCTCTCTGGATCATAGCAGCTCAAGATTCAGACACCTGGACATTGAAGTCACCAGTGGCCATGTCTAGGTGTGATCTAGGTGTCTACTCTCCCACTACCATTAATACAGAGCCTGAAGAGATGTTACACTCTGCCTAAGATAGACATGCATCTTTGAGGAGCTGAACAGCTTCTCAGATTTATTATTCTGTACTAAGCCTGGAACTTAGTTCTAGAACACAGAACCAGTGCTGGAATCTGGAACTAAATCCCAGGTGTCTTGAGCTCCCAGACTTACCAAATTGCCAGAATACACTTCCGTATTTTCATGAGATATATAACACATGATGCTTAGGAAGCATGTTGAGAAGTAGATCAGTAAATGCTGGTATTAAATGTTTACAACTTATTAAGGTGACAAGGATGCTAAATATTGCAATCTGATATACATAACTGCAAAAAAAAGTGCGACCTGGGCCATGAAGCATCTGCCAAAATTGAACATGTTTGGATGCAGGCGGACCTCCATAATTACTACCATTGTTGCTGCAAAACTAGCAAAGAATCCTGATTCAGAAGTAAAATATGCATCCTGTTATTGATAAACCAGGAGCAAGGGTAAAGAACATGTCTTTGTAAACATCTGTTAACACTGTGATTTTGAAAAGATGAAGTGAGTAGTCATTCAAACCCTGGCCCGACTTTTTCCTAGCTTCGTATGTGATCCATCAGTACTACTATTTGTCCTGTAATTTCAGGCTTTTTGGGTTTTAAGGGCAAAGTTATCCCTTGGTAATAATTTGGAAACCATACTGCCTACATAATGAAATCTTTCTAGGAAGGAGTTTACAAATTATTTAAGAGTCTGTTTAGCTTGAACCACTGTTTATAGAGGCGTCACCATGATTCAGCACATCATGAACTGTTCTTTGTTTCAAAGAGTGTGAGAGATTAAAAGATGCTCTTCATCCCTTCTCCAAATTTTTATTTTGAGCCCTTCTTTGATTAAGAGTTCCTTATCTAGTTCCTGAAGGTTCAAAGGAATGGTTTTTCCCGGGTGGATTTACCAAACAAGATTTGATTTTAGTGTAAAGTAGTGCCTCATGTACTTTCTATGACACAGGTTTCATTGCAAATACGTTTTCACTCCAAACATAGGAAAAAGTACCTTATGAACACTCCCACATCTTCCATGTCACTGCCTCAAATACTTCTGTTTATATGCAACAATAGATTTATTCCTGATTTGTGAATTTATTTGTAGCTATTGTCATTTCAAATTCCTTCTTGGCTTCAAGTTTATAGAACACAGTTAACCAGACAATGCTTTATTTATTACTATCAAGTGCATAAAAATCTGTCTAGTTGCTAAATTTTTAAAATAGTTTACACGTATGTTATCATACAGTTCCTATTCTTCATTTCTGCTTCCAAGTCTTCTCTTACTTTGGATGCCTTCCTTGCATAATTGTTGATTTTTTTGTTATATGGACCTTCACATCTAGGGTACTCTGGAAGCTATACAGGAACACTTCCCATTTTGGAGTTAGATAAAAAAAATCTGAAAAGTTTTGCTGAAGTATGGCTCAGAAACCTCCCCCTGGAATCATAAGTACTAAAGAATGGTAGTTGTATGAATTATGCTCCAACAAAGTATGTACGAGAGGAAGTAATGCAGAAGTACTTATTATAAAAAAATTAAATAAAAGCCCCTGTATATTTTATTTGCTGTATTTCTTTCATATGTGCTTAAAAATCTGGTTTGATCTGTACAGTATAGTTTCAAGTCATATGGCACTGTAAAATACCATCCCTTATGAAAAAAGCACACACATATTATAAATATATAAGTAGCACAAGTATGTCAATTTTTCCCTGTATGATAATAGATTACTATAAGGTTCCAGTCATGAAGTTAAACATCCTGGAGTAGTTAAACAGGAATTTTACCCCAAACCAAGTGCATGAGCTATGTGAATATTAAGAAGCCAGATGACATGCACAGATAGCTGCAGAAGGCTGGATGGATCAATGAAGAGCTCTATCAGCTCTGTTTTCTAGAGTGTGAAGCTTTGAAGAAGAAAAGAGAAAAGACTTGTTTTTGGTATAAGGAAATGATTACTCTCATGAGAAATTTGATCCAGCACTTGTAATGTCTTTTTTCTGTTATTAAGTCACATCAATAATACTGTCTGGTAATATCTCCCTTAAAGTAAATATAGTGAGGTGCTATTAGTGTGTATGCAATCCAACCAACAAAAGGAGAAGATGCTTAATGGCTCATTTAACCCTCTTAATAACGTTTAAGTGATGATATATGTATTATGACAAGGTAAAACAATTGTTAAGAATAACATGAGGAAAATATAAATTTGTTGGTTTTTTTAAAGTCAATCAGATATAAAGACTTCTAACATCCTCAGGCTTGCTCCTGTTATTTAAAGAAAAATCAATGGGAAATATAAGAGCATTAATGCTTTTGAAAGAACATGGTATCATCTGGAGGTTGTTTCTAGCCTCACAAATTCACTAACACATTTTTCACGATAGTTTCAGCTCAGATATTTCACCAGCAGTTATTCAGGAGAAATGTAATATGCACTACAGCAGAGTAAGCAAGGACCACTGAGGGATGGTCTTCTGATATGAACAGAAGCTTCGGTGCCAGACACTTAAGTCTCTCTCTCACTGCAACCCTCAGTAATTTCTTCCTGTAGAAGTATTTATATAGTCTGAGCAATTACATAAAGTGGTCCTTGATGGAAAACAAGTAAACAAAAGAGAAAAGCTTGTTAGTGTGGACATAGAAATAATTTACAGCAAGACAAGTTAACATATGAACCATTAATTATTCCTCTGTAAGTTCACACCTAGTTACTTATTTACAAGCATATGCTGTAAGTTTTTCAATGTTCTTTTCTTCAGCCATCAAAATATCTTTGTAGTTCTTCCTTTAACTTGTCAGAAAATTTCAACACCATTTTTGAAATTCAACCTGTAATCACAAGTGCCTCTATGGTTTAAAACAAAACCATTTTTTTCCCTTCATCATCTCTTTTGTGATTTTTCCAGATGAGTTAACCTTCTACATTCAACCCATTTCCTCTGAAAAGCCCATCTTCGAGCTGAATTGTGCTTTCCTTTTGGGTCCCACAGTGTGGCAAGGGGAGATTCCTAAATGCTGCTCTCAGGACTGTGCTCATAGAACTAGAGAATATAGTGGAAAAAAACTTTAAAATCCCAGCTTAGTCCATGAAGTTCATTGGCTCACAAGTCACAGCAGCAGTCAAAAGTTTCAAGTAATCTCAGGTATTGATTTGTTCTTTTATCTTTCCTAAGCAATGTAACAATATGCATATCAAAACTCATAATCTATTGTAAGGAGTAGATCTAGGGGAATTCTGAAAACACCAGTCTTCTCTTCCAAAATTAAAAATTCACTTAGGAGATGACTTAAACCTATTTCCTCAGTTTTATAGATGAGTTCCTTCAATGCATTTCTCCTGTATCACAAAAATTCGCAAGTTCAGGTTTTGTTATTTGATTCAGAGAGCAACCAATCATTTTTTAATTTCAGGACAGATTCCACAGATGAGGCAATAGATTTCCCTAATGTGATACTTTCTATTGTTAGTTGGAACAGGAGATAAGCAACTTGGATACAACACAACAGGCTTGCTTTGATTTATTGTCTACCGTAGAGGGCCAATAATTTTCTAGTAAATGGAAGCCAATTTTGGAAGAAAAAAAAAGCTCAAAAGAAAATAAAATCCCCTAGCATTAATTTGGTGAGTCAATTCATGATCTGGTAAGACAGCGTTCTCTGTAGCTGATAATATATTCCAAGGATGGACAAGCACACCAGGCCTGGTCCAGGGCCAAGGAAAAGCTACAGATGGTCCTTACGTGAAAGGGATGGGATTAAATCTGGGTATTTTAAAGCTAAGATAGAAAACTGGAGATGGGAAAGATAAATGCAAAATTCATTATATTATCCTGTGAAAGAACGTTTATTATTTCTGTTCAATCTTCAGTCCCGTGGCTTACTCTTCCTGACTTTTCCTGACCTTTCTGAAGACAGAGGTAAGCACATGTTTTTCTCCAGTCCTCAGGTGCTTCTCCTATTTGTCATGATCATTCCTCACAATGACATCTGCCAGATCCCTTTGCACTCGTGAATTCATCCCACCAGGGTCTAAGGACTTAAATGTGTCCAACTTGCTCACTTATTCTCTAACCTGGTACTCTTCCATCAAGGTTAAGTCTACACTGCTCCAGGCTTTCCCTGTGGTTGTCAGTGCCTGGGTTTTGTTGAAGGTTAGTCTTACTGGTAGAGCTTGAGGTGAAGAAAGTATTTAATACCTGTGTCACCAGGTCCTCTTCCCCATTCAGCAGTGGACCCACATTTTCCACATCTTTCCCTTTACCACTTAGGTATGTACAGAGGTCTTTCCTATTGTCTTTTACAACCATTAGAAAATTTAACTTCAGTTGGCCTTCCTAGCCACATCTCATGCCTGGACAATGCATCTGTACTCTCATACTGTCTGTACCTTCTTTCACGCCCTGTATGCTTCATTTTTATTTTTAAGTTTGGCCAGGAGCTCCTTGTTCATCTATGCAGGTTGTCTGGTAATTTTGCCTGTCTTTCCCATGAAGTCTGTATCCTCTCCAGCCAGGCAAATATTCAGAGCATCAGCACTGAAACAGCCATAGACAATGCAGTAGTTTAGGAAGTGGTCATCAAAGATTCTAACTGCTTATGGGAATAAATTCTGGACACAGAGTTGTTAACACAGCAATTGCAGTCAAGCCCCACACAACTTATATAAATTTTGCTGTAAAGAGCAAATGAATTACCCTGGTTTAGCTGACTTTTTCGTAAATATAATTACAAAAAGTTAGCAAACACACCATACATAGTTTCTCCCAGCTTTCTCATTCAAAATTGAATCACTTTTTTATTTTCCATGGCCCAATGGGTCTCCAGGTCCTACGAGATATGAATGAGAATAACAGAGTGGTAGAGGGGAAACCTTGTCATGCGTGCAGTGTATGAAAACTATACAAATATATCATTACTCTTGTGCAGAGAAGACATCATTTAAAGTTCATATATTTACTACAAAAAAATTAGATAGTACTATTGTACGAGTATAAAAGGTGCCAACTATTAGTGGTTTTTTTAACTCTGTGAAGTTTTGATTATTTCTTCTCTTAGTTTAAAAGGTCTTAGAGGAAGAACATTTAAACATACACAAATTCATACACTCATCTAACATTAAAATTATTGCACAAAAATACAATCCAGGAAGATAGAATTCCCCTGTATTTCAGAGAAAAAGATTAAGGATTTATCTGATAATGTGGTAATATTCATTGTCAATTACTTGCATAATATATTACTTTATTCGTAAGTGTTTGTGCGGGATTCAACTGATGGGATGTCAGAAGGTATAGCCCAGATGTCTACATCTTTGTTAATCAGTGTGGGTCTATTTATAGCTAATGGAAAGAAACAGACATTTCTAGAAAGTCACTCGTCTTGTCCCAAAGTAGATATCTATATTTAGTGAAAACTGTCACCCCTGGAAACTGTTTCTCTCATTAGTGTAGAGGGAGCTCAGGATTATTAGGCCATATGTAGACACCCACGATCAGATGTAGACATTTAAAGTCAGGGTAGTGAAGATTTCCTTTCACGGCCTCTGTGCAAATGACCTAAATGTCAGGTGTTATCATGCAGCTTAACGCAGTATAGTCTGTTCCAAATTGCATGATATACCTTGATATTAAATGGTGTGCAAATTTCAAACAGGGACTTCTAAATTACAAAAAGTCTTGTATTCAACAACACTACATCTTCTTTTATAGCTTTTCTGTCTTTTGCCTCATCCTGGGCTGGAGCATTAGCAGGTAAGGATGCTAGCACCAGAAGGATTATGGGATGATGGTTCAGGAATACAGGTGGGTATTTCATTACCAGAGCTCCCTAGGTTTAAAACCTTCCTAGTAGTCAAAAGCTTAGAAAAAACTTCTGTCTTCATCCAATTTGTGAAACTGTATCCTTGTTTACTTTATTTTTTATAAAAGCTTTATAATTTTCTTTCTTTCACCATTCTTTCTAAGTAAAAACTAAATTTTCAGAATAATTCAAAGGCAACATACCCTCAAAGGGTGTATCACTCCATTCAGGGTTTCAATTTAAGTTCAAGTACTTGATCTCTAAGACTTGATTTAAGCTGTGGGAGATGGAAATATTTCTGATCTAATGAGTCCATATACATACACCTGCCACGTTTTAACTGACCCTTAGATATATAGAGAGAATTATCCTTTTTTTTTTTGGTCTCAATTATTCCTGCCCCATTTTGGTTTTTGTTTTCTGGAAAGGCGCAAGATCTTGTGTTAGATGGGAGCCCTGATGCAGCTCACTTTAGTACCCGGCGGAGACATCTAAGGGATTATGTTTTTCAGATGTTCCACGACATACATCTTCTAGACCTGGTTTCACGATTAAAAGCTTAAGCAGGTGGTGGTGGGAAGAGTTGTCTCAATGACACCCCAGAATAGAACTGTTTTCTGTATTTTAAGAAATTATACACAAAGCAAGTCCAGCTCAGAGTAGAGGGCAAGGAGCAAAGAAGTATGCGTCACTGAATTATCTCTGTGGGGAGAGCTGGCTAAGCAGAGCTCAGTTTCTCAAATTACATTTAGACAGGTCTAACACCTAGGGCTTCTCAGGAGGACTTGTCAGGTAAGAAAAGAAAATACTGGCATGATTCTCAATTGTTTCTCATTTGTTAGTGGTCACTCTAACTCAGTGTGACAAGAGAATGTCTGCAAGTAGGTGTGACTGAGTCCTGTCTGACTGAAAGGGGATATATTTGCACAACTGCAGAAGAATGAATACCATTACCAAGAGACTGCAGAATGTGTATAAATTAGGCACTGAGCTATGGGAAAAGGTTCAGGTCCAGTGCTGAATGGCCCCAGATCTTGTGTTTGTTTCAGTTTGAATCCATGTTTAAAAATAACAGGAGAGTTATGGAAGCATATATTACTCCATCTCCCAGAAAAGCCCTAAGGAACTGTATGTTTACAAGATTCTGTTAGTTATACAGTGACTTTTCCCCACTAAATACTACAAGAAGGGCTTTTTTTATTAAATGTGATAGTGATATAGAAATATGAACATTTCATGGAACTGATTCATTACCTCAGCTAGTAGAGATCCATTTGTGTCTTTGGAACATCAAAACATTCCTATTTTTCCATTAATTAATGTGTAGACATTTACGGTTTCTCCACATATAAGTGGCAGCAAACTTCTGAAGCTGTTATATGTCCTAGAATATTTGCGTGTTTTTTCTGGTAAGGAATATTGACAAGTGCCAATGGGCGCAGTAAAAGAAATTGACAGTATAAAGCCAGCCTTTCTTCCTCACTGTCTGTGGGGATTAGAGAAACAAGGCACTGAACACAAGAGAGGATTTTTTTTTTTCCTGATGTAATAACTCTATGTAAATGATGTTTCAGGTAGCCTAGTGAAATTGGCATCTGAAATGGAAAGGAGGTAATTTAAAATCTAGATGTGAATAAATTCACAGTGTCTGATACAGAATGCTGTGACTAAGTGTTTAACTTTCAAATAACCTGTAATTTAATGTAAAGGTTTTAAATTAAATGAATACATTTTTAGGGCATAGTGTGGAATTCAGGATTTCCAACTCCCGCCCCAAAAACCAGCCATTAGAATCCAAGCTTCCAATTAATTTTGAGCTGCATGCAGTACAGCACTGGTTTAACAATTCTGAACAGAAAGGTTTGAAACTAGATAACAACCTGTGGGCTGTAAACAGAGTAGGCTTAACTCTTGCTGATTTTAATGTGGTCTGATCAAGCAGACTGTAAATGAAAGACTCTGCTGTAGTTTGCCCACTAATTTGAATTGTGCTCATTTGACTTGTTTCCAACACCAGCATTATTACCTAAACATTTAGAGGATCTGAAATGAAGAATAAAAAATATCCTGAAAGATGTATGATGGGATTTTCTTCTTAAACTAAATATGCATAAAAAAATAATCCTGGAGATGAAATGGAGACTTTTGTAGAAAAAAATAGGCTGCTCTCTAACAATATTCCCTTATTGTTTATGAAATTTTCCACTAATTGCCTATTCAACCAACCTTTCCCTGACCCCTTTACTTCTTTACTGTTCTTTTTCACCACATGTGTAGGGTTACTGGTCAGATGGAGTGTGTTTAATGGAAGCTGAGGGACATACAAAGTTTGGATGGAAGAAAACTGAAAATTAAAAAAATAACAACAATCTACTTAAAAAATATTTCAGAACCCAGGAGTGTGCTGATAGAGTCACCTGACTGGGGAAAGTTTTTACAGGCTGCCATCATTGCCTAGATTTATTCATATTTACTGCTAGCAATGGTTACTGCACAGTTATTGTAAGCTCCTCAGCCACACTGTAGACATTTCCTCAGTCAGCCCTTCCTCCTTCACATGGGACAAAAATTGCTTTTGCAGGGTGAGACACCACAGAACAATAAGACATTTTGTGAAGCCAAGACATCGCCGACTGTGTCCTTTTAACTGGCACGTAACTTTGCTGCTTCATTGCCAAACCTTTCACTATGAAGTGAATGTGAAGACAAAAGCAGTGTGAGGACAGGCACCCCACTGTGGAGCTCCACAGCTTCTGAGACAACTGGCTAAATCTGAGGTGTTGCCTCCCCACTCTCCACGGCTCTTGTTCCAGCATTGCCCCAGTTGCTGCTTTCCTTGTCATTTCATCATCATGAAAACACTACCTAGCAAAAAAGGATATCCATGAACATTTTCCTGCTGGAGGAGCAACTCCATTTGGTCTCCTGAGGTCTTGCGAGTGTGAAAATGCAAGACAAAATGCTGGCTGCAAAGAGGGAACCAGTTTGGTGAGGGAATGGGTAAATCACAAGTCCTGGCTTGAGGCTTTGTCCAGGTGCAGGGCTGGCGGCAGCTTCCCATGGTCACAAAATTGGTGGGATGTAGAGGTAGCAGTCTTTTGAGGCTTGCACAGCAAGATGGATGAGGAGATGCTGTGAGGTTGTGGTCTGAGGGTGTGGATCTGGCAAGAAGACTACAAATCAGGAACACATATATCTGGAAATTATCTTATTTCCCTATGAAACACAGATGGAAGAATAAAATGAAATTACACACGGTAAGAGAATATAAAATTAGCAACAAATAAGCAACTGCCTGCTCAGTTCTACTCTTCTCTGCAAAACAAATACTTAAACAAAGCCAGACAGATACTCAGGTTTCTCACTGAGCACAAAATGTTTGGTATTTTGACACCTGTTTTGATCTATACAGGCACAGCAGGTTATGAAATAATATATGAATAACACAGTCGATACAAAAATGAAAACCAAATCATGTTATAAATTTAATTTTGATTTACTCATATGGCATATCAACATTATCTGAAACAAAGCCAACTTTTGATATATTTTCCTTCCATATACAAGCAAAGGTTAGTCCATGATCACTGGAATTAATGCAGCCTCCTATCCTGTGGTTTTATAATCTTTGAGTCATCAGCTATCTCATGATAACAGTAATTTCCGTTCCCTTCTGTGTGTTCCCTGGTTAACAGACCCCGGAGATAAACCTGTTATTTTCAGGTTTTCAGCCTGGTATTCAGCTGAGCAGTCCTTTTGTGCCTGTTAAGTCATACCTGGAAGTGGAGGTGCTGCTTTCAATCTCCTCTGATATGACACTGGTATGCCTAAAAATTGCAGAACGTAATTAACCTTGAATCATCTTCTCCCTTTTGTGGAGGTTGTTTTTTTGGTTGGTCAGTCGAGTTTTCTTCACCTATTTTAATAAAAATTGTCCAGCATACTGGGAAGTTACTTAAGAAGACTGACAAGTGAGATGAATATACAGCATAGTCCTCTAAGTTTAGCTTTTGGGATTAAGAAATTCAGTTTGGGCATGTTCAGGTTTTGGGGTTTTGAGGTTTTTTTGATTAAAAATGTATTTCTGTTGAAGTTTTTTTTATCATGACTACCTAATACTGAAAGTCTCCACGGCATGTGTGGCTATGGTCTATAAAACAAATAGTTCTTTAGAAAATTAAAGTTCATCATCATCTGGTTCATAACATGATCACAAAAAAAGAAACCGTTTGCAAAAGCCTTTCATCAGAAACATCCTGAAAAGGCAAACATTTGTTTATATTTTAAGCGGAAAATAAATGATGAAAAAACAAGCAAACAAACAAATACACAGACTGAATTAATTGCCTAAATTAATTAATTTGGCCAACATAAATACAGATAATTAATTTGGCTAACATAGCCACAGTCCCAGATGAGCTTTTAGCCAAAAAAATTAATGCTTGAGTTTTTTTAAGCTTGCCAAGTATGCAACTGGATACAGCCTTTACAAGGGCAGGACATTGGCTTTTGCTTCAGACTGAGACAGCAGGTCTGCTTGCAAGGCTGCTCCAAACACTCAGGGCACTGCTTCCCGTCAGGGCCAGGGTATGCCAGATGTGTCCCTTTGCCTTGTGACCGGGACCACTTCCTGCTGCATCCTGAGCTCTCTTTGGAGATCTCGTGTGCAATCCTAACCCTCAGCCTGACCCTGGCATCATTTAACTTGTAAGTGCTGATGAAGGATTGTACAATTGCTCTAAATGGCATCATTTCAGCTTGAAGGAATTTACATGAATTCCAATGGAAGAAAGAATGCTTGCTGTCTATCCAGTAAACAAGAAATGAGGAATCTTGTGTTGGAGATATGTGATTGAATGTATACCAGTTTTCTGCAGTATTTGTAGAATGCCTCGAAGCTTGGAGTTTCCACCTTGCCTTATTCAGACGCTTCATTGTTTAATTCTTCTGTGCTTCAGAATGAAAATAAATCTCAAGAAATGGGACTCATAAAATGTAATAATTTCTTTCCAGAGCATTATATTGCCTTTTGTTATGCATCGCTTACATTATTCACTGCATTGTTTAGCACACTATATAGTGACATCTCAAAAGGCAACAGCAAAATAAGTAACACAGCCTATTTAACTTAAAAGTGTTTTCAAAAATGTTTATGAACCACTAGTTGGTCATGTTTAAAACATTTTTTCTCAAGAAAGGAGCATTAGCAAATCAGTTTTGCTGATATCATTAGGCATTTTGCAAATATTTGCTGAATATATTGAATATTTATATTAGTTTCTGTAGAAAGTTGACTGCAATAATTTTTAAAAACATTGGTTAAAACCAGATTCTTAATATAGTATGACATGGTCATGTATTCATAGTTTTGTCTGTCTTGAGTGCATATAGTATACCTTATTTATTTATTGGGATAGAAGTGATCAATAATTTCTAAGAAAAATTCTTAAATGTTTAAAAAATATTAATAGTATTGGGATTACATGTGATACAAACCCAGCCAATAAATTAGAAAATTCTGTAGAGACAAGACATAAAAGGTTTGTTTACTTTGTATTCTTGGACTACCATTCTTAAACCAGCACTATTAGAAGATGAAATAACAAAGGTAATTAAATTCTGTTATTAACTGATAGAATTTATGATATTTCCCAGGTTTCAGATAAAATATTAAATTTTCAGGCATCCAGCAATGAGCACCCTAAACTTCTACTACAGAATTTTACTCGTTTTTAGACTAAGCCTTTAATTGTGAATACATCCATACCATTTATGTTTATGAAGCTCTGCAGGATACCTCTGTTTTTCTGTTGGCAGAAATGAAAACATTTTTTTGACCCACATTCTTTGCAGTTTATAGAGTAGTCCTCTATTTCATTATCATGGAAACACCGAAGTCTACAACCAGAACAGGAAATTTCACACACCTCTCTCTCTAGAGTGCAGCAACCATAATGGTTTCGTTATCCTCAGATGCTGCGTGCAGCAACTGGTCCTTTCAGGAGGGGATTTGGTTTGTTGCTTAGCATGTTCCAGTTGACTGTAATTGCTCAATACTACACATATTTCTTAAGCTTTCAGGCTTACTTTCATAGTAGATCTCCATTTGTCTACCACAGCAGGAAGTTAAACCAGGTTCCTTGTAATTGGTTTATTTCCTTAGGGCTAAATTATGGTTTCTACATTTTGAAGCACAGGGGGATGACTAGCAGACTTGACTTTTAGCTGTGAAGAAGGAGGTGTTATGACTGGAACATGTTACTGTAGGAAGTGAACTTCAAAGCACAACGGAGGAGAAGTGCCAAGCGCCCTTTTGACAGCCACCTCAACCACCACATAAATAGACCTCCCACTTAACTAAACTCAGGATAATAATGAATTATATCACGGGAAAAATGTGCCCTCTTTCCTTTAGCTGTGCAACTGCAGCATCTTTGCTTTCCCAAATACTGTACATATATATTTACATACTTACAGACTTTGTCTCTATTTCTCGATGGCAGAATATCACTGGCAATATAACCCAGCTGGAGCACACATACCTACATAAATTGACCCACAGCTTTTTTGAAAAATTACTTTTGGGTTTGCTGGTTTTCGTTAGAAAAAAATGACAGCATAGTGAGAAGTGAGACATTGTCATCTATTTATCCTCTTCGAGGAGATCAGTACAAAATGAGAAAAACTGAACAAAACTGTATTGGTATTTCTGCCTTGCTTATGTATACTACTGATTTTCTTTACTAAGTCTTTGATTTCCTTTCCTGTACTTTATTTAAGAGTTTAATTTGTGCTTTCAATCAATAGCATTTCTGTGGTCTGCCAGGAGGTTTTATTTGGGTTTGTTTAGACCTTTTTTCAATGATTTTGAGAAATTTTTTCACAGCAAACTAAAATTGTTATGGGTAAATACAGCTTTTCTTATAATGTAATGCATTTTAATGTATTACTTTTTCTTTGTTTTAGTTTTCACTTATGAGAATCAAAAGGAGTAAAATTACATTTTTGAAAGGTAATTAAAAACTGTGTGACAGTGAAGCAAAATCTACTTTGATAAAACATCACCATTTTAAATCTCTAGAAATTTAGCATAATTTTAGCAAATCAAGGTATTTGGTAAGTACAGGAAAGCAGATCTTCTATACTTAACAATTTATCCACAAGAATATACTTTTTTTTCTGGTGTTTCCTTTTTTTTAGATGGAAAGCGTATACGATTTTATTCAGCTAGAGAGATTGTTGAGAAAAGATGTACTGATAAGGTTAAACTATGCAATTCCTTACCTTCCTATGCACTTCCTAACTGGGACACAGTTATTTATAGGTAAAACAATACTTTAGGTAAATAAAAATATTCCTTAATAAGGACGGAATTAACACATTATTGGTTTGGGACATCTTTATGTAGTTGTCACTACAGTGATGCTATGGGATGCACCCTTTTTTTTCCCCCTTCTTGTATGTGGAAGTTTGCCTCACTTAAATATGAATAATCACAATAGTCTTAATTACTTTTGCATGGAAATTAAACTTGACTAATAGATGAGCCTGAAAACAGCATCCTCTAAATGAACATTTACATTTTGGGAGATACATTCAGAACAGGTCTAGGCCTTTTTTACGAGATAAAGGAAGAATGCCTCATCATGCCCCTGTAAGATACCCATAAGAGAGTGGAAACCTTCTCCAAGTCAGGCATGAAAGGTGCTTGAACTTAGGTGCTTTATCACCTGATTGCTCTCCAACATGTACCAAACTTCAGGGTTTCCTGGGAAAAATCTCAAAGACTCTGCCAACAATTACACAAGAGGTTGGTTATCTGCGCAGCTACCTGGGACCCTGATCACCAGTGTCTGGCTCTAGTCACATCCAGGGAAAACACTCTTCATGAACTTCTAGGAGCTCAGTGTCTTCTTTTCAACTTGGCAGAAGGTCATCTCTCATTCAAATCCCTGAATAAGTTTTCCAGACAGTCTTTCTACCAAAGATTAACTCATGCATGTTTCCTTAAGAAGCCTCTGCTTACAAACCTTTGAAAGCAGGGCCTACTTTCCTCATTCTGCTGTGCTGGGTCATGCCACACCCATGGGGTTGGAGTGCCCCAGTGTGTCTGGGGAAAGATCGATCTCTGGGGTGGTGAACAGGCAGCTACCTGGGTCAGAGGATCTGCACCCACATCTAAATGGTTGAGAATTGCCTCTGTAACTGGGCAAGTAACCTGAGCAAGTCAAGGTATTCAAATTCAGTAGATAGTCTTATAATGGGGTGACAGAATGACGATGTGTGGTTACTGTTTTTGAGGAAGTTCTACAGCTCTTGCGAATAATATATAAGAAAGATCTTGAACGCAAACATTCAGGCAACAGTGATGGTTGTGACTCCAGTCTCATCTCATGCTTCTTCTTAACACCTGTTTTTCTTCATCCAGATCCTGAAGATTTAGAAAGATTTGTCTTTCCCCAGATTAAGCTATACTTCTGAAAATGTTTTGGCATGTTGCATGTACACTGATTGAAATCTTATGGGCCTGTTTGCAAAACCAAAATTATAACTTCTGCAAGTTTATCTTATAATCACAGACCTGGAGGATACATGGAGAGAAATATATTTTTGTCCTCTGATATTTTGCACGGTAAAGACTTTGTTCTCATAAATGAATTCATGGTAGTTTTATAGCTCATAATGTACTATTTGTGTGTGTAAGGTTGCTCAAGTTGCTGTTTGGGTAGTTACAGTTGCTAAAGCCTGTGAAAAAGCATTTATTTAATGGTATGTTATTAGATGTGTTTATTCAAAAAGAAGGATAACATCAGAGCTGTTGTCCAAACAGATTGACTGCAGGTTTGCATTTAGGCATCATTATAAATACTGACAATGTTTTGTAAAGCCCCTTGGAATTTGTGTTTTGTGGTAGAAAGACCTAATTCTTGCAGGAAGGAAACAAAACTGGGAAACTACCATTAGGCTCAGATAAAAACTGATGTGCCTCTTTTATGCCCAAATATTTCAACTTTAATAAGAGTTCCTGCTGCACATACCATGTAAATTAGAAAACAAGAATTTCATCCTTTTCCTCCATTCTTGTCCATCATCTCTACTGATGAAGCATTACTGCCCCAAAACCTGAAAAATTTATTTCTTTTAAGAAATAAAACTTTGTTTAAAGAGGACTGCAGGAGGATGAAGCAGTCTCAGTTTCCTAATGTTCAGAAGATGCTCAAGATGTGCGCTTGGCTCTAACATTGTTCCAGCTCCCTTACCAGGAAAACAGGAACATTAGAAGTAATTACAGAATTCCCGCAGCTCCCACTGACAGCAGAATTGTGTTGTAACCCTACTCGGTAAGCAGAGACTAAGAGAGTGCCTTGCAGAGCTCCCAGGCAAAAGAGACAAGACAAACTGAAAACAGGACAAAGCTTTTTTGTTTGTCATAATTGTCATTTTTACTACCAAAAGGATAACACTGCTTAGAACAGTACCATAATTAGTACAACCACTGAAGAGAAAAATAGGCCAACAAGACACCTGGAAAGGAAAATGAAGAGCCTAAGTTAAAAAGAATAATTTTTACATTTTCTCATTTACCACCAAAGTTTTATAAAAACAGACCTTTAGTTTAAAATATTTCAGAAAAAATAAAGAATGTGCCTTTCTTTTCCCTTATACAAATGAAAATATTCAAGTATTATTTTGAAATCTTCACTGGAGATACTTCTTTTTCCTGAGCTTCACCTATAATTTATTGAACTAAAAGACAATGTCTTACAGACCTCCCATTCATCTTTCAGAACTTCACTGAGCTTCCATTACACTACGTTTTTTTGAGTTTGCTTGCTGTGGTTCATTTCCAATGAAATATGTATTCATTCAAATATGATGAAAAAAATAGAAGGTCCCTTTTATTTGAGTGTTTTTGTGTAATCAAGCCACCACTGCCAAGGATAAAGTATTTGTCATTGTGTGGTAAGAATCTTGTGGTAAGAGTCTTTACATAGCAGACACGCTATTTGTTGGGGAAGTAATTCCACATACACAAAAAACTGCAGCCAACAGAAACCAGAAATATTCATCAATGGCTACTAAATATCACTCCTTAGTCACAGGGTATTCTGCACTTTCCAGCTTCCTGGAAGAGAAACCTGACTGGGTACCTGAGAGCTGCCCTCTATTCCACTTCCCAGTCTGCACAGTCATAAATTGAGAGCATTTCTGCACTACCTGAAAACATGGTCTCCTCTTCCCTACAAGTGTTTGTCAGATAATGGGAGGGCCCCCAACCTTGTCTTCACCTACCACTGCAGGTTTTCAGAAGGCCCCATGTTATTTGACCCCTGAGCTTGTCTCACACTCCTGGTGACACCCAGACCACATTGAGCTGCCCGAGAGTGGTACCTGCCAAACAGGTACCACTATTCAACCAAACCTTACCCACCAGCTTGTGTAACACCTCAGGTTTCGAGGTATCAAGACTATCACCCTTGGGTATGCCTGGAGCAATGGAAGCTGGCAGTTCTGTATCTTCTCCTCCCACGTTCCTAACCACAAAGGTGCATATCACAATTAGTTTAAAATGGAAGCGTTCTCCATTATTAAGCCCATCAGATAGCTGGCAAGGTTCTGTTCCTCAAAAAATCTCTCTGAATGCTCAGACTCTTGAACCTTTTGTATTGTTCTTTCTTTCTTCGCTTGTTCTTCCTACTGAGAACAAAACATTTGAAAACTGGGCATCCTCTAAACACTTATGATACAAAAATACTGGTGCATACACTGCACAAGATGCCTACACTCAGACCATAAATCCAGCACTGTCGGAGATACTTCAGATTTACTTCATAGGCCCAGATTCATGGCAAGGATTGTTTTCAGCATGTCAGGTGCTATCTGGGACTGCTGTACAGGCAACTTCATGGGCAGGTGTTCAAAGACTGGGCCTAACACAGGCCACGAGTCTGGTGTTTTCTGAAAGGATTCGCTGAGCTCATACTGTAGAATTATATTGGATGGGTGATGTAGATTTCCCTGGCAACCTTTCAGACCTATCGTAGATGCTTAATTACATCTGACTTGATCGATCTAGCAAAATCTCTGTCATTCTTGGAGGAGGGGAGAACTTAAAAAAAAGGAAATTCAATAAGAAAAACCACAGAAAATTGTGAGGGTTAAAAAAGAAAAGGACTTGTTGTATATTGGGCTGAAGTGAATGCATTTTCTTACCCTTTCTTGTCGATGCTATCAGTATATCCTTGTCTTTGCATCCAGCACAGGGAACACATGCTCTCTCACCTTCCATACTTCCTTTTCCTTTACCAATAACCCTCAACACAACGCAATTTAATCAAAAGGTCTCGAGTCTTTTTTAAAGACTGTTGTAGTGGTTTCTGCACAAAGAAAGTTTGCTTAAATTGTTGGGATAAAGGAGATTGCAGTGGAAGGCACTGATAGGATGAGATGAGCCAGCTGGCAGATATTATTTTAACTGAGGCAAACACCAGTTTCAATATAATCAGCCAGGAAACTCGAGCAGCCCTTGAAAACTCAGGACATTCCCAGAAATAGTAACATCTGGTCATCATAAAGATTACATTGGAAGATTCCAGTTATATTTGAGATAGGACCTCTGTAAGGCGAGCACTTACTGTAATTGTTTCATTTCTTTTTTTTTCTCCTGCAGTACTTCTTGAACAGCTTAAATAGGAAACTTGATCTTCACTGGGTACTTTGCCATTGTCTGCTTCACAGCAAATTTCCTCTGAAGGCCTAACTTGGGTTTATTTGCTGGAGTTTCATTTCCCTGTAAAACCTGCCCTGCAACATGGAGAGGAAATTAAGGTACTGGTCTTTCCACTTTTCCTCTTCATCACTTTCCCTTGTGGTAAGAAACACTGATTAAAAAGAAAAAGTTTATTTAGCCAAAGTGAAAATCAATAGCATCAGTCAGGTATCTGTTAAAAATAAATAAATTTTACCTCTCTTTGCCTTCTATCAGCTACCTTTTCTTCTCAGGACCTGCAAACAAGATGTAGTAACAACTCGCTCTGGCTTACCTGCTGTAGTCCCAATAACTTTCTGGTAATAAATTAGGCCTGGAATTTATTTATTTACTCTAGAAGTTCTGCTAACTAAATTGCTTTTGCAGTATAAGACAGCACTTGTTCATAACTAAGTAACCCATTGTGCCTGACAACGGGTTAATGGGCCAAAACAACTCATTTTGAGAGTGTTGGCTGTTTTGGTCCAGCAAACTGATTCCAGAATCTCACACATCCTACATTCCCTTTGCACATCTGGACTCTGCACAGACAAAGTTTTCTTTCATATAAACTGTTTATTGTTCTATGAGATTGATGCCGTTAATATTGGCTTTCAGAATGACAGATTAGCATCACCAGTTAATCAGGGCTATTAGCAGATAAATATCTGTAATTTAATCACTACAGGAATTTCTTTTCCAATAATAAGATTTACAAATGCAAGTGATTAAGTAATTAGCTTACATCTCCATAGATTACAATTCCTCTGAGCTTTCCTCTCTCACTTTTTTGCCCAAGAGATTTCAGTATTTAATTAAAGTAACTACTCCCTCCTTTACATCGTCTTTGTACACACATGTGAGAAGTGGGGTAGTTTTTTTTCAAACCAAACTGCACCTTTTATACATAATCCCACAAGGATCCTCCATTTCCGGACCTCTTCCATCTCTCTCCAAGGGTTAATATCCACCCTGCCAGTCTTTGCAGCTATAATCTTTCCCAGTACTTTTCCCAATCCATGCAGCAAGTGGGGTGCACAAGGGGAAAGAATAATTTACAGGAAGGGGGGAAAAACTGCCAATGGAAAAATTGTGTGCACTTGATAAAATAAGAGCCTGGCTTGCTAAAACAGTCTATCCAAACACTTCTCAAGGATCCCTTTGTTGCCTTTCCACTGACTTGGCCCTAGGGCAAAAGGCAAGTTCTACTCCTTCCAAACTTATATTCTCCTATTTGCAGAGTAATTTGACAGTTACTGTTAATTTCCTAAATGCAACATGAAAGCTGTTGAGGGAAGCCTGAAAAAAGGGGGGGAGGGGGAGGCGGGGAAGAAGAAATTCATAAAGAACAGCAGAGAATATGGACAAAATTGCTTCCATGTGTGGTGCAGAGGCACAGCTTGGGCAGAGATCTGTGGCCTTCCCAGAGTTTGACCTCTTGAGGCAGTGCCAGTTTACAGGAGAAAAAGCATTGCTCTTTAATGAAGGCCTAATTTTTATTGCCACTCCATCGACTTCAAAGTGCTTCAAGTTGCCAAACATAATTTCACTGGAGGTATTTTCAGGTGCAGAGCAAATACTTCATAAATAATTTCCTCATTAGATTACAAATTCCATTTAAAAAGTGAAAGGAGGGGCTTGCTTTTCGAAGGCTTTCTTGGAAGCTGATTAAAAAATCTTTCAGAGGGATTCTTTATGACTTTAATTCTGAAAGAAAATAATTAAACAGTTTTAATTTTTTATTTATATTTTTAAATGAACATGTAGCTTGGTAAGATGACCAAATATGGTGGAGATGTTTTAATATGCTCTCAATTAAAACATATAATCCAATGCCTGTGTGCCTTTCCTTTTTCTTCTCCTCATCCTCAAATTGCTACTAAGCCCAGTGACTGCCAGCAACCCGGTGTTAGCCTCACTGGGGCCCCAATTAACTATGTAGATCTGTCATACTTCTACATTTTTCATGTTTACTTCCTCTCCTCGAGTAAAAACGTCTGTAATTAAAATACGCTTCCATACATCCTCTTTTCACACGCCCCTGTGAAGCAGGCACAGGGAGCTGCTGAGGCTGACCAAGTGCTGCTGTCAGTCAGAGGGAACTGGCATGATTTGGATGGTGTTTATGTTTAACGCACTCTGCAGGCTGAGATGGGCCCACTATCAAGGCAGAAGGGAGGCTGGTGGGGAGGGGATGGGAGTCAGCACAGCTCCCATCCCAGCGCTTCTGATGAATTACAGCAGCAGCAGCCTGTGTCTCCCCTGTCACTGCCTGTCCCTGCAGTGTCCTGTCAGAGCCACTGCTGTGATGGTGCTAAACTTTAACACCTGAACATTTGTAAGCCACCTTCTACTCACTGGACAGAAATAGAAATGTCAGCTAGTACTTGGGCGCAAAGTAGGACTATCACTTTTTAGTTCAGTCTGCTTTCTCTTGCCAGTAATTCTGCAAATTTAACTGGTTATCGTTTTTCACTATTTCCTCTCATGAAGGTTCAGTTACCCTAGAACACCAGGAACAAGTGAAAACCGTTTATAAGAAAGGTAGGGAATTACTGATTGTTTTGATAATGTTAAATTAATTTTCCACTACTTTTTTCAGGGGAGTGCTAGTAGGAAGATGAAAGTTAGCATAAATATTGCAGAAAATATTTTCTTCTGTTGTCACCTTGAAAACCAGCTGGGTTTGATTAGATTATAGACTTTTAAAACGGGTAGATATAGCAGCTTATATGCTGCAGCTGTATACCTGCAGTAGGGCTTGTTAGAGACTTATCTCTAAATCTGCACTGAGCAGACTCCAGTCCCAAATCCTGGTGTCTGAGCCTTTGCTTGACTACCCAACACTCATCTTAAAAAAAAAAAAATTCACAGCTCACATCAAAAGTGATCATCTTGATGCTTCAAAACCAGTGCAATGGTGAATTTTTTTTACTGATTGTGGATAATTGTGCTCACTTTGTTGTTTCACACTTCTGAAGTGTGCTCTGCTAGCATCCCGCAATTAGGTTACAAAGTTAGACAGCTGGGGAGTTGCTAAGAGTCCCTTTTCTGGTGATTCTTTTGGAGTGTGTCTCCCATTCAGGATGAATGTATCAAGAAAAATACTTGACGGCTCTCCACAGCAAGAGACTACAAAAAATAAAGCTGAGATTCATGGTTTTTCATGTTCCTTTGACATATAACAAAGGCCTGGCATAAGGCATTGAGAAAGTAGTTGTAACTCAGAGAGAGTGGCAGCTTTCTATTTCCACCAGTTACTGCTTTAGCTGAAATTATAGAGATATGTATGATGGATCTAAAAAGATCTCTGATTCAGACAGCTGAAAAACAATTTTGTCTTTCAGCCTAAAACAATTTTGCTGAAAAAACCCAAACAAATAAACCCAAAACCTTAAAGATATAGCCAAGATAAAACAAAGCTTAAAATGAAGAGACATTCTGCTCTAGGAGAAATAAGAAATATGTTGGTTTAGTTATTTTGAGCACAAGATACACTATTCAAGTATAACATCATACCACTTCTGCTGAGAAGGGATGGCAGAAAGGAGAGATGCATATAAGTGGCAGAATATCCTTCTATGCTTTTTCACTGACTAACTAAGATAGTGGGTTACTTTGGGTGCATCTGCATTAGCATTTCGATTCATATCTGGAGTTTATCTTTCAACCAAAAATCTCCGGTTTCCCCATTTGCTGTTATTTGGTTCATACCACAGAATGGTTCAGAGTGCTAAAAATGCATCAGATGAAACTATACTGAGGGATGCAGTCCAGGAACATGTCTAACACAGTGCAGCCTTAGCAGGAATTTAGTTTACAGGCTGATTTGGTCAGTTCACAGACTTGGTTAAAGTTTCCTACAGTGAGGACCTCAGTTCTTCAGCCCCAACTGTTTCAGTCTGCAGACCTGCTGCTTTTCATCTTTACTGTCCTGACTGAGGGGTACCACATAGCCCTGTAACACCACAGAAGGCAGGACTGAGATTGAAGAAATCGCTTTTCTTCTGCCATGTCAAAAATTTGATTCCAGTTATCTTCAGTTATTCATTTAGCCTATTTTTTTCAAGCTATTCGTGCTTGTGTGCTGTGTCAGACAGAACAGAAAGGTCTAAATTAGAGTGAAATTGGTGAGAATTATGCAATACTAAGGAGAAATTTAGGCTCTATGCACAAGGACAAGAATATGGGACCTACTGGAAGGGAAACTCTCAGAGAGTAAAGCACCATCTGCATTGCTGGCCATGCAAAACTGGGGAGATGAATGAAGTAGCAGTGGAAATTCAGTGTAGGGCCATTTTTTTTCGGAGGAGATAGCTGGACATGATATTTCCATTTTTCTTCTCTTTTAAGTCTAATTTAAATTCTAATGACTAACATTTTATGGGAGGTCCCTGCTACAGCCATAAAAATATTGGACTTTTTTGCTAATATTGCACAGTACATTAGCCAAATGCTGCTGTGATACAGCCAGGTTCAGATCATACTATCTATAATACAGAACGTCTGCAATTTTTCCAGTTTCCCTGGTAACAACTGTAAATGCACTGACTCCCTGGACTGCTCCACCCCTCCTGCTGCTGATGTCAGGCACAGGAGAGGCACATGTGCAACTCAGCTCTGTACCTGTCAAACCAGGCGGACGTTCTGTTTGATCACCCATGGTTTGGTCCCACAAAGACCATTCGTTTGGTGATCAGAGGGCAGCGTTAATTTAGTCAGATATCAGGATACTGGGCTGGGGGCGGGGCGGCGGGGCAGGGGGGAGAAAAAAATTCACCCACTTGTGCTTTAGTTTTAATCAACAAAGAGAATGGGGAGGCTAAGAGAGCTATCATGTGGCTAGAACTGAGGCAAAGTACTCCTTGCCGATAAAATCAGGATCAGCGCCATTTCTGTTAACGTCAATAATTTCTGATAATTGGGTGCTGCTCAATGCCAAAATATTCTCAAATTCCATACTCTGTTGCATTCATGCCAGCAGGGTTTGGCATGAATAATGTTAATACAATGAAGAGGGAAGGAATGAATGAGGATTTTCCATGTGTTAGCTGACAGGATCACTTTGAAACAAATGACCAGACCTTATTAATGCAGCTATTATTTTGATAAACCAACAAGAATGAATGTGGTATTCATGAAAATGTGATATGCAACACTGTAGGAATCCCACTGTAATTTTACAATTAATTAAGGTACCTGTAGCCGTTATTGGAAAAGATTATGATCTGACCTTAATACTCATGTACTAAGCTGGCACACTGCCTATTTTCAGCTCAGCATTAATGAAGATGGGCATTTGTATGCAAGTCTGTCTCTTATCGTCATTTTGTTCTGTGTGAGTTTATTCAGATAATTCAGCATTTGCCTTAGCAATTACGAGTCGTCATATTGCAACAGTGAGTTTCTGTGTGCTAAGGTTTATTTTATTTTTCATCATCACCCACGGGAGTGCATACAGTTCACAATGATAATACTGAAGTTTATTTGGTGACTATGAATCACAATAGTTGTGACAGCACAGACTCTTTCCCGTGAGAATTTTTCTCTTCTTCTCCCTGTGTTCTATAAACATAGATAAGGTTTGGATGTTATTGAAACTGTCTCTGGAATGACGGACAGTTCAACCTGGCCTATTGGCCTAGGGGGAGGTTTTGAATTGACCCAATCCGGAGGAACTTTCAAGAGTCTATATAAGTTTTAGAATTAAATAATAAAATCAGAATTCCGCCTCACCCGATTCAGCCTGGTTCCTGCACGCGGCTAGCGGTTCCACAGCGACAAATAGTAACTTTTTTTTTTCTTGCAGTGGCCATCCATCCTGCTTCCCTTCTTTTTTGATAATACATGGTACTCCTGATGAAAAATTTCAGTTTGAATGTTTTTAAAAGGAAAAAAAATCCTTTCTTCTTAAGGGAGCATTTTTCAAAACAAAAATTAGTTATTTTCATTTTAAAAAAGGGTTAAAGGGTTTTCTCTAACACATCCAGCAATATAAAGCTGACTATGTTGTATTTCAAAACATTTTAGCTAGCTTAGTAAAATGAAGTTCAGTTAGTAGCAGTTGTAAGTAGCAGCAGTAGGAATTTTTACAGTACTATTACAGTGCATTTTACAGTACTACTACAAGAAATTTGCCTTAATGCTCAGAATTTTCAGTTAGGATCACAAAAGGGATGATCGCTCAAGGAAGTGACAGGCTACATTCTCTACTCTTCAGAATTTAAGCAAGACTAGACATGTGCGCATTTGTGATGGCAGTGGGGTCACTAGTTTTCCAAGATGTCCACATCACTGAATAACAGAGTGGAAGCGGAAACCAACAAAATTTTGTGAAGGTTAGTCCCTCTTTTAGAGGACAGAGTCACTCCTGCAAGAGGAGATTAAGTGACCCTACTCAACAAGACCAAAATGGGGGAACCAAAAATAAAGAATTCAGGCAGGATACAAGTTCTGTCTAATACCTGAGAAATTGTAGCTTCAAAAATTCCTCAGGCAGGCACAGATGCCTGAATAGTAAGAGAGCCGTGCCTTTTCAGCTTTCCAAGAGTAGAATGCTGTGGCTGTGCAGCCACGTTATCAGGATGCCATCAGCAGCTCTGCCAGGCCGGCTGCTTGGGGCGGTGCGTGGGCCTGGACACAGAAAGCCCAGGGTATCGCGCTACGCCCTGACCACAGCAGGAAAACACACAAAAGTGGTCGAGAACGTAGCTTCCACTCAAGGGGCTTCCCCCAGGCCGGCAGGAGACGCGCCAGCACAGATAAAGGCAAAGAGGAGCGATCTACTGCTTAGACTCCAGAAAGTTTAAACTTCTGAAGGCGCAAGAGCAGTGAGATGACACACCAGGAAGTTACAGGCATTTTTATAGTGGGACATAGGGAGGCGAGGTGAGGGGTATAATCCAGTAGGGAAAGGAACATGGGAGGGATCAACAAGGAAACAGCCAGTGAGGATGGAACAGCGGAGGGACTACAGACAACCTATGGGGAACTGAGGGCAGGGCTGCATGGGGGGCTCTGAGAACTCGCAATCTACGATGCAACAGATGGCAAACCTTGAGACAAAGAAGTCTAACACAGACTATCTTCCAGGCTCTTCTGTTTTCCAAAGCTTCATTGCTGTCATGCAGAGTAACAAGTATTTTTGCCAGAAGGTTGTTTGGTTACTCTGTTCACCTCTGTTGGTGGAATCTCAAAGGGAAAAGTTGCAGATACAGTTCTTTCAAAGATGTACATACCTTTTACTGGCAATCACAAGCATTCCCTTCCTAGACTCCAGGCTACGTGGATGAAAATTAATTCCAAATTGAAACCATCTAGCTGCAGCTAATGCTATACTGTGTTACGGGCAAAAAGCTCATTTAACCCTTTCAGCTGAGCTCTCATGACACATAGAGAAAATGGGCATGTTAAATCTGTTATCTGGTGCCTGTTCGGAATTCACTCCTGTGTAAACAATTTGAGGTATAGTACCCTATTCCATCAGCAGCTAAGCCTTCCATAGGCACCATTATTCTGTGACTATTCTGAAAAAAAACCCAACTGGGATGGGATCCAGTTCCAGATTCAACATGTAAATAAACATGTAAAAATAGTGTCAAAGCAATGGATTAGTGTCCAAATACCAGTATAGTGTCAATGGGGAACAAACACTACAATGAGCTATTAAGCTGGTTAAATGTGAGGACTTGATTGTCCACACATGGTGGTTTAACATCGTATGAGACACCACAGTGATCCATACAGACCTTCTGGACATATTGTAGAACCTATGAGATACCTTGCCTTTCTGAATTGACAGCTGGAGGCTAATCAAAGTTCTAGTAGACATTAAAAAAAGCACCAGATACTCAAGTGTGCTGAATAAATTGAACTCTAGTTGCATATTTCTGGCTGCTCTCAATAGCCCTTATGATAGATTAAACCCATCTTCAGTGGGAGCATAGACACCTTACTCACATGTGGATGTCTCCAGCATGAAAACCTAAATTTTGGCTGGAGGATCTAAAGCCTGAATTCCACTCTCAGTGTGCAATTCAGCTGCCTGGCAAGTGACAAGTGGATATACTGCAGAGTGTCTTCCTTGGGTTCCAGCTGCCCAGAGATGTCCCTGAGGACTTCCATAGAGCATGTGTGTATTTTCCAGGCATCAATATCCGTGGTGCCCCAGGTAATCCCAGGCATCATCGATGACTGTGTTCAGGTAACAGAACTGAACCACTGAGCCCCTGCTTGTTGGTTTCCTGACTCATATGTTTCATCACAATTTGGATACAGTGCAAAATAAAGAATGCAGAAGTCCCAATATGGAATATATTTCAACGTGGAGGTAATGTGCTCAAAAAGTTCTGATGCCCATAATTTTGAGTTCTACCAAAGTGGCATAGAAAAATGCACTAGCCAATTACAACTACTAGTTTCATATAAAGAAAACATTTCTCAGCCCCCTTCGAGTGTGGACATTCACTAAACACAGCTAAATTTTTCCAATACTTGTAAACACTCCAAAATGGGTTGACACATCGCTGGCTGAAATGAGAATTTAATGCATGCTCCAATTATTTTCATCACCAAATTCCTCAAATATTTTTATTTTTTCTTTTTTCTTCTTATTTTTTTTCTTCCTTTTTTTTTAAACCTACCAACAGGGATTCAGAAGTTGCTGTAGTGCTATCCAACTTCTAATATTAAAAATTCTGTCTCATAAAAAGTGGATCTAACAGGCATCAAAGACTTGCATTCCACTGCGATTTGAATGGTAAAAAATGTAAAAGTGCAGACCTACACACCTTAGTATTCTCAATAAGACTTTCCATCTTACATCTTTTCATCCTTTAACTGGATATGACTGCCAATTGGGTTCATATTAAAAAGTAATAACCTTGCACTGGACAGAGTATAGGTATTTTTATAGGTATTTTTATGTAATTGAGGACAAATGACATCTTGATTAAATTATAATTCAAGTAGACACATTTCAATAGCATTATTTTTTCCACCTAGCTACATTAGTCATTTAACATTTAGTCTCTTCCACCTCATCCATTTGCCTGCATTTCCAGTGAGATCTCAATGAAGCCAGAATTGTGTCTCTTCTACAACAGAGTTGCTTAATAAATGCTGTTTATTGATCTCATGACATGCAGTGTCCTCAAGATCGAACTTATTTGAACAAATTCTTTTTTTATTGTAGCTTCTCTTACAAATCATAAGCGTAATTATATATTGTATATCTTTAATTCATTACAATAGCATGCGTGTATCTATTACTCTGTATACCTGTAGAATAAATCAAAATTTTCCACAGCAAAATCACATAAGAAGAATTTAATTAAACATATATCATCTATCATCCATTTAAAAGCACAAATCTTAGACTCTTTCAGCTGTCCTACATGTCCATTCTCCCTTTCCCCAGCCACCTACAAAACTAGAGAGGAATTTTACAACATGTTCTCATCATCAACAAATCATTCCTGGCACATCAAGGAAGGAAAGTTAATTGCTGAGACAGTTAAACCTGCTTTTCATGGGCTTCAGAATAGAATCCTATCTTGAATATTTAGACTGTTTATGGTTATTGAAATTCTGGCCGAAACGTATTCTAAACAACTTAAAGACTAAAACTGATCTGCACAAACTATTACAGAATCCACTTCAGGAAGTTCTGCTTATAAGTTTTGATGTAAACCTGAGAAGCATTAATGAAAAAAAAGCACCCAATGAGACTTCCAAACGAATGAGCCTCATTTCATTCCTTCTGATATCAAGGTAAGGGTTTCCAAGCAAGCAGCAAAGCCCACAAAATAACAGAAGAAAGAAAAAAAAAAAAAGCAATGGATTTGGGCTGTACACATAGAAACAGCTGCATTTTCTTTACCAAGTGGAGATGAAAAAGAGCTCCTATCCATTGCTGTTACTTAAAAGGACTGATGTCAGTTCTAAAATGCTCCTTCAGTTGTAAACCTGAGTGAAAAATGGCAAATACACTTTGCAGTATAAAATGCTGGTATGATCTTCAGAAGTTTGTCTTAAAGTTCTTTTCAGTAAAACCCTCCAGTTATGACAGAAACTAATTTTTCCCAGTTGTGTAGTGATTCTGTCACATACTTTTCCCGAAGTAAATTTTTTATTGTTGAAACAATACTCTGAATACCATTTAATGTTTAGTAGTATTTCAGTAATTCTTAATACTCAGTTTCCTGACAGACTTATAATACATTTTTGCTGGATTGTGATTTTTTTTACCTAGAAGGCCTATGCTCCTTTATGTCTAACCCAAAATTCCCACTTTCTGTCCAGTGATGACATTAAACTCTTAAGAAATTATTTCTTCCTAAATGAAGCTACCTCACTTCTTCACCAAGAGCAAAAATTCTCTGGCCAAGTTCTTAATTTATACTAACTGCTAACATCAGAGAGCTCTATCACTTGTAATCCTGTACACCATCCCCCCTGCAAAAAACCCCCTCAGACAAGCCAAAACCATAGCATTTTTTCATTGAGAAAAAAGAAAAGTGTGAAAATAGCACATTAGTAATTTTCAGGACTGGTCATAAGCCAGGTCATTTTTATTTCCCCAATCAAAGTCATATTATGCAGAATAATTAAACAATAAAATAAGATAATCAGAATTGAGTGGAACTTTTGAAAATGGCAAGGTTAAAAGTACTTTTGAGCAATGACAGATACTGTGCAAAATACCAGTCAGCACAGTATGGGACAGTAGTACTAGAGCAAAAGTTTTAATTTTCTTGTAGCATCCATTTTCTTTTCTAGGGAAATACTCTTCAGTTGACTATTTATCTTTGTCAATGTTGAATACATATTTTCCCACGAAACTAGTCTTTTGACAAGTAGCTAAATAACATGAGGATGCTGCTGCAGTGAAATGGTTTGTCCAGTCATTTACTCAGTTGTACTTTAGTAGCTTTGTAAATATCAGATGAAGTTTGTTGGACTTAGGCTCATTTCCAAAACCAACCTCTTTGCTCTCTCCTGTAGGTCTCAAGAAAAAACTTTGCTTTTATTTACAAATTGGCCTGTATTTTTGAGGGAAAGAAGTTCTTCTGGGATTTTGTTTTAATTACCACAGCATATCTCCTACAAGGCTTGCTTCTGTTCTGTGAGCCTTTGTAAAATCCTTTCTCCAGCCTCGTGAACCAGCCCACCTGGCTACATGAGGGAGGGGCAAAAAAACTGAATAATGCTGGAGCTGTGATGTTCTACAGGTGAACAATGGCACACTCCAGCCAAAATCAGGGCAGATTCGTAATGTTGCATGTGCCTAGCCAGAAACCTTGTGTCTCCTAGGTTATTTTGACTGATGTCAGAGTGTTTTGGTTGGGGGTCTTTCTGTCCTTTTCCAAAGACTACAACTCCAGCCCCAGTGAGACGATTCTGTCGTGCCAAAAATCTGGGTAAAAGTTACTAATAGGTAATACTTAATACTACTTTTTGGCAAGAATATTTTTCCTCTTTCCAGATACATTGTAAGAGAGGTTTTGGGGATATTTTTATTATTCCAGTCATTTCTGATACCTTACATGACTGATTAACATGACAGTTAATCATCTCCATGCTATCTTCTCTCATATCACACCTCTACTAAATTCAATAAGGTATTACTTTAATAATTTCCATTTGTCTCATCTCGGAGTAAACAATACTCCAGAAGTAATGACACACTTACTAAGGTCAGTTGCTAAGTTCTACCCTTCCAACCACTACAAATCTTTATGGAAAAATCTAAAGTTACTGTTCACAATCTGATGGGTCAGGATTTTGCCCTCTGAGACAGAGAAAGTATTTGAATGAGGAAAAAAAATAAAAAGGAAGAACAAAACCTTTAGGGATAAAGATTTGTATTATATAGGGGTAAGCTTAGTGTGGAATACAAATACATATCTCCTGACAATTTTTTTAAGACTGAACAAAGATAAGTGCAAAAATGCTTCCTTCCCAAGGCCAGAGATTCCAGAAGGGTGATTTATTCCACTAGTAGGGGAATGTGTTCTTTTCTCTGGAAAGTAATGAAAGAAAGATAGTCTGCCAGTACTCTGAAAGCTGTCATGAAGTAAAAAGGAGCAGATACTAAATGGAGTTCTTCCTCTATCATAGAACTAGACACTGTCCTACCTCTAGGAATCAGGGATACAAGTCTTACTGAGATTTGTCCTGCTTTATTTTTTTTTATTATAACAATCTTACACCTATATTTTATTTCTCTCCTTTTTAGAAGCAAATCTCAGGCACAATTTTTTCCAATGTTCTTAAAAAAAAAAGACCAAATTTATTTATTTACAACTAACTGCTAGTAATGCTATTCTAACCTTGGTTTATAACAGGGCTATCAGTTAAAAAAAGAAGCTAACTTCTTGATTAATTCCCTTCTTTGTCCCTAGAGTTTCTCAGAAGTCATATTTAGGTGTACAGATAAGACTTTGAGCTGCATTGAAGGCTTAAATTTCCAAAAATGAAGTGTGCTGACAAAATTAGACAGTCAAAAAATTGCACAGATCTCTCCTGTTTTGAACTAGAATGTGAATTGCCTAAATCAACCAGTGCTGTGCTTTCACGAAGTGAGCATGAGATTACTTACAACAAGCCACCAGCTGACTACAGGTATCTCTGACCCAGTAGACCAAGGCAAAGGAATGTTGGAAAGAAGACTTTCCCTTGGTCAACGAAGACCTAGGAAAACTTGACAGCCACCAGTCCGTGGGCCCTGATGGGATTCATCCATGAGCGCTGAGACAGCTGGCGTACACCATAGCTAGGCTGCTCACGATGGTCTTTGAAAGGTCATGGAGAAAAGGAGAGATTCCTGAGGACTGGGGAAAAAAAAAGTCACCCCAGTCTTTCAAAAAGGGAAAGAAGAAGGACACAGGGAACTACCAGCCAGTCAGTCTCACCTCAGTCCCTGGAGAGGTGATAGAGTTCCTCATTTTTGAGTCCATCCCTATCCATGTGGATGACAAGAAAGTGATCAGAAGCAGTCAGCATACTAACAGATTTACTCTAAAGGTAAATCATGCTTGACCTAATTTCTACAATGAAACAGCTACCTCAGTGGGTGAGGGGAGAGCAGTGGATATGGTCTGCATCAACTTCAGCAATGTCAGCAAAATCAACTTTCAACACTGTCTCTCTCAACATCCTCGTAGGGAAATTCAGGAAGTGTGGACTGGATGAGGGGACAGTGAGGTAGATTGAGAACTGGCTGAACAACAAATGCAAAAGAGTCATAATCAATGGCACAGGGTCTAGTTGGAGACCTGTCACTAGTTGTGTCCCCCAAGGTTCAATACTGGACCCAGTATTTAACTTATTTATCAATGACTTGGATGAAGAGGCAGATGCCTCCTCATTGAGTTCATTGCTGACAACACTGAGCTGGGAGGAGTTGCTGATATCCCAGCGTGCTGTGTGCGCAGCCCTTCAGAAGGATTTTGGCAGACTGGAGAGAGGGGCAGAGAAGAACCATCTGAAATTCAACAGAGGCAAATGCAGGGTATTTGGGGGTAGAATAACCCCAAGGACCAGCACAGATTGGGGGCTGACCTGCTGGAAAGCAGCTCTGCAGAGAAGGACCTGAGGGTCCTGGTGGACTTGGGTAAAGTTTCAGGCTTCTATACAGTTTTGATAGGTGATGGAGTGAGATTCTTACTTCCCCAAGTCAGAGTACTTTGTGCTAGGTAAAGTGCCCAACATACAGAACTTGAAAGCCTAGAAATAGCCTAGAATTCTGAATTTTGTTATCTCTAGAGCAAAATCTAAGCAAAACTACCTTATGATAAGGTTTTTGATTTCTCTGATGTTTCATTTTAAACACTAAAAGACAGTGATATGTCTCTGCTGATCTGAGATTTTTTTTTTCACTGGGTACACATTACATTTACAACTTAGTTGGTATGGAAGTTTATGGCTCTGTTTCATAAGGAAAAGAGATGAGAGCATTTTTGAGCAATTGTGTTCTAAAACTAACAGTTAGCTACATCATACCTCATGCCAAAAATACATGAGATATGGATGTCTGTGGGAGACACATAATTCCCTAGAAAAAAAAAAGAAAAAGTCTGCATTGTTTGTTTTGGTTACCAAAAATTCTCTCAAGTGTCTCAAGATACTTGAAGATTAGATGAAAAACTGTCAGGAGAGTTTTGCTTTTCTGTGGTCACAAATAGCATTCCCCACTGAACTATACATTCAGGATAAATCTCATAATTAATATAGATGTGTAAAGGTTTGGGGATTTTACTGTCAATAATATAACCTGATTTGGTTTTACCCTAAATTCCTCTTTTCTTTTCTTTTCCTCTCAGTAGCATTCAAGGACATTTTTGGAGGATGATCCTTTTTCTTGGGAAGTGGCCAAGGTTTTGAATAATCAAATGTGACAATAATTAAAAAATAATTTGAGTGGGCTAATGAACTATGATCCACTGAGTCATGGGTTTCAGAGCAGGTGTCTGACTGCAAGCCAGCTATGAGGTTTGTTTTTTCTAGTCACGTGTCAAGGTATGTTGTATCGTCTGGGTCTCTCTTGGAAGCAGATGTGATTTTTTAATGTTGCTTTCTGCTTTTTGTTTTTATCCAAGATCTGTATTCTCAATTTGTTTGGTTTTCCCTAAACCCAAAATACCTCATTTTCTTTTTGCTTGAAATGGAATTAAATCTGTAAGCAGACTGATGAAAAGAGGATGATCTAGAGTTATTTGGGTTTAAGTAACTTTCTAAACTGAGAACATAAAACTGAGAAAGCGAATTTGACTTCCACTTGTGATATATTACTACAGGGAGACAGAGGGAGAAAAAAGTATTATATATCCTGTATATTCTTGAAGAAGAATGGCTGCAAAGCACCTTTTGAGAAACATCCATTAATGTCTTTCCTGAGAAAGAACAAGTTTCTCAGAGCCTTCCAGAGGCATAAGATGAGGCTCAAGTGAATCTGAGTCACTTCTGGTAAAAATGCCCATCAAACCTGCCAAAATCAACCTACGCAGCAATGCTGATTACTCTGTGGACTACGATTGTGATTTCCATTTAAGTGTGCATGGGCACTTCCAGCATTATGTATTGGTATACCTGCACTGAATGTGAACCAAGGTAAGAGCCCCAAAAGACAGCAAATGCCAGATTACAGGCCTAGGAAATGCAGAGAAGAGAGGGCTGGTGTCTAAAATCCTACAGAAGCACTGTGAGGCTGCCTCAGAGTAGCCCACTCACCATTCCACATATCTTGAAGCCTACAGCCCTTATGTACTTGCTGTGGTTTAACCCCTATATGCAGCTAGGCACCACCCATCTGCTTGCTCGCTACTTCCACCGAGTGGGATGGGGGAAAGAATTGGGAGCGTAAAAGCACAAAACTTCATGGGATGAGATAAAGAGCTTTTACTAGATAAAGCAAAAGCTACACACACAAGCAAAGCAAAATAAGGGTTTCATTCACTACTTTGCATTGGAAAGCAGATTTTTAGTCTTTTCCACAGGTAGGGTTTCATCACACCTAATGGTTGCATGGGAAGTGTCTTCTCCTGTGCCTCTGAGGTCCTCCTGCACATGCCGGGTGGTCTATACAGGGAATCGCTCTAGTGCCTAGGCTAGGCAAGTAACTGCATTGTGCATCTTCTTTATGGGGGGAAATTGTTTCAGTAAGACAGATCACATGCAGAAACATACCTACTTTGCATGTACAACATGACTCCAAACATCTCCCCTTCCCCCCTCTTTCCCTATCTGTATTGCTGAGCACATTACATGGTATGGAATACTCCTTTGGTCAGTTGGACTCAGCTGTCCCAGCTGTGTCCCTTCCCAATTTCTCACCCCCAGCCTATTCACTGCTAGGGCAGTGTGAGGAGCAGAAAAGGCCTTGACTCTGTGCAAGCCCTGCTCAGTAATAGCTAAAATATCCTTATATGATCAACCCTGCTTCATTCACAAACCCAAAACACGGCACCATGCAAGATACTATGAAGAACATTAACTCTACCCCAGCCAAAAAGAGCAGAGTACTAATGGGTTCTCAGATTGTGCATTCAGCTCTTCCAGTGTATCCCATCTGCCCCCTTCAGAGTGTGCAAATCTCCCAGAGATGAAATTTGGTTTAGGTAGTGCACAACATTAACATAAGGCCCTGAGAAGCTGCTACATCCAACTGCTGCAAAAGTGCCTTGGGATGCTGCAACTTACTCTAGAACACCTTATACACCTTGTTATACACGACTATACTCTGCAGTAACTCTGCAGCTCCTTATATGCTGACAGGATCCTTTCAGTTGCAGTATGTGTCATGTACAATTATATTTGGAAAGGGAAATATTGCTAAAGCTCAAGTAACGTCCGATTTCATATCCAAATCAGACCACATGACGAGCTGTGTCTGATTTCTGCACAAAACATGAAATGTTTCATTCCAGCAAGGCATTAAACCAGGCTTGATTCACATGGCGTATACTTTTGTTTTGAACTTTTGCAGAATTCTGTTCTGTATCTCATTACCAGTCCCCAAGAGACGCCCCGTCTCTAGCCCTTAAATGGGGATTTTGTCAGGAAGTGTCTCATATACCACAAAGCAAGGTTTCGGGTTTTGGCAAATCAGATATCTGAAGGAAAGTGGATAAATGGTGTCGGAGATGAGCTTTCATAAACAATTTATGTGTGTGCATTTCTCATGGAGAAACAATGAGGAAATAATTTGAAATAACACAAGGGTACATCTCTAAATGTGTTTTGCAAGATTATAAAGATAGAAGTATTAACCCATGTTAGACTAGACTGCAATATTTGGTATCTTTATTGCCTGGCTCTTGCCATAGGACTGTTTGTATGCTCTTTTGCCAAGCTAATCAGGTGCCACTCCAGTCTTCATCTTCTTGTGGCCAGGTGTCCAGGTTTTTTGTATTGGAAACAGAATGCTTTACTTTAGACTAACACTGCTTTAAGGTGTGAATTGCAGGCTTCCTGAAATCTCAAAAATCTGACTATGCATTTTGCAATCAGAGCAACAAATGAAATTGTTCTGTGGGAAAATAATAGGGAAAACACAAACTCGTACTGCACTCCAGCCTATCAGAATTATATCTCACAAAATAGAAACAAATACTCTTTTTAAAAAAACCTCATACATCCTGCAATCTTAAATGCTTCCAGGCTTACAGATTTAAATTGAATTATTTGCTCAAAAAGGGTTCACTGTTTTCATCAGATTTTTTTCTTTCCAGCCCAGAGATTCAAACAGTAGCTGAATCTCTTAAGGTCACCAGCCAGCTACGTATGCTGGGTACAGTGAGGTTTTCCAAGCATCTTTTACATTCCTCTGCCATATTACTCATTTTTCTTAATCTAAATTCCCATTTTCTTATTATTTTATTGTAAAATGTCAGCAACAGCAAACAGGGTAAACTTCTGTTTGCTTTCATGCTTGACGCTCACTGGAGACCACCCAAAAGTCCTGGATGTCGTTCATGCACTATGTAGTGCTCCTGGTTGGGTGAACTATGTTAACGTAAGCACAGCCTCTCCCGTTCATAGGTAGTTATTCCTCCAGTTCCTAGGTAGTTATTCTAAAAGCAGTAGGCTTAAAGAGATAGCAAAGTGAGCTCAAGGTTAGGTAGATTAACTGTAAATCTAATGTTAAAAAGACAATTGATCTAGACTTTATGTGTATATATACAAATTCTATATTGGGATGTGAAACAGTGAACTGTAGCCATTATTCTAGTGTTGTGTTTATTTGAGTAAATAAGGTTACACTTGGGATGTACTTTTAGCATTCTAGGAATGTAATGCTGTCTAATTCACCACCATTTCTATAATGTATGTATAAATGTTTTTCTCCTACAACATTCCAGATGTATGTGTTGCATGTCTCCTTGCCACTAAGCTTCGCAGCATGAATTAAGGAGCAATCAAAGCACTACACTGTCTGTCTTTTGAGGCAATTGTCTCAGATTTGATAGGAAAAAGAATTTTCAAGATTTTCTATTTCCTTCTCTTTCAATTTATTATAGCATAGTGCAACTCCAGCAATATTTGACCTCAGCTTACACTGGTCTCATCTCCTGTTACCCATCAGCTCTTTGAAGGCTTCACTGACCTTCATTTTAAACATTGCTTCTCATATGAACAACAGTGCATATATTCAAATGTAATGATTTCAAACAGCTGATTGAACAGGACAAAGTCATATCTTATCCAAAATGCTTTCTGATTTATTGCTACTGTTTGAAGACTACATTTATCAGCCTGATTGGGTTAGCAGAGCAGCTAATAAACCAATGCGTTTACTCTTTGACAGCCACAGGTAAATATGTATGGGTAAGAACCAAGATTAAAAATTGGCTATGTAACAGATGCTGAAACTAGTTCAAAGCAAACATTTGTATAAAAAAAATTAGAATTATAAGGTGCAGCAGGTAGCCTAGCAATTATTTAATAGTTTCTGCCACAGAGGATGCACAGTAATATTGCCTGTCCTGAAGTGATTAAAAAGCCATATACCCTACATCCACCACCACAGCATTTTCTCAAATTCAATCACTGCTTAACTGTTGAAAATAATACTTTTCAACAGGTTAGGAAAAGAGAAGGAGAACTATATAATCTCTAGCTAATATTCCAGAGACTGTTGAAAATTATAGCAATGGTTTTTGGACAAGATGCCAGTAGTACAAAGTTCAAAACTATGATGTTATTTAAATATGCTGGAAACTTTCATACCCACAAAAAGTTAGTGCATAGGTTTTGCATGTTATCCCAAACTATGCTTACGACTTCAATGTTCCTGCCTCTTGTGGAAACACAGGTGAATTAGTAGCATTGAGTTATATATATAGTATGTGTGTGTGTATATATATATAGCAAGGGTGTATATATACATAATATGTATGTATATAGCATGTATTTAGATATGAATAAACCCTCTGAGACATGAGAATTCTTTCAGCTTGATGGAAATCTAAGGCCTGTAATCTTCCATACCCAGCAGAATTTCTATAATTTAGCCAGCTGAGGGCAAAAGATTAAAATGACTTTTGAGTATACTGATCCTGCTGAGTGAAAAAGAGACAAAGAGCAGACTACTTTCAGAGAGCAGTCTTATCCTCACCTTTCACATCTTTTAGATGTTAGGCCACTCTCTGACTGGTTAGGGATGTGCCACCTTCCCCAAGACAAAACCTTTGGGTCATTGAAAAGCCAATTTCCACTGGTAACAACTCCGCCCAAGACTGGATTAAAGTGCAGGAATTTGGCTCCCCCATTCAAGCCGAGTTCAAGAATCCTGCCTCAACACAAAAAAAGCACTCATTGGCTTTTATGGTCAGATCTGTGATGTACTGGCCCAATGTTCTAGTGAGTTACAGGTGAAATTGTGTGGTACTTTTAAATTTAATTTAATTTAATTTAATTTAATTTAATTTTGTTTTATTTTAGTTTAGTTTAGTTTAGTTTTTAATTTTTTTATGGTCATCTGATTCTGAAAGCATGGGAGAGCTAAAAAGAACAGCAAACATCTGTATAAGTCTGAGATGCATGTGTCACCTGGGATACTGCAAAGTAGGTATGTTTCTGCATGTGATCTGTCTTACTGAAACAATTTCCCCCCATAAAGAAGATGCACAATGCAGTTACTTGCCTAGCCTAGGCACTAGAGCGATTCCCTGTATAGACCACCCGGCATGTGCAGGAGGACCTCAGAGGCACAGGAGAAGTTCGTTCAAGAAAAGGCTCTGTGGGAAGACCACAAATGCCTCCGTAGGTGAAGCCATTCTCTACAGGCAGAAGGGGTGGCCGCATCAACTCCATTTTTCAGCCGCCTTCTAAGGATGAGTTACATATCTCCTCTCCATTGCTTCAGTAATATTTCACTTCTTGTCAGCTCAGGAACTGTAATTCTGAGTCTGGAGTTAATATTGTATCCTCAGCTTTGACTTTGAGCACATGTGCAGAGAAGTGGGAGCAGTCCTCACATCAGCTAAGTGCTCTGTTCGGGCTGAGGAGGGGAGAAGAATGTATTCATTACATTCAATGAGAGTCTGCTGCACTCATGTGGTGAGAGCTGCTGGTGTTTAAGACAACTTGCGTATCTCTACACACCACTGCACTCTTCTGGGTAGACCTTCCATGTTGCTTGATGTGCTCCTTCCAGCCCACACTGCCAAACAGCTCCTATGTATGGTTTTCACAGAAAAAACAACAGGGAAAATAAAAACTCAGCAAACAGACAGGGCTAACATCTCACTGTTGTTGAGGGGTTTTTTCTCACTTCTCCAAAAAGTCCAGGAGTTAGAAAATGACAGAGTAGAAAGTGTTGTGAGACATCTCACTCCTGTTCATTTCACTGTAGGTCTTTAGAGCGATTTCATTTTCACACCAGCAAAAGGAGCCTTCTCTCGGCATCACAGGTGTATTTCTTGTTGTTACCCTTTTCACTCTATTTACCTTATGACTATTGCATATGTCCCCTTGCACCTGCTCAGAAGCAGACATCAAATGAACCTTGGAAACAGTAAACTGTGCTAACTTCCATTCAGATCTCTGTTCAATACTCCAGCGGCTGCTGGGCAGGGTGCCTTGTCCTTACTGACTGGGTTTGTTTGAACTAGCATCTTAGAGATGAGTTATCATTCCTCTGAGCTATCCTTTACTTCCTTCCATGTTTAATCCATACAGTTTTGTCCACCAATTTGGCTGGTTGCATTTTTATTTTCAAAGGAAATAATACATATCCTAGTGCTGAAAGTTCCCTTCTTTCTAACTAAAAATTCCTGATATCCTTTTCCCCTTCTAATTAATTTTCCTCAACAATCTCCACCCCTTTTAGCTGTCTACTCATAGTATTCCCTAAGTTAACATAATTTACATGCCTTATCCAAATGTACTTGGTATTTTAAATAGATTAGGACTCCATTCCTTTGAAGTACTCATAATATTTGACAAGAAGCTTTCTCTTCCCCTTCCCCACCCCCTCCCCAAATGAATGCAATACCCTTGGAAAGGTCTGGATGCTCCACTGCAGTCTAGGGGGAGGGAGGAAGACATCTGTGTGCATACATAGGTACACTTACAGATTTGCATGTGTTTGCATGTGTACTTACGTATGTGGCCATTCTGAAAGCCCAAACCTGCCACAAAGCCAAAGCAGCACGGGGGCCTCCCACACTACTGAGCCAGCAGTCCTTGGCCCTGACCTGAAGAGATCCCCTCTGTAGAGGCAAAACAATTGCATCTTATTAAGGAAGAAGATAAGCTACTTTTCTAGAACTGTAAAGTTTGTGTAGCATGAAAGAGTAACTAATTTGTGAGCAGGAAAAGAGTAGAGCCACATTTCTGTCAAGAGAGAGGGGCAGAGAGGAAAGAGGTACTGCATATTATTAAGCTACTTGATCACATATGTCTTTTCAAAGGAGAGAAGGAGACATTAGCAGCAAACAGAGGAACATTGTCATCTGCAAACATAAATATTTCAGATTTCAGGTACACTGGGAATGTCATTAATGTAAAAACTGACAGGAAAGGGCCCTGGAGTCAGCAATGACCGTGGGAGGCACTTCAAGAGACAGAAGAAGGGGCTCTGACAACAAGCACTGTAGTAACAATAATAAACTCCTTTGAAAGTCATGCAGGAGAAAGGTAGAGAAACAGGACAAAGAAGCTGTATCCTTGCATTTCAGTTCGAGTTTGGAGAGGCAGAGGAGAGGAAAGGAAGAACCTGCTCCTTGCAGTGTTAAGTGCTCTTGTTGCTGGGGGTTAAGTAAGTTAGTGCCTGTGGCATGCCCTCCATCCTACAACGGAGGAAAGGTGATCAATATGTTCAAATAGACCCTGGCCAGTGAGCTGGTGAGATGAAGAGAAGACATAAAAGGAGCAATTAATTAGAAATAATTTAGATTTAAGGTGGAGATGAATGATATTACTTGCCAACAGGGTCAACAGATAGAGATTAAATAGGAGCTTCAGCCACATGATGTGTTATTCCCTGTCAGCCAGAATATTGTCCTGGAAGGCTGGAGAGGCAACAGAATAAAAGAGGTGAAAGGGTCAGCGATTGCTGTAGAGAGTATAGGCTAATTCTTTATTGAATGAACATCTAAGTAGGATGGTCCGGGTCTTTCTTCTTGGTCCCATTCCACACCTAAAGTGCTCATTTTAATCAACTAAACAGACACCAAACTGCTTAGCAAAATTTAAAAAAAAATCAAACAAAAAAAAATACAACAAGTTGTACATGAAATTTTAATTCCTTATGTGTAAAAAAGCTATTCATATATGAACTTGAGATATGGATGTTCAGTACTGGAAGAACCTCCACATTATTCACCATCAGGGTTAACAGGGACTATTTATTTCATATCTACATTATAGAATTACACAGACATCCCTATGTAGTTATTGGAGAGATTAGACCTATAATTAAAAAAATAAAATGAACATAATAAGTAATATTTTTGGCAGCTGTCGTTTAGTTTTTCATTACTTATGACAAAATTACCTCACATACTTGTAAATGTGCTTTGGCATGCTTTAGTATATTTTTAATGAAGTCCTAATGGTTCTGAATCTCAGTATGACACCCTGTTATTATATATTCTCTGAGAAATAGGAAGAGACAAATCAAAATATTATGGATGCAAATTACCACACGGTAGGGAGTGAGGACCCCAGTATTATTATTGCCACTTCTTCAAGCAAGAAATTAATCCGTTTCCGCGGGTATGGGAGGAAGGGAGGGGAAACAACGAAAAGCAAGCTTGTTGCTCTTTCAAATTGGTCCTGATCCAAAGCAGGAGTCCTAAAGAACTTCCCTCGTCTGAATTTCCAGACTGGAACCAATCGGTTGACCTTTGGCCTTTTATAACTAACTGCCCTAGAAGCTCTGAGTATTAAAGGAAATATATTTAAAAACCATGTCTTCATTTGTTTTAATGTTTTGAAATTTACCATGCTAATCAGTAAGTTAGAATAATCTTAAAATATTAACTGGCCATTTGTAATCTTTTTATCAACTACAAAGAACACATAAATGGATCCCAGGTTTCCTCCCTGGGGGAGATAAGGAGTTTTTCAACTGATACCTCCATGGCTGGAAAGCCTGGGATCACTCCACAACACGTGGAGACTTCCAGACATTATTACATGTGCTGAACGAATAATGTTTGTCTTTAATAATGTCCCCTCCAGATAGAATTTACGCAAATGTAAGCAACTTTGCATTACTCAAACACTTGAAAATAATGCAAAGATCCAGGACAAAAATGCAAACCAGACAGCAGAAATACAGCGCTATAGTTGAGCTTGATTCTGGCTAAAGTGGTTTATACAGGTGTCTGAAGGGCTGAACTGAAAACTAATGACAGCTGTCTGACATGATGAGTACCTAGCCTGTCTTCTGTGGACTGATCAAAATGTGCTTAACCCAAATAAAACTTTAAATGGCTCCTAGAGCAGAAGAATGACAGAAGCAGCACCTTCTTTTAGTTCTTGCATTTTAAAAGGAAAAGACACATATCTAATACACAAAGAAATAAGGTGAGTCTCAGGCAAGTCAATTTTAGTGAAGAGAGCAGCTTTATTTCTCCAAACAATACATCAAGCAGAGCAGCAAAGGTAAGAGAAAGATTTACTTCTTCAATAAGTAGCAAGCAACATGATTTCACTCAGTGTTGAAGGAGACAAACACAATTCTTCCACTCAGATATGATAAAGGCTACCAATAAAAACACAAAAAGTAAGAAATATATGGTCTGATGCTGCTGTAAGTGGCCAGAAGATGCTGTGATTTGGTAGTTACCTATTCACAACGCTCTAACTTTGACTGGCAATTTCTGTTATGCATTATGTTGGCATACAAGAACAAGATGGTGCCTGCATCTGCTCCTGGAAAATGAGAAGCAAACGTTGTCTCACTGATGTTACTAAAAGACATCAGATCTACAAGGGGACACATGCATACATGCTGGTAGCACACTTATGCCATGTGCATTTTAGTTGAATGATGGTAATACACTGCCCACATTAGTGACAAACTGAAAGAAATTTAGGAAAGTCTACAAAATGTACACAGGTGACCATAGAGGTGCTAATTCTTACACAGATTATAAGAATCACATAAATAAAAATTTTGTGAAGCTATTATCAACAACCACACAATCTTAAAGGTACAAGCACCAGAAAAAAAAAAGGAAAATGGCTTCCTTCTAGAATTGCAAAATGTAGGACAGTGTAAGAGCGAAATACTACCCATGAGACCAGATCCTCCCTCTACATGCATACGGTGCTGCCAAAAAATGCATAGGAAAAAGAAAGAATGGCTTCACACAAAAAATTGTTTTTATGTATAAATATCAGCTGCATGAGAGTTATCAGGCTGAAAAAAAAAAAAAGTAAGAATGCATTTTGAGTTTTTATGTCATCACACTTTTTCTCTGTTTGTCCTTCCCACCTACTCTACCAGTAACTCCTAAATCTATTGTTTCAATGTCCTTGATGGGGAATAATATTTCAAAGATATTATGTACCTATCCATATTCTTAAAATAAATGTTCACATAACAGAGATACCTTACTCAGAAAAAAATATAGGATGAATCAGAAAACTGAATGAACCCAGGAGAAAGACATTACAATGCTAAAATCATGGAAGAAGAATTGTAATGTGATCAGGGGACTGTATCTTATTAGATATTAGACAATTTAAGCACAAGGAACTAATTCACTAAAAAAAAAAAAAAAAAAAGACCCACACAAAAAACCCAAACAACTACAGACTGACGAGTCCAAGAAGTTTGTGCCCAGATGTAGTTACAAGGAAGCTTTCCAAGCTCTCATCAGTGAAGATCTAGGGAATCTCCCCCACAGTCTGGAGAGCTACACAGCTGACCTTCACTGGTGCCTACTCTAGGCTGAGCTGAGAGCATCTTCAGACAACTTTGTCTTTACTGACTAGATGTTCATAGGCTGCAATAGCAATGGTCTTCTGTGGCATTAGACAAATATATTTAGGCAACAGAACTGAGCTCTGAAAACTATCTTAAACTTTATTTGTTCCACTGATAGTAGAACTGCTAGCATTTCTGTGCTTTCTAAACATTTTTCTTCCTGTTCTTTCACTGTTGTCATTCTGCCATGATCAGATTACTGCAATAAGAACATCAGTCACTGCCATCTTTGTAGGCTGCCATCTCTACACAAGGTTTATACATTTCTTTTTACCTGCCATGTTTTCTTATGTGGCCACGGGCACATAATAGCCACAGACATCCGTGAGCATGCACCACAAAACAGATTACCACAGCTTTAGAATACATGTGAATAAGATTACAGTGAGCAAAGTGTTACTGTAACTCAAGAACTTTTTAAGCAAAATATATTTGCGGACTTCATAATAATTCAGAGGGCATAAATAGTACCTAATATATCTAGGATTTTGTTGCTTAACACACAGTCTTATTCTGCTGATTCTCTGTTGCCTTTAATGTAGTCATATGCATCTATTCAAATCTGCACTTTTATAAAAACATAGCTTCAGATTTCTTCATATACATTTGAAGATTTTTATAGACCAACTTCCATGACAAAGATGTAGAGAAACTATTTTTTTAACATTATTTTTTTTCTGACATGTTTGTATACATAGTGAGAACAAATTTAAACAGCCAGCTGGAGCAGAATGCAAAAATTTTTTGAAAGAAAGTACCCCACATGATTTGTAAGTATTTTTCAATTCTCTGCAATTGGAATTGAGACTGCAGGAGCCACGAAAACATTTCCTTGGGCTTAAGTGAGAAAAGTTTTAGAAGACTGAAAGTGAGGACCAATGTAGCAAGAGCAAATAATATTTTAAAAAATGAGCTTCCTTAGTGACCAAAATGAATAAGGACATTTTTGTCACATGGTCATTGATGATTTGATGCCTTGTGGTAGGTCTCAGAGTGTGAAAATGTAGAGGGGTTCTTCAGGACAGAAGTGATTGATATACTGCATGTGGACAATGAACGACTTTGATCAGCTTAACCCATTTGCCTAAAGAAAAAGGAGGATAAACTTGGAGTTCAGCTTAACCCATTTGCCTAAAGAAAAAGGAGGATAAACTTGGAGTTCAGCAGTGCCTTTTAAATCCCAAGGGTGATGTTAGCTGGTACATGGACATCTTTGACATTCTGCACAAGGGGGAAAAGCAGTGAAGTGTCCCTAAAGATGGTTTTCAAAGATGCAGAGCCACAGACATGCAGAGATGAACAGTCAGAAAAATGGTGACTCTTGTGATGGAGAGATGAATCCATGCCCATTCACATACAATGTGTTTAACCTGCTGCAAAAATGGGATAGGGCAATTAAATGAGCACAAACGTTGCATTAGGCAAAATTAGGTTGTTCACCTACAGTCTAGCAGGATTAATCCTCACACAGTTCACCTACCCAAATCGTGTTTGTTCAGGCTTTCTGCCAAGATGAGAGAAGTATTTCCAATAGGCAGACTGCAGGCTTCAAGTGTTTATAAACAGAGGGAAAGAAAAGGATCTGAAAGATCCTTTAGATTGCTCACATAACTATTAAACTCATGTGGAACATGGTGTCAACCCCTGAATGCACTGAGAAAAGGAAGCATTCAATGAGGAAAATTTAATAAAAACAAACATATTCTGATAGGATTACAGCATCAAAAGTGCATGTGTTCCACATGTTTTTATTCCTCTTCAAAATTAGAAAAAGTATCTTTGCTTGATGCATCCTGTAGGGCACTAAGCCAGAAAACACTATTATACTATTTCTTGCTTCATAAAGAATTTCATTTAAACTATGAACCTTGTGATAGGTAATTATATGCAGGAAGCAGAGCACATATGAATTTTATATTTATGGTCTACACTGAGGTCACAATTTAAATTCTAAAAACTGCCTTCAGAAATACCAGTTAGTGTGTCGTTTTTATTTTAATTGCATTTCCTCCCCTCTGGTACAGCATGATCAACTGAAAATCAGAACACATGTTTTATGTAACATATTTAAAATCTAGCAATAAACCATTACCATCCATATAAACATTAAACCCATTTGGAATGCTGCTAACAGAGAAGGGGGGAGGTCGTGGGAGGTGCTAGTAGATCCTTTTGCCCAGGAGAAGAAAACAGCATTAAAAAATTTTCATATGCTCCTCATAACAACTGCTGTTAATGAACTGCTCTTCCTCTTCTCATGGTGCAACCACTATAACTTTTTATTTCCAACTACAGATATCTTGAAAAAAGATTTACCAATTTTTTTTTTTTTATGCCAGTGAAATAGAAATATGTCAGTTCCTTTTGTTGCAGTAAGTAATGGCACCAGAACAGTTGGGGCTCAGAGAGGATCTAGTTCCACATCCCATTCAGTCAGAACTATGGGACTGCCAGTACTAGAGGTTGTGTTGTTTTTCCCCAAGGTTTTTTTTTTTTCAAAGTTTAATACTGAATGTGGTCTCAAATTTGGGAGCTGAACCTGAACCCTGATGGTGACCTTGTACTGGCTGTATACAGTACTTGTAAAACTCAGAGTTCCCTCTGCCTACTGACTTTTGCATGTGGCTGGTCTCCAAAATGTTGGCAGCGACTGCTCTTACCCAAGATGGTTGTGTGGTTACAACACCCTGATGGCAAGGGATGTGTTCTGCCAATTACCATGAGGAGTCCTACTGAGAAACCCCATCTTCTGCTCTCTGTGTCCAGGTTTTAATCCTCCACTCTACAAAAACTCTGTGGGCAGGCTGGGGCATTCATCTAGACTCCTTCTGTACTCAAGGAGAGAAACAAAATCCACTGGAGAGAGATTCAACTCATCATAAAACCCGATAACTCCCCAGGCAGGTGTGATAAATGTCTGGAAAGGGGACTCTGTTCACACCACTGAAAGCCCAGGAAAGCACCCGGAGAGTGAGAAGACCACAGTCAAGTGGAATGAATCTTATGCATAACAGCTAAATAGTTGTTAAATTAACATCTTTCAGACTATCTTAATTTATGTGACCAGAGTTTTTAACTGGCGTGGAAGAACACTTCTGAAGAGCAGCAGTTTAGCTTCTGTGATCCTTTTGGTTTCTTCACTGGGAGTGATGACAGGACTAGACATTGCAATGACATTTTTATGTGACAAATTTTCACAAAAATTCAGTGAGCTATCACTTCTTTGTGACAGTTCAGCGCAGCAATCAAACAGGGATGGTCAGACAGTTTCAGATTATTTTAATTTAATTTTTTTTTGTATTTTCTTATCCCCTATTCTGAAGGAAATGTCTGGATGTTCAAGACTCAGTCACTGTGATTGGAACAGGATATACACTTTTGACCTTGAATTTTAAAATACACCGTATAATACAACTTTCTGCCATCTAGTTTCTATCATACCTTCATCATTTGTCATAGAAAATTTTTTGATCGACTTAACATTGATACTTAACATACATATGCTGAAGCTGAAAGAGCCAGTTCCTCAACTGGTATGAGTCAGACTAGTTCTATTAACATCAATTGAAGATGACTGATTTATACCACCTGGCAAAAGAGACCAGTATGTAATAAAAATCTGAAAGACCCTTACATTTTACCTGACACTTACAGAGGTTTTAATCAAATTCTACATTTGCTTGTTTGATTTTTGGCATAAGAGAATTTTTTCCTAGTATTTATCATGCCTCAGGATTAAAACAAAAAAAGCCCAAAACCCAAAACCACATAGTAAAGTGTTACAATTCATAAGTTATCTGTGTGATAATTAAAAACAAAAAGAAGCTGTAAGCAAAAGCCAACTTAAACTGCCAGTTGACATATATCTGAGAGCATTGACATCTTAGTATATAGGGGACTCACATGTTCCCTTCTGCCTCAGTGAGACTTTTCATGACATGGAGATAACTACACATGGGAATAGAAATATTTACCCAGATGAAAATGAATGCCAGCTCTTTAAAAATAAAATATTTTTTGAGACATTATTGTCTGAATTTCCTGATGCAATCATAGGAAACATTGAAAAATATGATCTTGGGTCTTTAAATTTTCACTACATTATTTTAAATACAAAGATATTACCTATGGCTAAGGAAGTCCTAGAACCATAAATCACTAAGGAAGCCATAAATCACTAAGAAAGGATGAGCGGATATTTTGGAAAACTATAATGATATATCAGTCTTGTTCTTTCATTACTCCCTAGGCATTTGTTATAGGCTGTATGTGGATAAGGACATGGGGCTTGTTGGGCCTTGGTCTGATCCAGTAAAATTATGATTGTGCTCTTCCTTTCAACTGACAACTGAATAACATGTGACCTCACAGTCTGAAAATAAATTAAATCCCCAAAAGTACTAATGAAATAGGATTGTAAATTGATTGAAACTTTTTACTTGAGGGGATTGTTATGAAGTTCATAGTGTTGCGTTTGAAATTCTCTGATTTTTTAACGATATTTTCAAAGAAAGAAAAATAAATGAAAGATAAGAAACAAAGCAGTGCATTTGGCAACACTATCAAATTTTTGCCTTTTTAAAAATTTTTCAATGGAATAGGAAACCAGTAAATTTTGAGACTGAATATTTTTTAAAGATATTTCAAATTCTGAAGAATTAGCCATTTTCAAGACTGAAATGAGCACTTTAAGATCAGTTGAAGCAGAGTCAGAAATACCCCTTTTCCCCACATGATCATGGCATTTGCACAAAGCTGACAATATTAGCACTTGCAGTTTGTGAAGTGACTGGATCACTGGAAGATTTGAGAGTCTTCTAAATCTAGGCAGTAGGAAAACATTGGTTTTGTGTCCTTGCTCTCTACCCAACATAATATTAGGCATATAGCAAAGTATGACATCTGAACTCCAGAAACCACACTCAGTAATTTGAGCAAACGCACGAATGCAAACAATAGAAAAGAGGGAATCCCACAAGGCAGGGTAAAGACTATCTAAAGGAATGGTATCTAATTCATACATACTACGGTTTCTTTTATGGCGAATCTGTAAATAACTTTTCATTGTAGTATGTCATGAGGCACAAGAACATATGCTGTGTTGAATTCCAAACATATGACCTCTTCTGCATTCCTTTAATCTAATCAATGTATAATTCTGTCAGCAAGAACAATCAAGTTCGATGTGCTTAACTGTTCGCAGAATTGAACTTGGGTACTCTGAAAGTTCATTGCCTTAACATGGGTATCATAATTTTGCATGGGAAAGTACTCAATCTCTTAGAATGGTGAATAAATTGATTTTTTTTTTAATTACTATAATAGTTCTGTTGTTTAATTTTGAACCATTACTTTCGCCATTAAAAAAATGATCAGCAATACTGAAGTTACCCACTTAATTTTCATTGTAATTCAGGATCCGCATTTCTTGGCTGAGCCAACAGAAATGGAATTCTGAGCCAACCAGAAATGACAATTCCCAAAGTTTTACAGCAGTCAGCAGAAGTTGGTCAATATACATCTGAAGAAGAGCTGTTTTTTAAGATCAAATATTTCCACAACTTCTTTCTAACACACCAGTGAAACATAACTCACATAAATTATCTTAATTAATTCAAGTTGTGCATTAAAAGACAATGATAATAGATAATACAAATGCCAGAGTGATCAGAGGATCATGTGACAGAAGTCACCATGTTATAAATGAACAATTATGGCCCTGCCGTATTTTCTAACACTTCCAAAGCATGAGAGAGCACTTTTAAACTTGAGCAACTAACACTTTGCTCAAACATTTCTCATGGTGGAGGTTTACCTGACTCAATAATGACAATCCTGGTCTCTATAACTCAGTTAGTTACCCCAGGCTCCTCTTACAGACAACTGAAAGAAGCAGGCACTTCATTCTTTTCTAAATAGTGTCTGAAACAGGTCAGATGAACAGTGACCTCAGAATGCCTATTCCTCTCCATTTCACTAGGTAGCATAAGAAAGCACAGCTCTGAGAGTTTCGCTGTTCTTACCACATTCCCTAGAGCTGAATTTTCATCCATATTTTGGTCTGTTTATGTGAATAAAATGGAAAAGTAAGATGACCTTCCTTTTTAGACACTCTCATTCTTTCAAAATCTTTAATAACTATTACAAAATTATTTTAGTATCTGATGCTCCTTATTTTTCTTTACAAATAAACCATCTTGCAGAATATCTTGCCTTAAATGTCTCCTTTTCCTTTGGAATAATAATAATAATAATAATAATAGTAGTAATAATTGTGTGTGTGAAGAACAGGAGAGTTAATGACTCATAACTTTGAAATAATTTGTAATAATTCACCTGAATTTTATCTGATATAGCTTGTACCTTGGGAGAGCTGGAACTAAAGAAAAAAGACTATGATATAGATGTAATACATGCACATGTTTATTAATCTGAAACCACTACATTTGCACCAGTAGAAAAGAGAACAGAATCATGTGACAGATGACAGTGCTTTGCTCTCCAAAATTTTCTAAAACCTTCTGTACACCTAATTATGTCTACTTTTAAATTTTTGTCTAGGAGATACATAGGTGAGTCAGGCTCAAAGCCAGTTTGAGCGGTACTGCTTTATACAAACTGCAGTAGATCCAAAACAAAGAATTACTCTTGCTAGGCAGGAACAGGAACTCAGCTGTAGGTCTCCTTAGGCATCACCTAGGCTGTTCAAAGAGTAGTTCCTCTGGTGTGATTTGTTCTCTTTTTTCATAGAAACATTTTAAAAATGTTTGGAACGAAACAGGAAATCTCTTAACATCTTGGAATTTTTATAAGAGGGGGACATCATTTCCCCTCTGGTTTTATGAGTAGCTGCTTTTACTTTTTTAGCCATATATTTGTTATCAATACAAGTAATTATGATAAGATAAACTAAATATTTGATGGATCACTTAACCAGAATCAACTGTGAATGAAAAAAGAATAATTTTGCTATAGCAGAAACTAAAAACCTAATTAGGGAGATTTGCTTTCAGTTCTGACATGCAAAAAAGAAATTAAAAAAAAAAAATAAATAAATAAAACAAACCAAAAATAAAAGTACAAATGTATTTATATAACCAACATTAGCAGAAGAATCTAAGTATTGATTATTTACTGGCCATAGATTAGAAACATCACCAGCATGTTCATACACAAAACTGAGTATTACCCAGAGAATATATTCCAGAATAAAAAAAATTCAATTACAGTTGTTACACAAGAAAGCAGAAAAAGGTTTGCAATTCTCATAAAAATTCAACACAGAAAACCCATTTCTTTTAAGATTGGGAGCAACCCATTTCACACCAGAGAATGATCTGTGTTTAATAAGCTCAGAGTCAACTACTCATAGCAAATTTAAGTTCCCATGCTTCCCATAGAAATCTCATCTTTGACTTTCCTCCTTGGAAAGCTGCATAACCTCTTCAGACAAGTATCCAAATGAAAGAAAAGGGGCTCCTACAGATATGGAAGTCCTTCAGTGGAGCTGGGCAGGATAGACCTTCCAGTAACCCTCCAGCATGTGTCTTCCCGGTCCTTCTGCCGGGCGAAGAACATGGAAGGTGGTGTAGTGCCTCTCACTACAGTTTTCAAAGAGAGACTCAGCATCAAATCACCTAGGCAAGCCACATGAAGAAGATTGTTTTTCCAAGAAGCCCCTGTGTGTCAGGACAGAGCTGGAAAGAGCTCCTGTGCACAGCCGTGCTCCTGAGCAGCAGCAGCCACCAGACAGCCATCCCTGCAGAGAGCGGCTGCCTCGAGCAGCATCTACTCTTCCATGCACCGGTGTTATGGTACAGCATAATAGCAGACACAGGTCTGACCCCTTCTGCCATGTGCCAGGCATCAGCCACCACTTCGGGCAGAAGCAGGAGCCTGTCTCTGCTTTCGGTCCCCTGCATGGTGCTCTCAAAATGGGGTCTGCTCTGGGTACCTCCCAAATGTCAGGCTGCATCCTCCAAGTGTATCAGGACATACACCCAGCTGCCTGTGTGCACTGCCTCTGCACCTCCTATTCAGGACATAGGTGGTCTTATCAGACTCTTTCCTACTCATTTTGACCTCGTCCCTGCCCCCTTGCAGTTCCCTCGCTTAAGATGTCAGAAGCACAAGTCTGAAAAATCAAGCACTTTATGAAGCCAACTCGTTTACTGTAATGGCAGGTGCAGAGAGAGGAAAGAAGGGAAATGTATTTTTAGTCACAGTTGTAGAAATGTAGAAAATTGCAGGTGCAAGTAAGTATTTCAGGGTAATTAACTAAAATCAGTCTGCAGAGGTGTTTCAAAGTGCCTAGAGCTGCAAAGTATTTTTAATAATTTCATCAAGATTCCTAACTCTTTGTGTTCAAGCCAGTTATTATCATTGTTTATTTGTTTTCCACTGGTCATTGAAAAGATCTAGACACTTAATATATAACACAAGGATCATAAATTGGGCAGCAGCCTGAATTTTCTCCATTCAAACCTATCTCACCTACACTTGAGAATCCTCTTGAATATTTCCCATGCACAGCTCAGCCAGAATTGGTAAGTACTGAAAATCTCAGGAGAATCCCGTATCTTATCAGATGTTTTAAGAAGGTTTAGTGAAGCCTGGATAAACAAGCAGTGTTTCAGTTGTCTTACTAAACTATATTTTCGAAGTTCACCCATCACTTATCATAGTCTGATAGCTTGTCAGACATCATTGCAAAGAATTCCCCACTGTAAATAAAAGCTGTATGAATACAACTAGTTATAATACTTTGGATTTAAATGGATGCATTTTTGGCTAGAGGGTTCTGTCAACATTTATCAGGGAGATGGGTGTACACTTTATGTTGTTTTGGTTCCACAGCTAATTTGGACAGCAAAATGAGATTTCCTTGTAATGAGTACAAAGCCACCTGCTTTGTCTCTTTGGAGGAATTTAAAATATTTAGCATATGAAGTATAAGTATATCATAGGAGTTCTCATAAATATCAGCAGGAAAGCTGTCTAGGCATAGACATCTCCTGAGTAAAAGAATCAGTATTTAATAGCTCCCTTAATCTCACTTAATGTTAATGGACAATTGGAGGAAACTACTCATCTGGAAATTACTTTAGCAAATTAAACATGGCCAAACATCTTTGCTTAAGTGAATCTGAAAGGAAATCATCCATCTTAGATGGGATTTTGGAGAAGTATCCACAATCTGAGGACTGTATGTCAGTTTACTAAATGAAAGTCACTTTTGAGCTTACATCAACATACTGCGTGCTCAATCCATGACTGGAGAGAGCTCAATTACCCATCTCTTAGCTGACAAACTCCTCTCACAAGCAATGCGCCTCAAAAACTAATGAGAAACATGAGTTTTTCAATGCTGTACTAACTCTATACATGTTATTTGGTGTTTTAAAATTATTTTCTTCAGACAAGACTTGCTCAAGCTCCTTGCTCATGTTTGGTACAGTGCTATCACCCCAAGGGTTAATAATTATGTATATCATGCCATCTTCCACCTCCACAAGGACATCACTGAATTGCACAAATACGTACAACTTTCATGTAATTAAAAATGGTCTTATACAGCATAAAAATATGTGTGTTTACCCACCTTCCTTGCTAATCAGTATATCTGAAAGTATTTTGGTAAGGTGATTAAATATTACTCAGCACCATTTTGCCAAGAAAGAAGTTGAGGTACAATGCAATCACCTGCTTTGAAAAAGGTACCTATAAATATGGTCCTGAATTCATGATCTGTCTTTAGAAAAGGTAGCACATTGTGCTTCTAACCCCAGTGCAAGGCTGAAGGGGCATGCAATGATCAGGCAGGAGGTGTGAAAGGCTGTGAAGCCCATAGTTTGTCTTCACGTAGAACATGACTCTGCCAGGGAAGGCATGGGCACAGGACACCAGGGAGGCCAAATATATGTGTGCTCAAACATTATACAGGTACCTGGAGCATACGTGCATTGGTGGCTATCAGCATCATGGAGATGCTATGATCTCTGCCTCAGGAAATCTCTGTTAACTGAAAGAAAATCCCCTGTATTTGGCAGAAATTACTCTAAGTATGATCTGCTTGAAACTCTTTGATAAGCATCTGTCAACTGCTGTTGAAAAAGCATTATACTGTCCAGAAAATATATCCTTCTGTAAACTTCCATTAAAAAACCCAACCAGATCAGTGGGGGTGTTGCAGACAAGGAGGATGAAAGTTTGAAAAATTGTGGACCTCATTAATTTTATGCTTGTCTTTTCTTCCTGCACACATTCTTCATTTTTTTAAGGTTCAAGTCTTTGAATTTCAATTAAATGCAAGATTTGTGCAAATAAAAGCTATGTATACTAATTTATTGCTTTTTATGAGTCCAATGAACTACTTATATAACCTTTTATTTCATCACTTGTTTAGGCCCATAATCTTCCAAGGGAAGTTTTGATCATTGACCTAAATTCAGCTCACAAAGTAAATCAGAGAACATTTTTGACAGTAGGAGACTGCATTTACTCCGAGCAAATTCTAATCACTTTTAGTTAAATTACACTCAACATGAGTTTTGACTGGAGTGTTTATTTACTTTGAAATTGATAAACAAATTTTTAAGTGCCTACTAATAACTCCGTTTAGGTGTCTGATGATAAATTAATTCTTCATGTAGCTCTGTGGAAACCAGTGGGGATGAACTTGATCTATTCAATTTCTATTTGAGAAGAAGGATTTGGAACCATATCACACATTAGTTTCCGAGCACTCCCCTAGATTTTAGCACTGTAACTGGTATAAATGAATATGCATATGTTGATTATATGATGAAGGAAAGGGGGTACCAAATCTGTGCATAATACATCAAAAGAGGCCTGCCGGATTCGAGGATCTATAAAAATTATTAGAAAGAAGAAAATGTTTTGGTTTTTTTTTTTTATTTCTGATCATTCAAATAAGATCCAAGTGTTGACATGGGTACATCCTTCATAATTTCTCTAACATACTGAAAGAATTAATGGTATCCTGGAAGTACATGATCATCCACCACAGTAGAGTATTAAAAGGCCAATATCAGCTCTAATTCCACTAATTAAGTCTAATTCCACTGTAAATCAACAGAATTAGATACATTTAATAAAATTATTTAATGTAGATATCTGATTCTCAGCTTTGCAAGCAGACTGCACAATGGTCTTGCAAAAGGAAAAAATACACTCAAGTTCTAAAATAATTTTCTAGCAGTATTTTTGTGTATATATAACTTCAAACACATTTTAAAAACTGACATAACTGAGTTTATATACAGTATTTTATCTTTTAGCCAATCATTCTATTATAGGAGTTAATGTGTTTCTAGGTTTCATTATTGTCATCCTGTTACAAAAAAAATCTAGAAAATAAATCTCAGCATGTAAACACCGTATTAAGCTTGAGATTCTCATTTTTCCAGAATTTATCAGATGAATTTAAAATCAGATTAGTATCATATCTTTGGACATTTGGTTCATGTTCTTTACAGTTCTTATGTATTTATAAGCTTTTCATTGAAGAAGTCTCTGGTGTATTTTTAATCTCTTTTCAGTTCATGCTTTTTCAATTTTCAGTTGATATGAAGGATAGATATTTAAACACAGTTTGCAGCTGGATTTAAAGAAGCTGTTTCTCTTACTTAGACTAAACTCATGTAAACATATGCCATTGTTCTTCAAATTAGGAACAGAACTTCTGATATAGAAAAAAAAAGAAATCTAGAGCACGTCTTGAAGGAAGAGAGTCAAAAAAGGAAAATAATTGCTCTGATTCATGCAAAAACACCTCATATCTAGTTTTAGTTTTCACTTTCCCCTGAGTAAACTTATCCTTTCTTATATATCCTTTGCTATGAAATGAAGGATATCTGACATGCAGGACAAAGAAATGTACACATCACACTGAGTAGCTTATGATGTAATCAGGAAAATCTTGCTTAATGTAGAATCAGGCCATGGCTGAGTAAATCATAATCTAATTGTATCCAAATATAGTATGACCTGCCTTTTTGGTGGTAAATAATGCAATGTGGGAAGCGAAATGAGGAAGGGTAAGTTGTTAGAACCAGGTGAGTACTGTAGGGGAACTTCCATCAGGCTTCACCCTCACATGACCACAATTTTTCACAGCAGAGTAATGCCAACAAAAATAACTAGTTTATCCTGTGAACCTTGAATAAAGTCTTTGGTGAATCAAACCCAAATTTCTTTTTGCCTGGCAAGAAAACTCATGATAGCACTTGTTCTCTCAATAATTTACTGGCATGGTAAGGGGTGGTGTATCTAGGATGAGGCACTGTTTTTCTTGCAGAGAAAGTGTCCAGCTTTACTAATATATTAATGAGACTCATTTCCTGTAGCACTTGTGTAGTACAGCAAAGAAGGGAAGCCATGTGTCCAGAGGTTTTGGCCTGAGTCTAGGTTGTGTATGTAGGCACATATTTTTTTTCTCCAGGTTAGCACACCATAGCATAGCCACGTGCCAGCTGTTTTCCCTTGCTGGCTGAAAATCTTATCACCACGCAAAGCACACCAAATACTGTGGAAAACCTCAAAGTGCTGTAGCAGGGCTCCACCTTGCCCACTTGCTGGAAACAGAGTTGCTACAGGATGTGTTACAGACCTGATGACAGCAGCAGACCCAAGTTGTCCACGCATTGTTCATGGGCAAGTGGCATTTAGCTCACCTCGAGTCGTAACTCGCATATAAATTTCAGGGAGCTCATGTCTGGGCCTTCACCCATTAACCAGAACCAATTACTCAGACAAAAGCTCTCTTCAGAAAAGTAACTAAATATTACGCCAAGCCAGTTCTCTCTTTGTGGAGAGCAGAGAAACAGGCAGCTGTGTTATAGGTCAAAACTGAAATTGCTATTCAGCCTAAAATAGTTTATAAACAGCTAAATACTGCAGAAAACTGTAATTCTAAATGCTGATGTGAATGGGCTTTTGGCAAATCCATGTGATATCTCTGCTCTACTGTCATGCCTGGTCTGACAGCTGCCATTGCTTGACAGTCATCTCAGTAAACATGAATATTATTTTTTCTTCTACAGGTAAAATAACGTTTTACATTTACAGTATATACATTCCCTTTTCATTTATAACAATAAAAGCATATACTTCTTGAAGAAATGCTACCTATATTAACAAAGGGAAGGAGGGAAAAACAGATTAAAACACCAATATCTTGCCTATCAATAAAAAGACAAAAGAATCAAAATAGTTTTTATTACAAAGTGGTTTCTTTTTTCAAAAGGTACTGACAATTTATACTGAAAAATGAAGAAACCGGTCACTCACATACAGCTCTTCCTTGCAAGAGATAGAGTGCATACTTAAAGGTTTTAGACACTTAGGGTGAAATCCACAGCGACTAAATTTAACACCTAAAATATGCCCAAATTGTTCTTCTTGATGCACAGCCCTGATGTCTAGGCTCTCTAGAGCTGCTGCAGAAATAGGCAGATGCCTCCAACAGGCAGATGCCCATATTTTCAGCCTAAATTAGATGGACTGGATTTCATTAGATGGACACAGATTTTTTCATCTGTTTATCTGACCTGCCCTTCTCTGATCTCAAAAGCAATCTAGGTCAAGTTTTGGGAATTTTTTAGGAATTATAAAATCAAGGACTAGTTCAGGTTTTTTAACAAAAAGCTAAAATCAAGCAGTGGGAAAAGTTCCATTTCAGTCCCAACATCTTGCTCACATTGCAGTAGAAGCAATATATTTGTAATAGGCGCTTATTTTTAACTCCAAAGTTTACAGTCTCTCATTGAAAAATGGGCAGGATGGATACACAACACGTATACTGCTGGAGGAATTAATTTCCAAAGAGAAAGCTGTACAGTGGGATGCTCCCTGGATGGGGCCATATGTCTTTTCCACCAGACGTGCCAGGAGTCATTCACAGAAATAAGGAGTACAGCCACTAACCACATCCTCCTGAAAGATCAGGCCCTCAGGAATCTGACCCAATTGCTACGGAAACATTTTGCAGTGAACACGTTCATGAAGAACATGTGCTCCCACACATAGTTGAGGAGCGCTTTGCTTTCTTTTTTATTTAATTTTGTTCTCTGTGACTCAGAAGAGCAGCTGCAAGTCCCACAAAGTGCTGCCTAGGGAAGGTGCAATATTTGAAGCCACCCAAATGACAGCAACTGTATCCCAACACACTTTGCCAAGCAGCACATGTTCTGGGCTCTTGGAAATCCCATGTCAATGGACGTGAAATGTAAAAGACACGCATACGCTCTATTAGGAGTTGGCTCCTCAGCTGATTAAAAGGAAGGAGTCAGATCACTGAAGTCAGTACAGCTGCAATAATTTATATTAGCTCAGAACCCAGCCTAAGCTTCTTTAATGCATGTGGTTTTATTTCTTAATAATTTATTAAGCATGGTTTAAATGACAAATCATTGATGGTGATTCCTGTCAGAGAGAAAGCTTTCATGCTAGCTGCATTGTGTCTGACAAGGCAACACATACGGTGGTCCGGCTTCTATTGTACACAAAGGGTGGAATTCAATTGCTTAAACATTGGCATCTGTTGCCACTCGAGACATCTCAGGCGACCCCACCTGGTCTCCAGCTGCCTGTCTGGGAGGATACAGGTATCTTGTAAGTCCTGTGACATACCTGTCAGCCTGATGCAGATGTCTTGGGTATATCTGGGGTATATCAAACAGCACTATACACTTATGTTCAGGCTACTGAATCCCTCACCAGGACTGCTAGGATAGCCAAACTAATGTGTATTGCACTAATCCTCCTGATTTGTTGTCCACCCCTTTTACTGTTTTAAAGAACCTCTGCTAGCAGACTTTAACTCACTACCATTTTTGTAAGATAAATTTTTTAAGCAAAGAGGTTTTTTTTGCAATGCTTTAGCTCTGCTGGGGGCTATGGCAAAATATAAAATATTATGCAGCTCAGTAAGTCAAAAATAAAGCAAACAGGTAGCTCAGCTTTCTAACCCCATGGTAGACTACCATCTGTAAAAGCAAAAGCTTGCTAAAATGACAGATTTTATTTACAAGTTTACTAGAAACAAAATTAATTCCCCCTAGCTTTGGAAAAAGGATTCAGCACCAGATTGCAGACAGCTAAGAACCAAATGTAAGTAGGTGTTTACATCTGAGACAGGTGTGAAAGCTCTCACAGTAGCGAACGGGATCTAGTGCTCAATTTAGACACACCACGAAACATCCTATTTCACCTCCTAGCAAGGGGTGCCGATCTTCTGCAGACACGTGTTACATCTGACGGACAAGGTCTCATGCATGTTAAGCCATGCCTGATTGCAATGGATACCTGTGTTTAGGAAGTCATAGCATGCCCAGTCATGGAGAGCATGGAGTGTAGAGAGCTATGTGCTCATCCTGAAAAGGGCGTCTAAGGCTGGAATCACTCAGAGGAACACAGTAATATTTTTGTATCCTATGTAGTCTCAGACATTCCCAAGGGCTGGAGGGCATGACACAGGACTTTCAGATTAGTCCACGGCTGGAAGTGCCTAAAATTTCAGGCTTTAAAAACTGCGTGGTTAAGCAACCATGGTCTAGTCTTGACGTACGTAAATACTAATAAGTAAATTTGCTAACGACAGCGTGTCAGCTCTGACCCAATATTTTAACAGATTAATTGTGAAGGCTAGAAATAGTTCTCTCTCTATATATATAACAATATTAAATACTTTTTTTAAAACAGGATTTGTTTTATATGGTCAATGCATCATTAATATGCAGTGTACTTAATCACCTAAAACAAATATTTCTTCTTCAGCAGTTTATGTTGACAAATGAAAACCCCATAATATGCATTGTGAAGACCCACCCAATCTTAACTCCAAAACCCACTGGAAAAACTATAGAAGATCTTCTCTAATCCATTCAGCTGTACTTAATTTTCTGCTGGTATTTTATAAATTTGTAAACTTGGATGGGATAAAATCCTTCTTCTGGCTGGCTGCTTTTCTTGTTTCCATTTCTGAGTGTAATGCTTTTGTTGCTCATTGAACAGAGCAGGCTCTTGAAACCACTGAAGCAGTACGTCCATGACCATCTAATTACCTTTCTGAACAACTACAATTTTCTAGATGACTAATTTTTTTAATATTTAGACAAATTTCATATGAAGCTTTTCCAAGTGAAGCTTTTTCATGAGCCCAAACTTCTGATGGAGTCATCTGTATCTCTCTTAATGCTGCAAAATCAGGTTCAAGTTTTTGTCTTAATAACAAAGTCAGTACAATCCTTAAAAATATTTTAAATTCCTGTGGGTTTACTTTGGAAGAGGTGCTGGATTTAAATATTAAAGACTCAACAATATTAAAGGCTACAAAACAACAATATCATTGAATTGAATTGTTTCTAGAGAGCATTTTGATATATAATTTATATATGTAAATTATTTATCACTTATGCAAAATAGTCTATTATGAAGCACCCCTGTGCTGTGAATGGCACTTCAGCCCATGGACTCATCAACTGGTAACAAAATAAATATTGAGATAAAATTTAGGTTTAGCTGAAATTTATGTATACTGATGGCATTAAGCTGTAGAGAAATTTTGAGCTCTTCCTTTTGTACTGAGGACTTAAGAATAAAATCATCTATGTATTTAATGAAATTACCTTGATAATGTGAATGTTCTGAAATAAATCTCAGTCAGAATTGTAATTCATATCATTATGGGCCTCCCTTGAACTGTGAAGATTTTTTTAGCTAGTGTTGTACAAAAAAGTACTAGAGATCTAGGTATCTAAATAGGAAAAAAAAAAATATGTATACAGTAGTCACCATTTAAACAGAGGAAAAGGCTGTCACAATGCCAGGCACAACCACAAAAAAACCCGAGAAGGGAACCACAGACCATCCTTCTCCTCAAAACAGTAAGGAACAATGCTAGTTTACCTAATTAAAAGAAAGGGAGGAAGGACGGAGCTTATCAAACCTAAGCTGTCATTATTACCAGAGATTTAGCAGAGCACTCCCTTGGTTCGCTGTTCTGAAACAGCAGGACAGTACCAGTGAAATTTAAATGTCTTCCTGGAAATCACTGCTTCTCACTGGGTGGATATTTCAAGGGATTGTGAACAATATTCAACCCTGGGGGAGTGATAAAAATAAAAATTTTTGTAAGGAACCTGCATACATATTGGCAACCGCCGAACCACTGATTTTGAGCAAGATGTAAAAAACAGACCTTTCCCTCCCTGTAATTTAGTTCATCTTTGATGTGATGAAGACAATACTACTGATCTCGATTAAAACATAGCTTGACTACACTGGAGATGAAACAGTGGTCAAACATCACATGTCCAGCAATTTCCTTATGTTGGCCCTAGTAGGTCACTACTACATAAAACTGAATATACAGAAATGTTTGCATTTTAGACAGAAAACTTTCAAAAGGAATAAGAAAGGAGCACCGGGGGGATTTCATAGGTCATCAGCTGTGCTTCCCAGTTGTCTGACTAGGGTTTTCTGTCCTTTCAACTGGAATATCCTCTCAAAGCTACACCAGAACCTCACTTTTGTATCAGGGCTTTCTTTCACTCAATATTATTAATTAGTTTAAAGAATTTTTCTCCCTTTCTATTGTGTGTTTTCACATACACATTCTTTCATTTTTATTATTTGGGGTAATCACATCCTCTTTACGCCCCCTCTCCAATAAGCTATGCAAGTTATAGTCTTTCTCTTCTTATCAAGCTCTTCATCCTCCGACCATCTTAACTCACCCTGTTCAAGATTAATTTATGGGTTTTGAACATTGGGCAGCGGTTGAGCATTATAGGTGAGATCTTGCAAAGCTTTGCACCATAACAGCAATGCCCTTCTTCTGGTACTGGAAAATTTTTGATACTTCTAACAGAAGATCACAAATTTCTTGCCTCCCAGAAACTTTCATAGCATATTACTTTATTTATGGTCAATAAGGTGGTGTTCCACTCTTCTACAAATGCTATCCACAGTGTAGGAAGTAAATTGGGCTTTGTGGTTGGACTTCTGTTGTAATTTCAGAACAAAGGATTCAGGGTGGCCAAAGAGGCACCAAAAAAAGAAATATTCTGACAATAAGTAGTTCTGTACAATAATTATTTAATCTAATTCCCAAAGCTACTCACAGCATATATGGAACTGAGCTTGAAATCACTGCCATAGCAATAACAAATACAGTGTTATGATCCTTCTAGCCATCAGCAAAATGGTCATTGAAGCTTTTAATGCATGGGCACCTAGAATCATTGGCAAGGCCACATCAGGTTCACAGCTCTTCTAGGAAATCAAGGAAATGGTGCAAAAGAGAAAGAGGAATGCCTCCTGGGAAGAGCTTTCAATGCCAGCTACCTGGTTTTGTTGCCAGTCATGAATACAGTCATGAAGAAACTGCAATAATACAACTAGATTGCAGTTATCTCTGAGAAATAAATGATCCAGCATACTCAGAGGTAAATCCAACTCATACTGAATAATCACTTCTGGCTATTCAGCTGAGGGCACTTCTATTTCAAGACAGGGTTGGGAAGGGGGAAAAAGTTCAGACAAAAATCACTGAAGAAAACAAAGAGATTATTCCAAATCCTGCACTTCCTAATTCCCTCTTATACAAAACAAGTATCCTAATGGTACTTCCTCTCCTTTCTTTCAGCATCGGCAGCCAAATCAGGAAACAGAAATGCCAATCTAAGGTGACATTACAGTTTTGACAAGCCAAAACTTTTTAGTAGGGCCTGTTGTGATAGCAGAAGGACGAATGGTTTTAAACTGAAGGAGGGTCAATTTAGATTCTATATAAGGAATAAGTTTTTTAAAATGAGGGCGGTAAAACATTGGAACAGGTTGCCCAAAGAGGTGGTAGATGCCTCCTCCCTGTAAACATTCAAGGTCCGGCTGGACAGGGCTCTGAGCAACATGATCTAGTGGAAGATGTCCCTTGTCATTGCAGAGGGGTTGGATGACATTTAAAGGTTCCTTGCAACCCAAACCATTATATGATTCTGTGAAAACAAGATTGGGACAACATGGAAACCTTGCGAAGATGTCTGTACTTGGGTATCTTTCAGTTTCCTTTGAGTAATGCAGAGTTTTCAGGTAATAAATGAAGAAAAATTCAAAAATGTGTCTCTTCCTCTCTGGAAAAACAATTTGTAAAGGCCAGTTGGGCAAGATCAGAACATTCATAGAAGGACAATATCTTGCACTGCTTGAAATTCAACATATTGTTCATTAAAAATCTAAGTGAAGCCATGGAAAGTGAAAATAAAACTGAGAATTAATTACTCATGTATAGAAACTGGTCAGCCACTCTTTCTGGGTTGAGTTCTCATTCTGTGATAGACCAACAACATTGAATGGAAGAAATGTAATCGGCTGAATTTCTTTTTTAATACTGACCACTGCATATAGCATTGAAGTTTATTATATTAACCCTGAAATATTTTGGTTTTCTCATAGCCTTAAAATTGTACTATTGTGTGATGAATAATGCAGAATATTAAATTATCTTAAAAAGCTGCTGTCTCAGCAATTTACAACTGAGTCCAGAGAAAGTCTCTTTTGGGTAACCAAGATGGGATTTAGCAGCACTAAGTGCTCAAGAAGAATAGAGTTACGTGATGTCCAGACATTGTAATATTCACAGTAATATTGACCTCAGAAAATCTCACCAAACTACAAAGATTCAGCCAAGAGAATAAATGTTCTTATAGTATGTGGCAACATGTAGTTTTATTACCACCATTTTCCCTGTGTTATCTGCCTTCCCTTCAGACAGCCAGATACGAGGAGCAGCTTTAGGAGTGAGAAGTCTTTACAGTTATATTTAATGCCTATCTGCAGACTGTTTTTCCTCCTAAAACAGTATTATTTCTGACAAACTAAAATAGAGAAGAGAAGAAGAGAAGAGAAGAGAAAAGAAAAGAGAAGAGAAGAGAAGAGAANNAAGAGAAGAGAAGAGAAGAGAAGAGAGAAGAAGAGAAGAGAAGAGAAGAGAAGAGAAGAGAAGAGAAGAGAGAAAGTGATGTGTCTTAAAACTTGATATCTGGGCCAACACTTTTCCTGGCATAAGTCTAAAGACAAACTTAAATGTCTGCCTCAGATCCAGAAGCTATAGAAAAATAATACCAGTCAAGAAAGGAACTTGAGGCCAACTGGAAGTTTTTTGAAACTTGCTGTATACTTCAGCCTGTGTTAGTTCTTCTAAAATGATGGAACTAGATGAAAGGCATACAGGAATGAAAATAACCAAGACTGAATACAACTACTGGTATTTGGTCATATAAGATAAATTACCACTTAAAATGCATATGCTTACTGAAAATAAAAGGCCATTGTGAAATGGTATTTTTCTTTCCTTTTGATCTCTCTTCTCTCTTCTCTTCTCTTCTCTTCTCTTCTCTTCTCTTCTCTTTCCCTTTTCACATGTAGTAAACATTTAAGGACTCAGGACAGAGAACACTGTTCACATCATTCTGGTGGTAAGACTTAAATCTCCAGCTTTTTAAACTCCCATTGGGCAAAAGCATGAAAGAGAAATAAATCTTTACAAGTTGACATGAGCACAGAGTGAAGAGAGGAAGTAAAAATATGCTAGTGGTCTAATGCTGTCCATAAATCACTAGAAAAGAAGAGGGTCTGTTGTCATATGCCTCAGGCATTGCTATAAAGTAGATAGGGGAAAGAAAATCTATCCATAGGGTAAGTTATATACCATTTTTATAGTGCTTAACCTTTTTTTTGGTTGCAGAATTTTCTGAGTGGTGCATACAAAAGGTGAGGAGATGGAGACAGAAATAGAAAGGGAGAGGAAGCAGTCTTATCTCTCAAGAAGAAAAACCTGGCTTTCCAAATTTCACTGGGGTTTGGGTGTGGACCATAGCAGAGCCACACACATGTACAACACAGCCTAGAGAAACTGGCATGCCCTATCAAGCCTCCTCTCTGACAGCAGAACTCGTAACTTCCATTTGCTCTCCTGTCACCCAGACTGTCTTGGTGCAAGACAAATCCTCTGAATGGGCTTCACAGGTAGCAGGAGTGAGATGGGGAAACTAACACAGCCATTAAGAAATGCTAAGGAGAGAGAATATCTTTAAATATCATTCTTATCCTCCAAACCTGGTGTTTCTGTAAAATGGGGATCTAAATTCCCAACTTATAACTGGAGGCAAAGCAATATGCAGGATCATAGTAGTGATGGAGATCCACCTTAAAGGTCATGTAAGACTGACAGGTTCAAATTTTTTTCAGACTATCAGAGCTTTTTTTCCCCAATTTAAACTAAAGCAAATGAATTAATATCAATAATTGGCCACATCAGATAATAAGAGTTATGGAAGAACAAATGCTTCTTTGTTTGTTTATTAAAGTTCCTTTCCATATAATCAGCTTTTGCTACCAGACTAAAAATTCCCTGAACAAAATAGGTTGACTGGGATGAAAAAGTCCTTTCCACTGCTAAGTTACCTTGGGGAAATAAACCAAACACAAAGCAATATTTCAAAAGAAAACAAATAAACTACATTGAAATGAAAATGGTGGGGTTTTTTAGCAAACTGAAATCGATTTGATGACTTTCTCCTGGAAATAATTTGGGTCTTTTCTGGAGTTTGTTAAGTCTGTCAAAACATGGACAAGGATAAGATTCATTTGATTAAAAGTGTTTTTCACATTAGATTTCCTTGTGACACAGTCAATGGTTTCTGCATAGATTTACTTGAAATTATTCCATGTGAACACTTTTTAAAAATATTGCTCCTCTCTTTCTTGCCAAAGCAACAGCAGTGCTAAATAAACTCAATGAAAGTGACACTTTGGTTAAGAGAAAGGCTATTAAAAGAGCTAAAAGTGTTTATGATAAACTCTCTGCTGGCTGTTAGAAAAACTCTCTGTGATCAGTATCATATATAGCCTGTCACGGGAAAGTAGATAAACTGCTGAAGTGATACCATCTGGCATATCCTATGCTCCAAATAACAATTATCATCTGAATATACTGAAAGATAACTACATTGTTGACTTTTTTCCTGTGGGGCTTTGTCTAAATTATTTTTTATTAAAAAATAACATAAAGCCCAATGGAATTTAACCTGTAGGATTTTTTTTGACCCATGTTAAGGACAGAAAACTACTGACTGATTACCAGAAAATATTGTAAGACATTTCCCTAGTGTTTCTCTTTTTTTTTGCTTTCTATCTGTATTTGTAATTACTTTCCTGGCTGCCTATCTGTTTGGTAGCCCAGCAATTGTTGTCTCTCATTCAAACCATACTTGCATATTTTTTAGATTGTTACATAATACTGAGTTCCTGATTTGCAATGCATAATGCCCTGTCTCCTGTGATAACTTTGTCTGTTTAACGGGACAGATGCTGCCCACAAAAGCCACGAGCAGCAAAGTGAAGCAGCACTTCTTGGTTATTGCACAACTTTTTAACTGTTTGGCACAGGAAGAAGGGAGGAAATGTACTGCTGCTGTTACACTGTTATATCCCCAACTATAACTTTAAAATTAGGGGACAGGAGACCAGGACTAGGTCTGCAAGAAGTCATGTTCTATGAAGGAAAGATAGGGGAATTGAATACCAGCTTGTTTATACATTGTACCTAGAGTCACTGGAAGAGGTCTGCAGCTATTTGGGGAACGCAGAAGATGAAACTAGAAGGAGAGCTGGACTAGTGGAAGATTAAAGAAGAGGAAGTCCAAAAAGAGCCTTAAGCTAAGGCTTTTTTGATTTTGATGCAAGAGAAGGAACAATCTATTAAAAGGCTCTTGAGAAAGATTAGTGTGGTCAAAATAAAATGTTATTTCCAATAAAGAAGAAATCATATTCATTTGAGAGTTTGTGGAATTGTGGTTTTGGTTTTGCTGGTTTTTATATAAATTAGTACATATATTGGAAATTCCTATTTTCTTCAATTGCTTGTTTACTATATGTGGGTTGTGGGCCCAACAAGTTGAGTCTTGTTGTCTCCCTCCTGCCCAGCTCCACCAGGCCCAAGTGCCCTGCCTTGCCCTTCACAGAGCATGCCAGAGACATTGGATGCCACATCTGCCTTGTCCCTTGGATGAGTCATGCTAGCCAAGGGTTTTCTAGGAGGAGGCAGAGACACAAAATTATGCCTAGGAGGTACAAGCAGTCACCTCAGAAGAGAGACGAAGGACTTAGGAGAAACTGTTGGATGCAGTGGGACAATCTTGTCCCCACCACAGGAGGCTTTCTTTTGCCAGCACACCATTTGCTATCTCTAAAGCAATCTCCCTGACTACTCACTTAAAGGCAAAAATTCATTATGAATGTATGTAATTGCAAAATAACTGCAGTGAAACTAGTGAGGGGAAAGCCATCTCCCAGGCTAACAGCTCTTCTGTTAGACAGGTTTTATTTATGCAAGGCTGGAACCAGTTAAAAAAGCTGCTGTGTTAAATGTATAGGCTATATATGGCTGCATAAGCCCACTTTACTGAGGCTAAATTTATTAGTCCTTGACCAATGTTTACTGAGCCACAATAAGACTACTGTAAATAATTAAAAGACTTCTTTGTTTCCTCTCTAGTTTGTGTGTTGTAGGGTTGCATTATTGTTGTTGGGTGGCAAGTTACAAGGACTTCCTAGGCCAGCTCATTTATTTTATTTGGCTATTGGGCCTCATTGCCATTTGGAAATTTCCTGATTTCAGTTGTATTTTCTGGGCTGCTTTCTGAGGCCTTTGAGCATGAGCAGTCTAAAGGGAGAGACTTTGATGGTTAATAAAAGACCGTGACTTTTGGCAAAAGCTTCACACAGCAGCCCTGTTGCCGCCCTTCGACTCCTGGTATCTGACATCACCAGCCTCCTAACCCTTCATTCTCCTGACGTCATGAAACAAAAGGTTGCTAAAAGTGATGTGGGAGATCAGGAGATGAAAAGCAGAGGCCACCAATCAATTATAAGTTCATGAATACTCACGGTCCCAAAGGAAGGCATCCTTCATAAAACAGGCAGGGAAAAAAAGACTGAGAAAGCCCATACAAGTGACCCCAGCTCATGGCAGAGACCTGCAACAGAGCAAATCATTGACACCAACTCTTCCTGGTCAGCAGGCAGATCCTAAATATTAGGTAATTTTCCTCCTGAGAGTGCAGTGTGGAGGAGATGGAGAGTTTGAAATTAAAAATATCAACAAATACATTATTGATGGCAGGTGGAAGGAATTTTTGGTGGTGGAGACCTGAAGAGTTCTTTTAATGACACCCATGTCAAAGAGAGTCCACTTGTAGGATATTCAAGAACTGTCTGGACATAATCCTGTGCAATGCACTCAAGGATGACCCAGCTTGAGCAAGAAGGCTGGACCAGATGACGCACTGTGGTACCAACCAACCTGACTGATTCTGAGATTCTGTGATTCACAAAATTAATGCAGGACAACATTAGTATTGGTTTCCTCATTCGCCAGAATTAAGAGGTCTGTAATATAATGTGTAATAATATGGTACAAAGGATGAATTTTACATTTCCCAGTCTGATTATTCCACTCAGCCACACTCTGATTCTATATCACAGGTTCAAAAATGAACCATACACTTCCTCCTACCTTCAAAGCCTTCTTAAGAAAACATGAACATTCAGGCCAAAGAACAGATGAGTCAATTCACAGTAAATAAGCCTAAATCCAGCCTGATTTTGTTCAGTCTGTGTCCTTTCAACTGTGACAGCTGATGGTGCCAGTTAGTATGAACTGTGCCACTGCCTCTGTGCTACGGCTGTATTTTGCAGGCTGGGATGCTGAACTGACAAACAGGTTTTGCTGTTTGCCATGTGCTCTAGCATTTGCTCATCCATCTGGATTGATATGCCTAGCAAGAGATTAGCTCAACGGGCCCTTGATCCTTTGCAAAGGCCTCTAGGCAGTTCTGTCTCACACACGATAAATAATAAATAACATTAATGGAATGCCAAGAATGTCATTAAAAATTTTGAGATATGTAATTCATATTTAGAAGCATTTCAGACATTATAAAATGCTCATGGACTGTTGACATGGAAATGATTGTCTGAGTGTGTGACAAAGAAGGAGTCATGGCCAGTAAGAATGTGTCACAATTGCTGTTTGCCATTTTGGTGGGGGTTTTTGTTTCTATGTTTTGTTGTTGTTTTTTTTTTTTACCTGAGACTAATTAGAACTGACTGAAAACTTGACAGATGAACACTGATAAGAGCTGAGCTTATAACTTAAAAGCTCATGACCATGAACAGGACTACTGAGGTTGTTCAAGGCTAATGATATCAATACAAGTAGTCCATGCAAATAATGAGACTCTAGAGCTAACAAATGAATCATTACAGACAGTTTGAATGTGAAATCAATTGACAGCAAATGGGTCCATGGAAACATACACAAATACTATGCAACAATTTGTATGAAGGAACGTCGCTAATAAATGACCAAAAGTCCCTACAGAGAAGGCTATTAAAGTTCTTATTTAGCATTGAAACACAAAATAGCACTGGCAGCTGCATGTATAAAGAGATGAACAATCAAGTCGTCCTTTTTACTGTGTTGAGGGCAATTTAGTAAAGACTTACCTCAGACTATTAGAAACACCTCCTTCAGTTACTGAAGTTGGACAACAAGATTTTTCAAATCAAATCCCAAGTCACTGAACCACCTTAGCTGATGCAAGATTTTCTTGTTCTGGCAGTTTGTTCATGTGATATCAGACTTAGGCCTGGCCGATAATGAAAGAAGTCAAAAAGAGTTTTACAGGTTAATTCCTGCAAATTAATGAACAATCCTAGCGTTTTCAGGTAATTAAAGCTAAGCCCATAGTTAAAGTATTTTTGTGATGGCCAGAGGACCAAAACCTAAGGCAAAACTTTGGCAGCAGTCTGAAGAGCAGTGAATCCTTGTGCTGGAACAAATACCCTGTCACTTGACTGGAGTAGGGGCAGGAAAAAACAGGTATTTAAATACAGGTGTCCCTAGATTGGTATCTGTCCTCACACTGTAGTCAATACAATCAATTGCTCTCAACACATTGCTCACCCAATTCCCTTTGATGTGGTTGCTGTCAACCCATGCAGAGCACCTCTTCTGACATAGACACCAGTTGGCATTCCAGTAATGGAGCTGTAATGGATGGGTCACTAGTCGTGTGTGGATCCCGTGCCACCTCTGCCAGCCTTATGCAGATGTTTTGGTTACTGCAAGGCATCGTAGGTAGCGCAAGGCATCTAAAATTAGATGCAAAGAAATCTAGAGGGAATTTCAACTGATGAAAAACAGGGGTCCACTTTAGGCTGAGTTCTAGAAGGCCAAATTTTACTTTTATTTGTAATAAATTTAACCCGGTTAATCCTTTCAGTAATTCCAGAGGACAAGATTTGTGTTCCCAAATGCTGTCGCTGGCCACCATATGAGACACCCCATAATATTCTGATATCTGTCTCAACTAATATTTTTAGGACACGATATACAAGACCACAAAGTCTTTTCCACTGTGCCTTTGGCCGAGATTCCTTAGAAATTACCTTATGTAAGATAATTTTGATGGTGTCTTCTAAGTTAGATGAATGAATTGCTTGTTAAATTTCCAGTATTTAGTCATGGAAAACTTTCAGTGTTATCAAAGCCCAAGACATTTCTCTAAAAAAGCCCCTTATCTCAGATTCACTGCCTTTCTCATTTAAACGCAGACATATTTAATTTACTTCCAGGCCATCATACTGGTTCCAGTGCTGGTGTTAATAGTCATTAGTCCCAACCTGTTCTCAGTATCAGCTGAGATTCTGACTTTATTCAGCTTCAGAAGGTTTTACTGTAGCCTGCTCCTTTTGAGGAGAGGAAAAGGACTTCCACTCTGAATCACACAAATTTCATTGGGAATTATTCCATTTAGGTCAAGGGGAAAGGTGTCTCTTTCAAAGATACAGTGCCTGCTCTTAGAAAAACACAGATAATTCTTTGAGGGTGTATGCTTATATTTTTCAGTTTTACACATGGAAGTTAGTATGAAATGTAATTGAAAACATAAATAATTAATGTATTACTGGCACATGAGTTAGATGTAGTTTCTTGAGTTGTTGGCTCACACCGGTGAGAACAGCAGGGTGGCATATTTTTCATGTGGTTTAAAATCCAAGCTGTTTTAAATATTACTGAGCACCAAACAAAGTTGTAACTTAAGTCCATTAAGCTTCCTAAGAATTTCCTTCTTGGATTGTACCTGGGACTAGCCAACTAAAACCACAGTATTCTACCCATCCTTCTGGAATTACTTAGTAGATTTGTAGGCTTTTTGATGTGCTCGTTTTCATACTATCTGACAAATAGCAAATAGCTCATCGTTGTAACACAGACATTCCCCTTTAGCAAACACATCAATAAGGTTCAGAGTGGCTTGTTTAAATTCCATAGGAGGTCAGCAACAGGACTTGACTGGAAGGTTAGAGCTTCTCAGGCCTAGACTTGTATCTGAACAACTCCTATTTAATTTCTTGATGACTAATTCTTTAGCAGAAACTTTTTGCTTGTAGTGGCAAAATAAACCCAAAGGACACGCTCATGATTTCTCTGGATTCTGAAAACCTGGTAAATATTTTCAGTATCAAGAGCCTGAGAAAGCAAGCTGAGTCCAGCTCCACAGCAGCACAAAAATGGCAAGCTGCCTGTGAACCTCAGAAGGTTCAGAGGTTCAGGTTGAAGACCTACCAAAAAGTTCAAATACTTGTACAGAGTTTATCCAAACGATGTGAACCCTCAAGAATGCAGACATGGGCCTCTTGAGGACAGATATTTTAGTTAGATTTCTATTAGTTTCTGTTTCCTTTTATGCCAGAAATGCAACAAAACCTGCCTTTGTTTTGAGTTTGTGTTGGTTTTTGGTTTGGGTATTTTGGTTTTCTTCTTTGGCTTGAGACGTCTAAGTGGAGCCAGAAGCATCACTCAGAAGCACAGATTTACACTGAAGTGCAGTGCAGTGGGCAGTTTATCTAAACTCATCAAGCTTTGGTTTGAATTTCCAAGAGCATGTATGTGTTTGTGCATACACACATAAGTGTGCAACTTATTTTTCAGTCTATACTTGCTGGCTCATTCAGAAGGGATACTATTACAATTAATTCCCCACAGCCCCCAGAGATGAGAAAGTAGCCACCTGGTACCTCAACATATTGCTATTTGAACATTTTTCATTAACACCCAAGAATCCAGTCAACTCAGAAATTGCTTTCTGTACCTGGTTGCCTCCACAACTGAAGGAAATTGCAGCTACCCGGCATCGATGTCGGCAGGCTCAGTATGCTGCTCACTCAGCTGCCTGTCTGGGAGGGGAGGCTGCTGCATGTTTAGGAAGCAATTGCTGATGCAGTTGTTAGCATGGCTATCTCCAAGTCATACACTTTAAAGAGCCACTGAATTGGCATCATTCATTCACTCTACGTGTGTCAGGACAAGGCTCCATGGGAAGGCCTGCAATGACCCATGGAAGTAGAACCAGTCCATTGCCTTTTCAGTGCATTGAGAGGGCAGGATAGCAAAATGCACAAAGCACCTATTTTCCAAACATTGTTGAATAATTATACGAAAGATAACAGGGCTTTATTCTTTGATTGCTCTAATATATTTGGTGTTTGTCCTTCCCTGCCATATCCTTAAAAATAAAAGCTGACCTTCCAAAAAGAAGCTAGAAAGAATTCCCACCTTTGAGTACTAAGGTTCTTGAGAACCAAGGTTCAGTATCTATTTTAGCTTCTGCAATCCACAGAAAAAAAAAAGAATGAAAATTCCTCTGCATGCTTTGCACCAAAGAAAGCCCAAGAGGTATCTGATTAGCTATAACTTTTGACAGTGTTGCCCACAGATGTGTGACAAGTAAACTTGCACCATAATGTAACTGCTTTCTTAAAATTTTTCTTGTTCAATAAAATTATTCAACAAATGTCATGACCTTTTAACCCCTTACACCTTTCAAGGGCATATGAATATGAAAAAATAAGCACAGGAAAAGTTTTAAAAACTTACATTGTCCTGTTCAGTAGATGTACAGAGCAATCTTTCTCAGATCTTCTAAATATAGCTGGTTTTAGTCACAGATTTTGAACCTAATAGCCTTAACACATTGTACAAAAATATTTGCTCAGGTTCATTGTTCACAAGCATTTTCTTTTCACCCCTCCTTCCTCCTGCCCCATACTTTCTCTCCTTAACTAAACACATAGGAAATTAACGAAGTCTGTGACCTAACAAGTGGCAATTCATAAATTCATTAGATTAAAAAAGACTAGTAACACAGCAATTCCTTTAATAGGTTTCCTTCCAATCTCCAATTTACATTTCTGTCTGCCCTGGCAAAGATATTACTTCGTTAAGACTTTTTTTTTCTTCCCCTAAATTAGAGAAATGTTAATGACTTCTCTTATTTATTGCTTCCATATGCAAGTAGTTATCTTTCTTGCAAATGGAAATGAGACCCAAAATTGCAACAAATGGGGCCAAGCCGCTGAGTGCATATGTTCCTTTTTGGAGAAAGTACACATGCCTGATCGAATTAACTTTAACCTCTCTGTCCATTGAACAGACATCCTCTAATGTGGGGGCTTTTAAAACTGTTCTCGTTAAATTTATTTTGAATCACTGAGAACACTCTATCACAGTTTCAGCAAATAACCTCTGATAATATTAAACACCTGGTAAGCACAGTACCCAAGGGACCCCGTGCTGCCGTGTTTGACCTGTGACCTCCGGCAGTGAAGTTCGGCCCTTGTGATCCACTTGGATTCAGACAAGAAAGCTATTCTGAAGGAAAACACCTGCTTGCGAGGGCTGACCCCAAGCCAGTGCATGGCTGAAAAAAGTCAGCTGGGTAGAAAGAGACCAGAGCCCCATGCAGGTGTTTCCTACAGCACCACACACCTAAAAAACAAGGAAAAATAAAGGATAATGTGGGTAAGAGTTAGACACTCTCTCGCCTGTTTATTTCGGTTAGTGTCGCTTGAGCTTATCCCTGTGGATGCCAAGGAAACGAAGAAGAACTTAGTGGTTCTACATTTCTGAGGCTCTGGGGACTTAGATTTGGCCAGCAGAGAACCCTGTCTTGGTGGACTTCCATGAGACTTACAGCTATGGCAAAAGACAAATCTGGACGCCTCACCCTGTCTTTCTTACCCATGGCCTTTGCTGCAGTTTCCATGTTCAGAAAAAAACCCAAAAAACAGTGGATGGCTTCTTCCTTGGGAGGGTCTTTTTGGCTCTTATTTTCTTGTTACTGAGGTGTCCTTTCAAATAATCTACCTCTATTTTAGAAATGCTTTGTAAATTAAGGGTTAAAAGCACCAAAACCAGAACTCTCGCTAGGAAAGAGGAAGATGAAAAACCTTCACTTGCTGAGTTAAGGTTTTTACAGCAATTGATTTTAATGCAGTGTGATAATGACTCTTTTTAAGTAGAGTGGGCCCTACTTTTTTTTTTTTTGGTCAAATGTCACATTACTTATTTTGTCAGCACGTCAGCACAGTGACAGGGCAATGAGTGGAAAATATTTAATCTATCTCTTTATTTATCAAGTGAGTATCACAAAATAAGATGACAGGGATGGAAACCTAACCCTTTTGAAATTCTTCTGTTAATTTCTTCATACACTTTTCTCCAAGGTCACTGTTCGATGAGGGACTTGAATGTCTCTCAGTCGCACAGCCAAGGGCTGTCAACACACTTCCATTCACCTGATGAGAGCACCATCAGCTGGCATCAATAAAACCCTTCCATTCCCAACAATCTCAGACTCTGGAACTCTGAGATACGAAACAGCCAATTCCAGACCATTTAAAAAGAGCTGGGTGGCAGTAGTGGAGGGAAAGAAGAATTCTTCTGCAAGAAAAATTCAGCTATGACTTGACAGGATTCATTTCAGCTTGGCTTTTTATAGCCCTCAGATCTGAATTGCTTTCCATCATTCTGCCAAAGGCAAGGTTTGTATGCCTGTCCCAGATATGGAGGGGTCAGTGCAGTGTGCCTTGCTCAACTAGTCTCATTAATACAACTGGATTAAAAAAAAAAAAATTAAAAAAGGAAAAAAGGAAGAAAGGAAGGAAGGAAAGAAAGAAAAAAAAAAAAAGAGAGAAAGAAGGAATTACTGGCAAGCAGAGTGGTACTAGCAATTTGCCTTCATCTTTTGCCCAGCATCTTGAGTCTGATAAAGACCAACATCTGAAAACAATCATTGAAGCATATTAGGGGTTTTTTCCAAGTCGTATCAAACTACAGTGTAATAACGAGACATTTATTCTGCAGTATTTTAGGGTTTAAACAATTTGCAATCTTCTTCCAAGATGACTGAGATGGAAGCAGGAAGAACACAAGTTCTTTAAGTAACTTCCTCACTGTTCCCTAGTCATACACTGGGAACACTTGACACCCAATTGCATTCATCCTGCTGGAAGTAAATGCAAGTCATCACTTCGCATAAGGCTCTTGGTATGATTTCTGCCAAGGCTGATAACAATGTCCTATTGCTGATGAGCCTCTGTCAGTTTCATTTAGCAGTGAGAATGTCAAATTGTCAAGTGTTTTTAAGAGTGGAAGGTAAGAGACAACCAGTACCAATTTCACTTGGAGCCAGAGGGTTGAATCCCCCCCACATGTCCTCACTATACAGGGTAACTCAATGTGATGGGAGGCTGTAGCCACTGGAAAAACAGTGAAGACATTTTTTAAGATTACGCTCCTGGGAGTGTAAAAGGACAGTATCTTTGCTTATTCTTTAGAGAAACTCCAGGCTGTCTCTAACAACAGCATAAAAATTAAATTAAATCCAGACATTAGACCTGAATATTCCTAGTCCATCTGTAAGTCCTCTGTTCTTCGGGGACTTCCTTCTGCCTGCCTATAGCACTCCTATTGCTTTAACTTCCCTACTATTCCCAAACAGTGGTGCACAGTCATTATTCCATACAGAAGGAAATCTGTCCTGTAAAGAATCACAATAGGTAATCAGGTTGCTTATGCTGTGCTCACACATAAAAGTACTGACAGTGCAATCCAGGTCCTGGCAGACAAATGCCTGCTTTGCACCACTGTCTCCAGCAAGGCTCCCTGGGCTGAATGAGAATAGGAAGTTGAATTTATCTCACCTACATTCCACCAGGGTCCCCTGTACTTCTTGCCAACAGAGAAAGCAAGGTGCCTCTGAGCTTTCTGATCATTTAAATAGCCAGAAAAACACATCAAAAAGGGGGGTTGCCTAGCAGAAACATTAAGAATTTAGGCTTGGAGTTTAGGACTGCTGAGAGTAATCTGTATCCTTTTGCGTCTCTCAGGGAATCTTTTTCAGGCTGAGGCTGGTAGGGAATCCAGACTACTACAGGTCACCTACTTACTGTTGTGGAGCCAAGAGACATGTTACATTTCAGGACTATTAGCTTGGTGGCTTTCACTAAATATGAAGACCAAACACTTCAGAAAAATACCATCAAGACAGCTTTCCTCTTTACTTTATTAAACTTTGTCTTCTGGTTTAACCTCAAGTAATTAACTTTCCACACTGTCTGTTTTAATAGCTTCCTCTTCTGCTCTCCACCATTAGCTGCCTATTCCAAATCCTCTCTGCATGAGCAGAGGCCAAATACAGCCCACAAGACGCTTCACCTGATACAGTCCCAGGACTACCTCTTTATTTCCCATGTGCTGGACATCTCTTTAATTTCCCTGCTTCTTCTTTTCTAATGTATGTTATGCCATGGCATTGTCCACATGGCAATCTCAGTTTCCAGCTGAGAACTAATCTTAGCAGGAGCTTTTCAATAAAGTTTTATTCACTGTTTTGCAGTCTGAAATAATTACTACTGTCTCCCAATTTCTAGGTGTTAATGACAATTTTGTGAGAGGGGAAGGAGTAAATCATAAAGAGGCCATGTTTTCTCTTTCCTCAACATCTGTCTCAAGTGCTCTGCCTAAAGTGTTCTATTGAATTTAGGAAGGGTTATTTATTTATTTTAAATTGATTTTTTTCCCGCTTGCTTTTCTCTCATGAGTAAAACAGAAAAGGAAAACAGCTGCTTGAGATAAAATCATGCTGCACAGCAGCCACCTGGTAACGAGACTATCCAAATTGTTAACAGTAAGGATAAAAGTCAACAAAGACTTTTAGAAAATGTCTTTCTTTTAGTCTTGGGCATATGCTACCTTCTAATTAATGTACTTAAGGCTGTTTTTCCTCACTGCAAAGGTAAATTTTTCCAAAGGTGCTTAATGCAGCCATTAATGAAGCAACAGGTTTAAGAGACAGGGCTGAAGAGCAGTGAGTTATTTAGTTTGGTACAGCAAAGCTATACTTATCTTACTAAGGTTTTCTCTAAAGGGTTTAAAGGTGCAGCATTTTCATATCATGCTACCCCATCTGGATGAGGCTTGGAGCAGATAAAGTTCAAAATACTGCTCTTATGATACTCAAGAAAGCATAGATTTATGCAGGCATGAAGGCATTCCCATCAGGATTATTTCCTTTATCATCTCCTTTGAAACATCATCCTGATTTTTTAACATTGGGTTTCTTCTCTCCTCCACTTATAAGAAATCTGTCCTTCTACAAATGAAGAACAAGTGGGACACAACTACAAAGATTTTGGCACGGTCTTAACTCCACTGTTAAAACATGTTCAGAAAGAACAAAAAAAGAAAAAATCATTGATAGACCTTGGAAAGAAAAGCAGCACCTCTCCAGTTGCTCTCTAATCAGTCCCAGGTACAGATTTATTATGGGCTAAGAAGGAAAGCAGAATTGCTTTTACTACTGCCTGCCAAATGCATAATTGTTGCTGTTTAGGAAAGAATGTTCTCCTTTTTCCCAGCTTGTTGGAGTGGTAAATTACCCTTTCCTTAGTTTTGTGGAAAAACACATTCTCTCTGGGAAGTAAACCTGATACTATACATACTTTGCCTTTTACACCCTTTCTATTAAACAAGTTTAGCTGAGTAATATGTGATCTCCTTTGGTACTACACATGCGTATAATCAAATCAAAGGCCTGACACAGTTCTCCACATAACATGCAGTATTTTAAATACTGTCTTACTCAGACAGCTGGTGATGAATTCACAAAAGCTCTTACCTCCCATTCTGGAAAGGTTCACTCAAGCAACTCTGAAAAGGCAAAGAGAAAAAGAAGGAAAAAGAAGGTGCATAAATTATTGTAGCCCTGGGGCAGTGTGTGAGTTTTACAGGGCTATTTATTTTGCTTTTCAATAAAAATGTGTAATAGACCCACTGGACCTATTACTTGCCCACTGGACCCATTACCTATATTGAACAAGGGCAGCATAGCTTTAAGAGAGGGGTGATTGGCAGCCAAGCTTCCTCCAGTCCAGCCAGGGCTGCACCAGGGCTGCAGCCTGCTGCAGCTCCTGCTAGCCTGCTTCCCACCTTCCCCACAGTGAGAAAATGCAAAGACAGACAGAGAGGCTGCAGGAAGCCCAGGTGTCAGAGTGGCAGCAGAAAAGTACATTATGGCCATGAAGAAAAGCAGGTGTGAGCTTTTTGTTGTTCAGCCAAGCATCTTCTCAACCTGAAGCTGTTTAACAGGACAGGTCTGGCCAGGCAGACCTGCAGCTGGAACCAGATGTCCTCAAGTAGGAAGGGATCAGTGGTAATCTGTCCTTCCTGAGGCCTTGATCTAGCAAGGTGCTGATCACCCGGACCCCAGACTGGCAAAGCACAAAGTACAGGCTTGGGTACTTAGAGTCAGGCACATACAAAATTGCTGTCCAGCTAAATCTTTGTTTTCCAAATCTGATTACATTCTTGTCACGGTGCTCAGTACTTTTGAAGGTTAAACACATTTTACACAAATAGTCAGACTTCATGCAATTTCTAATTAATCTTCATGAACACAAAATTTAGAAAAACCTGTTTAATACCAGCAATTATAAATTAAATATTTCATATTAAAGGCTCACATTGCCGGTGTTCTCTTTGTGTTGGTGTGAACAGATACAGAGGCAACACCATACTTTGCTTGTATTCTAACCAAGCCTGGTATGTGGCAGGAATATGAAAGTACCCAGCAGTTTTCCAGGGAAGAATTATAGCATCCTTAGAAGAAACAGAATAAAAGAAAACTTACGACATCACTAGAAAAATTTCTACAAAATTTACCCCAGTCAAAATAGCTCTCATGCTCCATGAATTCAGAAGGTTCAGGTGTGTTTCTCCTGGGAGAAGAGGGGAAATAAATTGTAATGATATAAATTCTTAACACAAAATGAATAAATAGAAGGAAAAGTTGCTGGGTTTGGGTTTTTTTCATTTTGTTAGTTAGTTTGTCTGGGTTTTTTTAAAACTTATTTATTTTTAAATTATGTCCAGTCCATCAAGTATGCATTTTACTTAAACATAATACCAAAATCTACCAGAGCAGCCATAAAAGACAGTATTATGCAATCCAACACCCACACTTAGGAAATTTTTTGTGTGTGCAGGCTTCAAAAACTCTTTCAAGAAAAAGAAGTATTCTTACTTGCTTTCTATGGATGCCTTAGGTTTTAACTTTTATATTTTCAAATCCTGTATTGCTTAGTGTGTAACTCTGAAGTTTCTTGTATCCTGTTAGCTACTGTTCTCTTATGTGGGTTAGACAAAACAAAGCCTCTCTAGGTTTGCTCTCCAAGGACACCCAGATTGTCCTACGCCCAAAATGTGTAAACCAACATCTTCAGAGGGAGGTAAGCCTGGGGAAATTACATCATTAACTGAAGTTTTAATTGGAGAATTAACCCTGATATGCAAATGAACCAAACTTATAAAAGTGTGAAGAACTCGTGACTCGGGGTCCATCTTGGGCGACGCCTTTGGCTTGCCCAGTGTGTACCTTCAAAGGCCCTTCAAATAAATACCTACCTTCATTCCCTTATTCCTGTCTAGTCTCTGTTTCTAGGTAGCCACTCAAGGCATCACTATAGCTCTGATAACTGATGAGAAATGGTTTACTTGTCCAAGGAGTTATTGCCAGTCATAGGAATGGAAGTGTTGGAGAACTCTGTTCCTTCAGCACATGGAGATTGCAGTTCCAGTGCTATTGCAAACAGCTTCAACAGATTTGCTTCAGTTTGCAGTACTGAAGCCTTCCCAAAATCCCTCCAGAACCAGAATCCCTGGTTCACTTGTGTCTAGAACCCACCAAGAAACTCTTGGTAGTTTTGTATGAAGATACTGCATATCTTGGTCTGCAGAGTTGTGTCAAGGCATAACAGTGCCCTCACATCTCAGCCACTCCCCCTGCTACCTGTACCTTCCTCAGTCTGTGCTACATCAAATAAGAACCTTACAGTGCCAGGTGTGAAGCCCTCCTAATCCCCATTACTGCTAACTTTGGCCCCAGTGTACCAAAGATCAGTTTGGAAGCAGTGAAGGTGCACCCCTGGCCAGTACTTCTGTGAAGGGAGAGTACTCTCATACACATCTATTAGGCCCCTTCCCCAAAAGGAGCTCTGGTGAATGCTTTTAAAACATGAAATTGATGATCTTGAGCTTCCAGAAATGGCGTATGAGTTGCTAAGCTTTCTTTTGTGGCAGCGGAGGCCACAGGAAACAGACCCTCTTCAACTCCCATCTGAGCACATGTTCACTTTTTCTACTGTTTTAATTCAGCTTCTAATCCTTATTTTTAAAACATTTAGTAGTAGTAGTAGTAGTAGTAATAATAATAATAGTAATAATAATAATAAATGGGTCATGTTATAGATCCTTCTCCTAGGGGCTTGCCTTTAACATAGAGCTACTTGTTGGTATAGAAACAAGCTAGAAGAAAGAAGAGTGGTGGTTGTTGCTCTTCGAATACTGGCATATATACATGTTGGAACTGATATTTTTATTATTTCTCAGAGGAGAAAAGAAATCCAGATTAGAAATTTTCTCGTTCAGAATTTTCTAGATTGTTTTTGGAAAATCTGTGAACAACGACAACTAGAAATCTGAAATGCACTTAGATATCTGCTCTCTGTTTTCTTTTTATTGCATAAAGCAATCAAAGGAGGGAGATTTCTATTTAAGTGCTAAGTAGGCTGCCAATGGTGATTTGTACTTTAATCTTTTTAATTTTTGTTTTTGTCTCTGTAAAAAAAATTAGAAAGATTGGATGTAACGTGAGCATGAAGCAGAGGATAAACTGGAATGAAATTCAGCCCCTGGGCTGGAGTCTAAAGCTGTAAAACAATCCTTCCCGGCCACTGTCTTGGCCCATAAATTGGGAATGAAGCCACTGAACTTTCTATTCCTTTTTAAGGGCAGTGAGAATCACTCACATGTAGCTGCCAAACCAGAGCATTTTTAAAAAAAAAAGCTGGCTCAGCCTGAACTAAATTAAACAGGTTTTGTTTCTTCTTGAACAAATGAGGAAAAAAAAGGAAAAAGTGTTTGGGTCAATTGGGAACAGAACACTTCATTTAGAGGCACTGCATATAAAAGCAAATGAAGCAAAGAGACAGGTCCCAGAAGGAGAGAGATGGTTCACTCCTTTTATCCAAGAGCCCAGTAGTTAAAGCGCCATATAAGACACAGGAGACCTGCATTCCACACCACTTGTGAGAATTTAATGTATAGCCTAACTCCCAGTTATAGCTACTTCTGCCATCTGTAAATGGCATTTTCTGAAATGAAGGCTATTTCATGGAACTGCACATGGGGGACATGGGGAAGAAGAGACTCAGTGAATCAGACCATCACACAAGCAAATAGACTGAAAAGGACCTCAAGAGCTCTCTGGACCCACCTTCTACTTGGAGGAGGTCTATTCAAATCAGGTTGCGCAGGACTATGTCCAGTTTAATCTTGAACAACTCTAAGGACAGGGGTCCCACAGACTCACTGGATAACCTCTTCCTGTGTTTGACCAACCTCATGTTTGATCACAAAAAAATGTCTTACATCAAGAAGTTTTGGATTTTCATGTGTTTCAAACCATGTCAGCTGCCTCTTGTCCTATCCCTGCACACATCTGGAAAGAGTTTGTCTTGGTCTTCTCTCTTGCTGGGTAGCTGCAGACAGAAAATAGATCCCTCTAAAAACTTCTCCAGGATTAGCAGACCCAACTCGCCCAGCCTCTCCTCATATGGCGTGGAGCTTGCTATGTGGAATGGGAAACCCCAACTGGGCACAATATTTCATAAGTGCCAGATAGAGGGGAAGGGTGATTTCCTCCACCTCTGACTAGGTAAGAAAAGAGCCAACACATCCCAGGATGTCCCTGACCTCCATTTCTACAAGGGCACATTTCTGGCCCATACTCGATTTATCCTCCAGGACCTCCAGATCCTTTTCTCTAAAGCTGACATCCTGGGTGGTAATTACCAAAAGTCCAGGTGTCAAAAAATTCTAGACAAACAGCTATTATATGCACAGTAAGTCTATGGATATGTAGTTCAAACTGGAAGTCAATCCCGTAGTCTCACACAACGATGCTGGACATGATCCAGCAACGCGCACTTGCAGCCAGAAAGCCAATTTTGTCCTGGGCTGCATCAAAAGCAGCATAGCCAACAAGGCAAGGGAGGGGATTCTGCCCCTCTACTCTGGTGAGACCTCACCTGGAGTGCTGCATCCAGCTCTGGTGTCCCCAGCACAAGAAGGACATGGACCTGTAGGAGCAAGTCCAGAGGAGGGCCATCAAGATGATTAGTGGGATGGAGCCCCTCTTCTATGAGGAAAGGCAGAGACAGTTAGGATTCCTCAGCCTGGAAAAGAGAAGGCTTTGGGGTGACCTAATTGTGGCCTTCCAGTACCTGAAGGGAGTCTAAAAGAAAGAGAGGTTCATTTTACAACAGCATGTAGTGACAGAACCAGGGGGAATGGATTCGAACAGAGAGAGAGTAGGTTTAGATTAGATATGACAAAAAAAATCTTTACAGTGAGGGTGGTGAAGTGCTGAAAGAGGTAGCCCATAGAAGATGTGGATGCCCCATCCCTGGCAGTATTCGAGGCCAGGCTGGATGGAGCTCTGAGCAACTGGGTGTAGTGAAAGGTGTCCCTGCCTATAGCAGGGGGATTTGAACTAGGTGATCTTTCAGGAGCCTTCCAACCTGAACCATTCTATGATTCTATGATTTATTTTTTTTTTATGGTGAAAAGCTTGGAATTCTTAAGTGGCCATCACCTTATTGTCCTCTGGTATGTGTTACTGATTAATATAATAATAGAATTACATCAGTAGGAACTGTCTTGCAAGGAGCAGAAAAGGTTTTTGGCTTGCTGAACAGGCAGTGGTAGGATGGGAGTGGTAGAATATTTGGGATTAGTCAAGATTAACCAAACATTAGTACCTCTAAAATTAAAGAGAAGAATGCTATAATCTTTAAGAACATATCATGAACTCGTGTTACGAGGTAGAAACAAGCCAAGGAAATTGTGTGGCACCTAATGACATGCGTTCAGTGAGCTTCCCCCAAGGAGTGACTGACACCACTACAAATTGCTTCAACATTTCAGCTCAGTTACAAATGCAGCCATGCAAAGATGGCTGGAAACCTCTCTTTCACTCTCTCACCCATCCATGCACATACACGTGCACTCCCCCACAGACACACACAGACATCTGATGTGTACTGTAAATTTCCATAATGTGCTTAAAGATATGAGGAATTATTTAAAAAGGCTAATTACTATCACTGCCTCTTTTATACTGTCCTACGGATTGCAGAGACTCCTTGAAAGCTCACTTACCCTTTCATACCTTGTCTTCTGATAAAACACAGAATTGTGGCTTTCAGACTTGCGCTATGGGTTTGTCCTCATTTAAAAACACTGTGCAAAATCACTGCGTGCTTTTGTTGAGGAGAAGGAATAACAAATACTGCAGCAGTATCCCTCTGTTATATGATGTATTTTTATAAAGATCATATGAATGTAACAGATATTTAAACCTGTGATATATAAGCCTGTGAACAGCAGATGATTTACACTGAGTTCAAGGGGATACTCTGCTGAGGATGGGTTTCACATGGAGGACCTGATGAGGTCATGAGGCCTTGCCTTTTGGCTGTGATTAGGGTCTCACCTCTGAGCCAGGGGTTTGCCTGTTGAAGCCCCCATACTGACTATGCCATCAGCTGTAACTGGCCTTATGCAGAAGGCTGACAAATACAGTATCTGATGCTGTACTTCTGCTGGTCTCCAAGGTTTGTCTCTGTTCACCTCATTTACCCAGAGAACAGATTTGTTGGCAGACCACAGCCTGTGAGTGGCCAGTCAGTTTTCTCTCTGGGCATGTTAAGTGACATAGCACATTTTAATTGCCCCTTAGGACGTGCCTGACCATACAGGGTCCAAAATGCTCCTGGTGGCAGGAAATGGTAGCACTGCAGGTAGCACTTGTAGGCTTCTTTGCCAAGGTCATCTCAACTTTTTGTGAAGTCCCCCAAAATGCTATATAGGCTTAACTGTAACATAACCAGTCACGACTCCTATCTGACAGAGACAATGGGTTCAGGGTTTCAAAAGAGCTTTCCATTCAAAACTAGAATGTTTTCTTTCCTCTCCTTTGAATAAACTTTTATTGGAATTTTCATTTTTGCCTCCAGATTGCTTAGGTCATAGAATCACAGAATCATAGAATTATAAAGTCATAGAATCATAGAATACCATGGGTTGGAAGGTGCCTTAAAGATCATCTAGTTCCAACTCCTCTGCCATGGGCAGGGACACCTTCCACTGGACGAAGTTCCTCTGAGCACCATCAAATGCGGCCCTGTGAGCGGAGCAGAGCAGAGGGGCAGAATCCCTTCCTTTGTCCTGTTGGCCATGTTGCTTTTGATGCAGCTCAAGACAAAATTGGCTTTCTGGGCTGCAAATGCACATTGTTGGATCATGTCCAGTCTCTCATCCACCAGCAACCCCAAGTCCTTCTCAGCAGGGCTGCTCTCAATCTATCCATTCCCCAGCCTGTGTTGATACCGGAGGTTGCCCTGACCCAGGTGCCATGCCTTGTACTTGGCCTTGTTAATCCTCATTGGATTCCCATGGACTCACTTCTTGAGTTTGTTCAGGTCCCTCTGGATTACATCCTATCCTTCAGGTGTGGTAACAGCACGTCTCAGCTCAGTGTCATCTACAAATTTGCTGAGGGTGCCCTTGACACCCTCTTCTATGAACTTGATGAAGATACTAAATAACACAGGTCCCAGTATGGGCTCCCGAGGGACACTGCTTGTCACTGATGTCATTAGGACTCAGAGATGTTGACCACTGCCCTCTGGATGTGACCATCCAACCACTTTCTTACCCATCAAACAGTCCACTCATCGAATCTGTCTCTCTGCAACCTAGAAAGAAGGATGTTGTGGGGGATTGTGTCAAAAGCCTTACAGGACACCAGATAAATGACATCATTAGCCCTTCCCTTGTCCACTGATGTAGTCACTTCATCATAGAAGGTCACTAGGCTGGTCAGATAGTACATGCTCTTGATGAAGCCATGCTGGCTGTCTCAAATTACCTCCCTGTTCTCCATGTGTCTTAGCATAGCTTCTGGGAGGATCAGGTCCATGATCATCCCGGGCACAGAGGTGAGGCGAACAGGTCAGTTGTTCCCAAGGTCCTCCTTTCCACCCTTTTTAAATGGGTAAAATGTTTCCCCTTTTTCAGTCACCTGGAATTTCACCTGATTTCCATGACTTTTCAAATATCATGGAGAGTGGCTTGGATTGTAGATCATACATTAGTACACAGGTTCTTGTCAGTCTCCTTTAAGTGTTGCTAAAGGTTTAATGCCTTACAATTCACCAATCTTGATGTTCATAAACCACTAGGAAATTACTGATGCCTAGGCCAACTCTTTACAGGTGTGCTGTGACTGATTGTAATGTGTTGTGAAATACAGAATATTAGACTGTTGGAAGACCATCAATGGCATTTTTTGATTAAAGGAGAACTAATATTTGGTCTGTAAAATTTAATGGCTTCACAGCCCTTATTTCTTTTCACTGTTCAGACATTTGCATTCACTCATACCATGCACACATGCATTTAACTGACAACACCATCAGTAGAACTGGGCTATGACTCTCTGAGCATATGAGTTTGTATCTCCATGTATTTCTGCAAGGATATAACTCTGTGCACATGTTTATATACAATACAAGCACTGGACCATGTCTCACTTTTGCTCAGTACAATGTCTGTTTCTCTTATCTGGAGCAGGTAACTTGCTATATCTGGATTTCTGTTACTTCCAGGAAGGGCTAATTAAGAATCTGAATTTTAGCTTTGGACATGCAGATCGGATTTTGCCAACAAAATGAGAAATACAGAATCTGACCCTGTATTTTATGTAATAGGCCGTCAATAAAATTCTTTTAATTCTACAAATGCCACAAAACTAAAGTTGAATTAATTTAACTTACTTTTAGCTATATGAAAATTGAGCATCCAGTCTAAGCTGGTCACCGAGGCTAGACATAATGTCACTGCAAGGAGCAATGAACTTGTAGAGGGCAACTGATCCTCAAAATGAGCATCTAAAATAGATAGAATGAACTGCCTTCAAAATGCATGTGTGCCTCTAACTGCAGTGACTAAAAATGGAGTCTACATGACCATTTGAAATAGGACACCCCACTGTTGGACGGCTGAAATCAGGCTGAGACATATCCCACCTGTAAAAAAGAATTTCTTGCCAAAACAAATTCATTAATATCACAAGTATCTTTAAAGATGCTTAAGCCTCTCTGGTTCTGCTGAGATGCATCTTAAGGAACTCCAACACTGGGTTGTAGTAAGAAGGAAAGGTGGCTGGAAACACCTCAAAAATTAACCTGTTAATGTGTTTCTCAATGTCTTTGAGATGTGTCTCTAACAGATACAAGTGATCTAAAGAACTAAGATGTTTTCTCAACAACTCCAGAAACCCGCAGTCGGATGGCAGCATTGCCACTTAGCAACTGCTCCTTAATAGAAGTTTTAGTATTCCTGTATTGCCGAAGGGTGAAAAGAAATGGCAGCTGGAAAGCAACATGACAAATGAAGGCAAGGACATTGCAGTACACACTGCAAATACAGAGAGGTGACCTGCAGGCTTCAAGAATCCTGTCTCCAGAGCTAAAGTAACAGAGACTTTGAAACACAAGGCTGTAAATGACTGATGACATTCAGTATGGTCCTTTGATGCTGCTTGCAACCCTATGCACTGGATGACCAGTGTGGCCTAATATCAAAGTCTCTGCCCATGATAAATAACAAATGTTAAAAATCTGTACAAAAGCATCAAAGTCACAGGTGCCACAAAGGGCAAAAGGAAAAATAAAAGGCAACAAACCAACAACCAAAAAATCATAAGGAAGATAAAGAGCATTGCCAATAGCCTAAATGATAAATCCTGAAGACCTAAAGAAAGTAAAGAGTTAAAAGTTATTTAGAAAGGGCAAAACAAAGGGTCATTATCCAGAAGTTGTATAAGCAACAGTGTACATACAAATATATATATATATATGTACATGTATTAAAAGTTACATAGGAAGGTATGTAGATAGATTGATAGATATAGAAATAGATAGACAGATAGATGAATGTATGAAGAACTTCCAAATGATGTCTACTGACCTGAACCTGAGCAGAAAAGCATGATTAACTGAAGGATATGAAATACCTTGAAATGCTTTTGTCCTAAATAACTAATACTTCATTTTATTACTTAGTTTAAGAGAGCAGGCACAAGACTGACACACTCATATCATGAGAATGAGCATTTGGCAAACCACGGGCTAGTCCAAAAGAACAAGGGCCAGCAGGTCTGTGAGATAAGAGTTGCACGCCTGATCATAGAGGGTGATTTGTAGCTTGGAGTTTCTAAGCAAAATAAAATAACATATTGGTTAGAAAGACACTTAGGATAGGGGCAAGAATATTCCAGAGTGAACCCCTTGGCTTGAATACAGCAACAACTTCTGCAGACTTAGCTTTGTGCACTGTGAGAAGTTCCAGTGACTCCAAAGGGAGTCAGTATGCCAGGTAAAGCACTTGTGCAAGCCTTTACAGGATGTAAAAACTTCACTAAAACTGCCTTAGCTATCAAATAGCATATGTAGTCCTGACTGAGTTTGGCAAAATATGTCGATGTTCATATAGCAGGAAATTACACCATTTACAGTAAGATGCTTTTATGTAAATGCCTGCCCTAAAGAAGGTAGATTTATAAAATTTTTGCCAACCCCATATCTTCTTGGAACTGCTCTAGCTATGCACGGACATCATACCACCATACTTCAGGGTCAGATACCTGAGCAACAATGTGTCTAGTATTTGTTTGGATCAGTAATTTACCCCAAGAATTTGGGCTCTAGAAAATCTATTGAGAAAACTGGAATGCTAATTACAACTTTGGAAAAATATCACTTAGGTCTCTTGAAGGAATATATTTGTCATTCATGAGCTCATTCTTTTGTTCACATTTTGGTAAAGGAAGACAAAATAATTGGCATGAAAAGTTCTGAGACATTAGATAAAGGTCAGATGCCAAATTATATCAAATTATACATAAAGGTATTTCCTGTGATTTAATGTATCAGTAAGATATGCACATTTTACTATTTCTACCATATTCTGTACCAACATGAAAAAAAAAAAAGAAACTGAACAAAGAAAATGCAAGAAACTTATTACCATGAATATCTTTTTTTATCCTGTTCATTCCAATTCAATCCTCTATAGCAAACTATAGGGACAATTGCCTAATTACAGGTAATTAAAGGTTTTTCTCTATCAGAAGAGATGACATGTGATATCTGATTTTTAATTATGAATAAATCTTGGTCTATTCATACCTGTAGTCTCCTAATTAACTTCTAAAATATTTATTAAGAGTTTAAGAAAACAGCCCTTCATTTAATTTTATGTTTCTTAGCAGTGTTGTTAATAGAATAATGGATATTATATGGGGAACTACAGGCTATTTTAATTATCCAGTTATTTGGGTATAAAACAATCTATGACTACTAAGGAAAAGAAAAATGTCTTAGAAAGCAGAATCTCAGCTGGTATAACTCAGTATTTAAGTTTATAAGCTTATTTACTTGCAAACTTCACCATAAGTGGTTTTCATGTCTGAAAAATATTCTTACAGTAACTGTTATAGCAAACCAGAACACGACTCATCTTCAGGTTAGATTTTTTGTTATCATCCAGGGATTAGCAAAAATATCTAATAAACCATAAGAGTGCCTAACAATTTCTTATTCTTATGTCCACAGATACAATCCTGTCCATAGCTACATGCTGCTGGAATCCCTATAAATATGTGCACACATGCTAGCAAATAACACACATACTTATAGGTTCAAAAATTGGTAATCAAATGCCAATATATTGCAGTGGGTCAAATTACCAGCAAATGTTTTACTAATTAACAGTAGAATATTATGCAATAAAAAAGAAAGGACTTATTTCCCAATCTACAGCATGCCCATACTTTACACATATTTTTCAAATAGGAAAATGTAAGAACGGGCGTGATGGCAGCACATATTCATTATTTGTGCAGACACACCATTTTCAGAAAGATAAGTAAAAACATCCAGCAGCAGCAATGTGTGGGAAGTATTTTACATACAAGAACTCATTTTCATATGGGTTCATTTTTACGGTAATTTTTTTGGAGACTAGGGGGAAAAAAATGTCTGGATAAAGTTGATTTTAGCCTAGGTTACTGTGGGGGAAAATACATGCACAGACACCCAAGCACTACTGAAAAACATTGTTTGGTTTGATCGACCAAATATGCGTGCTTGAAAAAACATGCCATAAATATTATCTGGTGGGGAAAAAAAATGATCACACAGGATACTATGGCAGGTTTTTATTTTGTTCATAAAATCACTTTTCTGAAACTGCAGAATTTTTAGTCTGACAGCGTGTACTCACACATATAAAGCAAATGAAAGTCTGAAAGATGAATTCTCCTATTCACAAACAATCTAAAGGAGAAGTATGGAAAAAAGATTACACTGTTTAATGTATTTGTATATAGCATTATAAGGGCTATGTAAGACTGTATTCTGGTTTTATAGAAATATAGCATACCAGAAAATGCTATTATATTCTCACATGAATCCACCATCATAATAAAAAATGACTTCTTTGATTTCAGGGAAATACACCTTCTACTGATTATGGAACATAAATCCTCTTTACACTTTTGAAATGCATCCAAAAGAGCTGAATCACAGCAATTTTCAGTGGAAATACCAATAAACAACATGGTTTTACATGCATATGTAAAAATTAAATACTCATTTAAGGCTAAAATGTGACTAAACCATTTTAAATGGCTTCTCCATTTCACAAACCGCAAGCACCTACACAAAATTAGTCAGCATCTAATGACTTTAAAAAACACCAAAACAATAACCATAAAACTTTAACCTCATCCTTAACCTCATCCTGCCATATGCTTACTCTTGCTATAGTTTTACATGTATTTAGTACCAGTAATTTTATTGATACTACTCTGTCGTTTCTCCCCTGTGCCCTGATCTTGCTTTATGACACTGTGTCTACTGTCATCCTAAGCCCAATTCAATACAATATTATCAAACAATGAATAATGCAACTCTACACTTGTATAAAGAGTGCATGGATATTCTCCATGCACATCTCCCACCTCTTGCACCATAGTTTAGGTGCAAATGACTGAAAGATCAGTTTGCAAGCTTGGGTTTACACCATGTGGTTATCTCCATGGAACTTCTGGAAATTATTTGCAGGAGGTACACCAAGCATTTGACTGGCAAATGTCTACAAGTCTGGGATCTGAGTTGATTAACTAATGAAGGGGGCATGCAGAAGTGGTGGGAGAGGGCAGAGGGAAGATGGGGAACCATCTCCTTTCCACCTTCACAAAGAACACATGCTGAAGCTCAGGTATGGAAGATGAATGAATAGTTAGCTTCTCTACGGTGTTGCAATACATAGTGACACAAACCTGCTGGCTCCAGCAGGGTCTGCACAAGAATGAGGGGTCTGCACATTTTAACAGATATCAGTGTAGAGTCAGGACCAAATGCCAAACCATGCAAATCCCTTTCACAAACCCTCAGTGTTGCTTTCTGGAGGTTTAGATGAGCAATCGCTAATGACATGTACAAGGGTTGCTGGGAGTGGGCTCTCTGCTTGCAAATCACCAAGGCAAGGGATTACAGCAAACATCTGACAGAGTACTTGAGTGCTTTAGGAAAACATAATGGGAAGTTCCAAGCACACTTGGTGATGCCATTTAAGGATACCACTAAACACAGAATAGAGCTCGATTAAAGACAAATGAGAACATGGCACCAGCTCAGGGTCGTTTATTGTATGATAATGATGTTGCAACACTCAAAGAAGCTTTGTGCTGCATGTGTGAGTAAATGCAACTTGAAGCCAAGATAGTATTTTATGTGTAGGTTTTTAATATACATACTAATATTAATATAAAGTTTCATGTATAAAAAGGAATTTCCATATACATACATATGTACATCCATATGTGGACATACATCTATGTGTGTCTCCATATGTGTGTACACGTATATAACAGTGAACAAAAAGATTTTCTACAGAGATATGAATTTTCAAACCAGAATGTGGCATTTGTCTGGGTGTGCATGTATAATCTTTGGTTGCTAGTAGCTGTAGTTAAATTAGAAGCATTTCTAAGGCTGTTACATTTTTTAGGGACCATTAGTCCTTCTGGAGCTCAGTGCTATGTGGATAATGAATGCATCCGTCATACTGCAATGGATAAACCAAACCGCAAACATAAACTTTTAAAGCCTTGCTGTTTCTCTCTAAAGCAACTTTAATCTGTGCTTTGCCAGTCCGTGCGCTTATTCCTGGCTGTTGAGTAATGTGCCGAGCTTGTTTCAAGGGTTTACGCTTGCAACCTAAAAATCAATTATATGAAAAACAATAAAAAATATTCTTATTGCATGCCATAAAAAAAAAAAAAAAAGATACAAAAGGTTAAGCAGAGCAGCAGGCATCTGCACACTAATGACATGATTGTTATGATAGGTGTTTGCTTTACCCTGGAGTGGTAACATTATAATTCATCCACTGCTGAATGAGTGGGGACAATTAATGCACTCAATGTGTCCCACGTGTTCCCTGCAGCATTAACAAGGCAGCTCCAGGCCCCTCGGCATACACGGGGCTGAAAATTGAGCCGGCTCTCCCGTTGAATGTGATCCTGATTACCTCCGCGGGGGCCACCTGCTGCTTCGTGCCGGCTGGTTTTGTGCGCTGGCCGCCTCTGCCCGCGGGGCCCCCGGGGAGCCGGGCCCGGGGCCGCGGGCAGCTGACACCAATCTGTCGAGCCGGGCCGCGACAGTCGCGCCCCACGTGCCCGGCAGCGACACGCTGCGCTTGGCCACGCCGAGCCGCCACGGGCGGCCGGGGCAGGGCACTGCCCCGCCGCTGCTTTGCGAGCCACGACAAGCAGCGCTGCTGGCCCTCGGTGTCTCATTGCGCCTGCCTGCGCCGGCATGCTGGGCTGCTGGAGTTGTTGGGATGCGGTAATGCTGGGGGATTCTTCTGGCGTTCAAAATGCTCCGCGGTTGTGGGGCTGAAAATGGCTGGCACCTGTGTACAGTGGGAGACCGGCTGGTTGAGTCCTGAAGTCTGTCTGTGTCCAGTGATAATGGAGATAAAGTTTTCCTCTGGTTGTCGCCGTGCTCCTAAAGTAAACCCATGAAACAACATGAAAACTGGCTTCCATCTCTGGGCCAGCAAGTGATGGGCCCTCACCGCCCCCTGCTCAGGTATTGACAAGTGAGGACCATGCTTGCAGCAGCACCGTGGTGCGTTTCATCTTCTCAGCCTATCCCCAAAAGTAGGAGGGTTCCCGCGAGGCTGTGATCAGTTCTGCAGATCTGTGCCGCTGAAGCTGTGGTCAGAGGGGCACTGTGCAGCAGCATCAGGGATCCACGCCTGAAAACAGGAGGAGGAGTCAAAAGGGAAGAGAGAGGTGAAAGAGCTGAGTGGTGCCGGGTTAGCACTGCGGTGCTGCAGGGTGGCAAACACAGGTTTCATTATTCCGTAGTGTGAGCTTCTTGCACAGGAAGTTTGGAGGGGTTTAGCAATCTGCTTTCCTTTGCCCTCTGCTAAGTGAAGGGCATTTGCTTCATGAATATTCCATTACCCTGCTGTTCTCTGCAAGCCCTCAACCAACTTTTGAAAATAAACAAGTGTACACACTTCTAGGCAACAGCATCCAGCCCTTGCTGTCTTTTTTTTCCCTCTCCTCTAAATAGTAAAAAATGCCAGGTGTTTTTTGCATGTAATTTGTAATCTCTTACATAGATCTCTCACAAAATATGAAAGTGTACTGCAGATAGATCCCAAGGAACTATCATCCCTTCGTGCCAGGCTATTAATCTGATTTAAATTATTTTAAGAAACTCACTTCTTCCTTAAAGCTTTCCAACAAGGGCCTCAAAACTCCTTTCCAAAGCACATTTTGATTCCTGGAGAATATGCCACCAATAAACATTATAAATCTGAACTCCTATGACTACCTGTGTACTGCACAAGCCAGCTGGAACTTGGCCAGGATCATTTTCTCTATTTGTAGACCACACAGCCGAGCTAACATGTAAGAAATAGAGAAATTTCTATGTATTATTCATATTAATTATTTGTATTCAACTGAGGCTGGACTCTTTGTGATACGTATTTTAACAGATGTGTCATTTGTATAAATGTGCAAGAAGTGGGATTTCAGTTCTGGAGGGATGTTTGTATTTCCAGACCTTTTTGCTTTTCATTCAAGATGGGCACAAAAATCTACCTAAAATAACAGCAGGTTTTTTCCCCATTCTGCACAGCTAAGCCACTTTTAAATCTGGATTTTAATCTAATATTTAGCTGATTCATCCATTCTCATTATGAGTTGGGGTGTCTGAGTTTGCAATCTTAGATTTCTGTGTCTTGTCATCTCTTAAGATAATGGAGATAAGATGACTTGCCTCAGGGAGAGAACTGGAAGATGGGTCTGATCACGAAGGGCTCAGATAATGGCGTGTCTGTGTACTTGTAGGTAGATAGAAGAATATTTGGTGGAAATTATCCAAAAGAACTTATAAGGTAACATCATTCAAAATTTGGAGGGTAAGAGGAGCAAGGAAAGGAAGATGATTCCTCCACAAGTAATAAAAGGAAATTGGTAAGTAAAATGCAAGCTTTCCAAAAATAAACCCTTTTTGTTTTGCTTTTGCTTACAACAGAAGGATATTTTTATGGGGGAAAAACGCCGGTGTTTTAAAGGAAACAAAACTGTACTCTGAGAATTGTCACTCATTAAAAGTATTTCTCAACTGGTTTCACAAGGCAAAAAGCTCAAATGCCCTAACTCCCAGACCAGAGCCCACCCACTGAGTTATTTGCCTCCCCAGAGGAAACAGATAATTTTGATGCCGTGAAAATAATATTAGTGCACGAAATTCAGATTCCTAAGGATATTAGCATCTTTTCAGTCCTGAATTAATGAACAAGTTTAGTTCAGAGTCGTAACGAGCAATTTTTTTTACTGTGTGATATCCAATTCAAAAGGAATTTCTCAGCTTCCATCTGCTATTATGAAAAATACCAAAATCAGAGATTTTAGTAAAGAAACCTGAAAGCTGCAGCCATTGAACTTTGAGCTAGAAGCCATGCTTGGTAACTCCAGGCTGTAAATAATTCCCTTGCTCTGAGGACTGGATAAAAAGTTAAGACATACAGTGCCGTGTGATCAATTGATTTTACTGGCAGTGGGTCAGGTCAGGAGGACCAGAAGAAAGGCTATGGCAGCACAGCCAGTGAATAAATTGCTGGCTCAACCCAGAGTGTGGCCAGTTTGTTCTGAAAAATATATCATCATATGCATGGCCAAGTGTACTGCACCATGCTGCAGAGGCTTTGCTCAGGACTCTATTCAGACTTCTCTGTCTAGAAAATAAAAATACATTGAGAATAACATTCAGGCCTTTATTTTGAATCAAACGCAATGGCATTTGAGATTCCCTCCACGATGAGTCAATTCATATTCATTTCAGCAGGAGCATAGTTGAGTAGAAGAGTGCCCAGCCCCAAAAGCTGTGTGAAGTCATGTTTAAGGTGTTATTGTAGGCCTAGCAGGTCCTTGGAAATGGGAATCTCAAAATTTCAACAGGTTCCTTACTTCAGTTTTGAATGAATTTTGAATGTAACACAGCTTTTTTTGCTAAATCTTCTCTAGATCCTGGCTCAAGTTCTAATGGCCTTCATATCACTCTTCCCTAAAAAACTTAGTTTCCTCCAGTTTTCATGTGTATTGAAACCCCTACCTGAATCTTATAGAGAGTATCAGTTTGGAGTCAAAACACTAAGATCAGGGATTGCTTTCATGCTTCTCAACTTCACTTCTTGGAGCGCCCAGTTTGTGGAGTAAAAACCTTTGTTGTAATTCAGTGAACATCAGCAATTGGATTCTTCCCCGTGTGGTTACACAAGACACCCGTACAGAGGTAACCTTTGTCAGTCAGGCATAGTCCTGCCTCCATAATGCCCATTTGATAAATTATACATGGGTACCTAATGTATTCTCATAAATTATTATAGGCTCTTATAGCCCTGTGTTTTATGGTGATATGTCATGGCACAGGAGCAGACAATATATTGTCCCAGAAGATGCCATGGACTCTGAGATGGCATTACAAATTCTACCAGTAAAAAAATAACAAATTAAGAGCTCTAAAAGTAGAATACTTGATAACGCCTCCCTTAATTGAAGAAAACGTTCCTAATGAAAGCGAGTTGTTGCAGGAATCGGTGCATTGGTGAGCGAGAGACAGGGTTTGATTTAGGATCCCCTCTGGCTCTCTTGTTCCCCAAGCAATCAGGAGGAGCTTTGAGTGCTCACTCCCTAGGGAAAGGCAAGCCTTACATCACTTACCAACCACGCCTCGTGTGATTAAGGGAAGAGGTAGAAGCCTTCGAAAGGATTTTTGTCCAGTCATTTTCACTAGGAGGAGGCTGAATAATATCTTCAAACTGTGGACTTAACACATATCTACAAAGGTGGGATGAAGAAGGGTGAGCGGAATCAAATACCTGCAAGATGCAATAGCCATATCCTGTCCCAGGGACAAAATGCAATCAGAAAATTTAGGACCACTTCAAATGGGTCTGCTTTTTGTCTCAAATTTAATATTAATCATTTAGGACGCTGCTTTCCAACATATGTTATAGCTATACCTAGAAAGGGCTGTAGGACAACACTCAGCAAAAGGTACTACTCTGTGTGAGAAGGGTTGCCATGACTGCACCCAGAGACTCTGAAGTTTTCTTTCTCCACCAAAGTGCAAAAATGATGGCACTCACAAAGGAATCACATTGAATTTTAAAAGTCTTAAATTATCTAAAATGCACAGGATCATGGATGTATGTATTTAAGATGTTCTCATGCCTTACGATTTAGAAGTCTTTTTCTTTTAAAGGATTTTTAACATTTTGCATCAGAGGTGCATTGATTTTTATCCAATTTTTCCAAAACACACTTAAGCTGTACCGCAGAACTTCAAGGCTGATGTGGCCTTAAGGTTAGGATCTGTAAAACAACAGTTGGCTGAAATAGTTTCCCACACATTTTAGTGGACAACTACCTTTACCTTTTTTTTTTTTTTTTAAGCTTTTACTTCAAGGGATTTTTTTTTTTTCTTTAAAAATAAATCAATGTATTTGATTTATAGGAGAAATTTTACAGTTTTACAGGGGAAGATTAACTGTTTTCAGGGTAAAATGTAAAAGTTCCTTTTTTTTTTCCTGCCTACCTTTTCTCTACCACAGTGTCAAGTCAGCTGTAGGAAAGATTTCACTAGTCTAACCTAAAGATTTACTGCTGCAGATCTAGAGCCATAGTGTAAATTACATACTACTCAGGAAAATATTTCTGATAAAACCAGAAATGCCATACTTGAGAGGCTGGAAAAGTTTTTACACAGAAAAATTAAAAATCTCTTGTTCTTACAGCTTAGTCTGTTTATAGGTTCTGGGGATTCTTTTTTAATACACTGCTTCAGCTGAACACTAGCAGTGTGCCTTGCTACCTAAAAGAGAGTAGTTTTCTTGACAGTGGGTGAAGTGACTGTAATCTTTATTTTTAAGAAACTCCAGTGCTTTAAAACTTGGGTGGCAGATCCTACCTTACAGTAGATATCACAGGATATCTGATTTGTGAAATAGGGACTTGCATACTCTTTGGGTTGGTTGTGTGTTATAATGCCATGGCAGGGAGTATGTACAAAGTTCAGTCATTAGAAATGAGATGGTTACCAAGACAAGGTATTGTGGTAAATGTGGAAATTAATAAAGTAGCAACTAATGATGATATATGGGTAGTTAGGAAATATTAAATCTGAAGATTTTTAGGCTGCTACCCAAGAAATAAGCAATGATCATCTCTTTCTACTTTAGAAAATAAAGAAACTGAGATCCAGGAAGAAGCGACTCACATAAATGCAGTGATGACAAATGCCATGACATTTCTTGGCTGTCTTCTGTGGATTAGCTAATGCAAGTACTTGACAGTCACTCACCAGGAAAAAATCGCTTGAATAAAAAGAAAAATTTGATCAAAAATAATTGTACAGGGATGTATGTTACACCATGCTTAATGCTATCTTAAACAGCAGTGCTTCATGTGCTAGATTAGTTGATAGTGGAAGAAAAGCAATTAGTTAGTGTAGAACCATCCTTCTGATGTCATCTGCTGAGTTTCTGGCAAGAGCAGGTGACCCTTCTCCATGGGCTGAACACATTCTTCCCAGACTCACTGCAACAGTGCCATTGATGAAAAGGGTGATACACACCTGGTCTGAAGCAGTAGGGAGCTGCCAGTGCTGCCAGGGAGGGGATAGGTGCTGCCCAGCTCAGCCATCATCCCCCCGTTAACCAGGGAGAGCCCTTGCCGTCCCCACCCAGCCTCTCCTGGACATGGATGATGGCACCAGCTTGGCACCCTCCAGACGAGTGTATATGAAGTGCTGATGTGGATACAGCTGGTTGAACAGCAGGGTCGGTCAGTGTGGGAACATCAGCAATGTGCAACCAAGGGAAGAGCCCTGGGGGACCACAAGGCTGTGGCAGAGGAAGGAGACAGCGGCAGGCAGGACTGATAACCTTGGTTATTGTGTCAGCCCTGCCCAAATGCAAACCTGGTGGATGGAGACTTAGACAAAGGAAGGATGCTCAGCCATCAGACCAACATGTACACATGAAGACAAAATACAAGGCCAGGCTACTTCTGGTGAATATTTGGCAAAGCTAAGGGAGAGATTAGAAATGGGTAGTGATCGAGATCTAATTACATTTTAAATCTTCTTCAGGATAAATCTTTCAAGAGTTGACATTGAAAACAGAATTTCTCTTTGGTGTTTTTATTTTGTTGGTTTGTTTTGGGGGTTTTTATTTCCCAAAGGGGGAAATTAGCCTCAGTGACCTCAGGTAGCTCCCATTGACATTAGATCCTTCCACTGACTTCAAAAGAAATTGGGTTGGACCCAAGCAGTCTAGAAATGAAAGAGTGCATGGGGAAAAAAAATCAATTTGCTGAAATAACAAAGGCTGACAACAAGAGAAGGCTGCTTGGCTGTCTTCTCAAAGATGGTCTATAAAGAATAGATTATCTCACTGTTTACAAATACACTGTATTTTATAAGAACGTAAAACACAGGCCTGAAGTGAGACTTCTGTGGTTCAGTCAGAGGTTTCCTTAGGCTGAACTGTGATAACTGCAAGACACTTGGTCAGAGTAAAGTGATTTACAGAAGTTCTGAAGATCTGGGCCACTGTATCTGCAGGGAAATTGCTTTATGTGACTACAGTTCCCCTGCGGCGTGTTTTACCAGCACATACAGGCGTCATGGCAGCTGAAATTTCATTTACTAGTGCGTTTATGTTCCGAAACAGCTGGGTAGGCAATCCAACACCAGGAGCTTCATCCAACAGAGTGTTTGTTTCTGCTCATGATAACATTCTATTTTTTTTTTTTTTTCATATTTGCTCACTAAAAATGCAGATGATTTTTGCTAATGTATTGTCCTCCTGTGAGTGGTATCTCCCTACAGCAGAAAGGACTCACTTATCTTATCCTCATTGAAGCTGATATACCTCAAGGGACCCAAATTCATGCAGCTGCTTCAGACCAGCAATGAGTAAAGGAACATCACCAGGGTGGGATTTACGGCCTCCTCTGACCACTGTTAAGTACCAGTTCAACAAATCTAAGTTACAGTCACAGGTGGGAGGCAGCTAGAAGGGTTGGAAGCTGGGTGGAAAAGGCTGAACATCCCCTTTTGCTGTCATGATGCTGTAATGCTGCGGTACACAAACACATGGGTGCACCAAAAGAGATGTAGCAAGAAGCACTCTGGTCTGCAAGGAAATTCAGAAGAAAAAAAATATCTGAAACTGCTATAGAGAAATAAGACAACATTGTGCCAAACTTTCTGCTGCACCACTGCAGCTTTATAATATTTAACTTTTTGAAAAATTTTAGAACTCAATTACTTTATTTCTTAAATATGTTTCAGAGCCTTAACACATCTAATAACAGCAGATCAATAGGCTTGTTGCCCTTCAGTGTATCACAGCACCAGCAAATACCTATGTTATGAAACTAAGTGAATTTACTGGAGTGTAAACCCCTAGTGAGTTGTCTGTAATCAGCCAGCAGGCCTTCAGGGCAAGAGAATTAATGTATTTTAATATTTTAGGTTATCTTCCATATGGCATAATGCTATACCCCATCTGTATGTGTGAGTGTGCAAACAAATGTAGGAGGTTTTTTTCCAGAAATAATTTTCCCTTGGTGGAAGCTCACCTGCATTCTAATGTATTTTATCATCTACTCCTTCAAACAAACAAAACTTGGAAGAGTGTGAGTCTACAAACAGCCTTAATGTCTGTAGAGCTGAATTAGATTATTTCAGTTTTTCTCTTTAGAGTGTTGAAATACCTGTTCTATTCTATTTTAAAGGACTGAACCATTTAAAAAACAAGGTATCTTTGAAAGAGACTTCTTTGTGGAACCTATCACTGAATCACAAAATAGCATGTTCAAGGCTTCATATAATCATTGTCATATAAGTGTTTTGGAAAAGTTTACCTCTTGTGGACACACTGGCACTGCAGCCCTTGGCCACGGGGTCTCTAATTGACTTGATGTGCTCAGAAACACAGCTCTTACTAAGAGCAGGTAAAGGGTGATGCCGAAAGAGAAAAACACACGCACATTCATATTTACATAGGCATTTATACTGGTTCCCATGGAGCAGTACAGAGGACTTTTAATAACTCTTCAGAACCATTGTGGGGAGGTAACAAAGGGGAGCAAGCATCCCTTGCTGAATCCTCATGTCCTGATCAACAGTCAGGATTTCACCTCCTTGGGTGCCCTGGTCTCAGGTTATGCAGACCTGGTGTGCAGTAGGCTCAGCAGCAGGGGTGTCGGTGACAGCTCCGCCAGGGGACCACACAGCTTTCCCATACTTGGCTGCATCAGGTTGAGTGAATCTCCTGTCAGAAACTCAAAGGAAGTAATTTTGGCATCAGCATTAGATAATGTCCACTAATCAAAAATGTAGGTTGCTAATGATTTAAATTCAGGCTTACTTCATGAGCTGTACAAACTAGGACAGCAGCACCCTGCATTTATGCCTGCAGTAAAATATTTTTGAAAGACAGGCTTTTAAAGTTAAAGGAGAGGCTGCAATACTATCAGCACTACCATAGATTCAGCAAGAGAGACTGCAGCCTGATGATCACACATCAGCTGTCATGTGCCTTTGTAACAGAGGTATTATTTACTACTTCAAGAAAAAATAAACAGTGCTACTTGTTTGATCTGTGTCTCAGAGAACAAACAAACTGCAGAGACTTAAAGAGTGGCATTGTTAACTAGCCTGGTTGGATAAATTCTTTTATGAAAAAAGAAAGAAACTTTAAAAACAAGTTACATAATAGACCACCTTTTGTAGCATATTTTCTTCTGAGTCCTGAAATTTTTAATACATTAATGATTTTGCAACAAACTCATTGAAGCATTGGTGCTGTGAACAGGAGGGTGGAATTCACAGAAGAAAACTCCCTTTCCAGAGACATACTGTCCAGGTAAGTATATGAATTTTCTTGATCACAATTGTGAAAAAAATGTATTTTAAAAATATTTCCTTCTTCCTTTTGGTTTTTTGCAGTTTTTGTTTCTTTGGGTTTTTTTTAAATTTTGTTTGTTTGTTTGTACTTTTTTTGGTAATCATGTGGGAAAACACATCTTGCAGGAGTACTGGCAATGGAAGAAATTGGTTTCACAGATGCAGGTGTACTGTCAGGAAAACAGACACTGTGAAGGGCTTCCATGGAATCCTGTTAGCAGCACATGGCATGACAAGCATTTTTGTGCGCTCTGGTGCAGCCATGCACCATTTTTCAGGGTGTCCCATGGTGGTACAGCCTGTACTGCCTCTGCTCCTGCTCTGTGTGAGGAGTTACCTTCAGCCCAGAGATGAAAGTCATCCACAGCCACAGATTTTGCAGAGTTGGAGGCCAAAGAGTTTGGTGACAAAGTGGGAAGCAAGTAAAAGCCAGCATGTGGTTGCAGAACAGGAGGTATTTGAATCAGAAGAGAAGAGAATTTTTACAGAATTTTGGGGGAGAAGTCAGAGGAACTTAACATACCAAATGGTTGTGCACTCTCACCTAATCACACACCTACACCATCCCTACTCATGTTGATTTAGGCCATGTCCTTGGCATTCCTCAAAGCCTAGAACCAGTCTTTCACCCCATTGCTACATATTTTTGCATAGATCTCCTTGAAGTAATTTTTCAAAGTCCTCATTTTGGTTTGTTGCCTAATGACATGGTCTGTGTGTTCATGTTATTCATTCATATATGTCTGTTTCATACAATTCCCAATCATTTCTTCTTAATCTCACCTCTATTTTTAATGACCAAGTACAACAGTCATGCTAACTTCTTTCACAACCAAAATAAGTTAACAAAAATAAGCTAAGAGAAGTGTGGATTATTTTTACCACATTTTTTTCCCAACTAAACTAATGTCGCTGGCTTCTTTCTGACATATCTCATCATTTATACTTCTCTAGTTTTTGCTGATTTTCTACATCTAAGAAAAAGTGAAACAGAGGGAAAGAAACAATAAAGCAAGTGTAATGGCACAAAAATATAATTCGAATCCATAGTGCATGGCAAGTTCATGCTAGAATCAAAATTATCAGTTACATTTGCAGTTTCCTCAAAGCAGCTCCCAACCCACTGTTCCATTTACATTTGATAAGTTTTTAAGTGTACAAACTATTAAAAAAGAGAGTTCCTCACAAAAACTAATGATGCAGATCACAGTTTTTTTCATTAACTTTTTCCCAGCTTGACACTGACAGTTTTAGCTGGGTTGGTTTTTGTTTTGACTTGAAAACTTGCCTTTAATTTTGCCTATTTCTTGGACTAGAAATGTTGAGATCTTTTTCAGATAAACAGGTTTAATTCTGGGAGTTGATGATCATCCTTTCCATATTGATACAAAGCACTCTGAGACAGCTCTGTCTTAGAGCATGCACATTCACCTCAGTGTGAGTTTTCCTTTGAACATATAATTAATTAGATATAATTAAACAGCAATTCTAATACAATCTTTCATAAGAAATGCATGTGCATATGCATATACATATATCTATACACACACACATACACACACACACACATGTATCTTTTTGTCTCTAACTGCACTGCCTTCAGACTTTCACTTCCATTGATCCAGGGGTCAATGGGTAAAAGAATATCATCTATCTATTTCTCTTTAAAGAGACTTTGAACATATCATAGGCTTGAAAATATACAATGTCAAATAATTGATGATGAATATGTATATTTGGAACTGAAAAACAAAGTGATTTGCATGGGGATTCTAAAGTAAACTGAGGTTAAAATTAGAAAGTGATCCAAAAAGTAAAACTGATCAATCTGCTACTAAATACTAAGGGTTTCCTCTGCAGTGTATATTAATTGGTATTCATTTATTTGTATTCACAACTTCGCTACAGGGTGTATACTTTATTTTTAGAGAAATTGAGGCAGTCAAAGGAGAGACGTTCACGAGATTTAACCCTGAAAAAAAAGAAGAAAGCAATACTCAAACACAGATTCTAGTTCAAGAGTTCCTGGCATGACCACCATAGTATCTAGGTCAGTGCAAATGAAATGGAGCAGTCCTGTCGGAACACAAAAGCAGAAGGAGAACTGCTACCTGCACAGACTGCTGGTTCCATAGGAGAAATATACCTCTCTTTCCACTGCCAGCTGAAAGAGTATGAAACAAGGATGGCACTGATTTGTCTGGCTCTCTTTTTAGTGTAGTTTTTGCCTGCCTTCTACACAAATCCCATATTATCTCATTTTTCTAAACGTAAAAGGAAGGACAGCTACACTTGCTGTTATGTTTAAAATTTTTGCATCATGTTTCATTGGCACCAACACCTACTTGTTCAGTGGCCTGAAGTAAGGTGGGCCTGGGTGGGATTTTCAAGAACATGAGGGCTATATTTTATAAAGTTCTTTAGAAATCTGAAGATATAAACAAGCACACAGTTCATTGAATGACGCATATCTTGCCAGTTCAGGTACTTATCAAGATCATCCAAGGCAACTAATTTTCATGTTTTAGGAGCTAAGTGCTAGAAATGGTTAAACACTTTAGGGGAAATGGTTTTCCATTTGCAAAGGCATTTTTTCTCAGATTCAAAGCATTTCACAGAGATGTGGCAAAGTGTATGACATTTCCTACAATTGAAAGTCAAACTAAATTGCATTGAACTTATCTCATTAAAGTAGACATGATTTCATACAAATAAAGGGAAAAGTATAACTTTACTGTTTTCTTATATTTCCTTTTGAAAATTTATTACATATTCAATAACATAAAAAGCTAAACAACAAACATAATTATGTTACAATATTAACAAACAACCTTGAATTCAACAAAATTGAATATGTTGGTGCTTCCAAACTGCAATTTTAGTTCTAGGAGAAATTTTGAATCTGTGTTTTGATTTGATATAGTAAATAAACTTCAGGGTTTTCTAAGCAAAGAGAATTTTTATTTTTTTAAGCAGTTCTAATCAGATCTCTGAAAATCTGGCTCTTAGAGCTGGCTTAACTCTGTTGGCTTTCATGCTCTTTGTAATATTCCTAGTGACTTCAAAGGAATCAATTAGCTTAATGCTAAGGATTTTTAAAAATCTCATTCTCTTTCTGTTCACAATCTGTATAATGGGGAAGTGATTAGAATATCTACGCTACAGAGGTATTCTGAAGTTTTAATTAAGTTCTAGAAATTAATTCAGGATCCTGAGATGGGAGAAATGGAAAGAAATAACATCCTCATGAGCTCTGGAGCCTCTGGTTGCGGACTGAAGCTGTAGCCACTTTTACCACTTGAAAATAGGGAACTTTTAACTCCTAACAGTATGATTGGGAGTTAAATGTCTCTCTCTAAGTTATGAAATGATGAAAATCTTTGTGTATTTAGAAAATTCTTTGCTCATGTTTTGTAATGAGATGTCCAGTAGTCTCAGTCTTCAGTCTTTAATATTATACCTCGCTATGATTCTTTTTGTCAGCCACTTGTAGATGTTCCTCTGACTGCTCAGTCTTCTTTCCATCTCATCAGAATTCCTCATTTCAATAACAACACAGGCATTTTTATGACAGTTTTTTTTTCATCATTTCCTGATGCCTTAATACTATTTCTGTCTGAGCATGGTCAAGACTGACATCTGTATAAGTCTAGTGTGCATTCTGATACACTTGTCTTTAGAAGAAAAAATATTTAAATGTTTCCCTTTCCCACTATGAAATGTCAGCCTCTTTAAAATCTCTTGAGTGCAAAAGCCCTGTGTGATTGGAGATTGTGGGAGAATAGCTGTCTCTCCTTTGCTGATCCTTCTGAGACACTAGAGATGGCACACATCCTCCTGCTTTTGTGAGGACATGACCTCCATATAATCCCCACAAGGCAAAGGCAGATCAAAACTGCTGCATCTATCTCTCTTGGCAGGTTCCCTCAGAAGTGGGCATTCAGGAAACCCCACAATGAGGGGGGAGTTCTGTGAACTGCTGCAGAGGTGAGGGAGAGTGATGATCCACAGACACAGCACTCAGTCAGCAAGTTTTCAGTCAGAGTCAACATGTGACAGTTGTCACCCTGCTGCACAGGTAAATTAAATGAGGTGGGCTGTATCTACAAACTGAAAGCGTGTACCTACATGATGCACAGAGAAATACCTGCACAGCCATCCTAGACAGGTTTGGAAAGTTTCTAGACAACCTGGTCCACTACATGTAATACACAAGGCCAGACAACTCATATTTTCCTTTCCAGTGGATTTTGTTACTCACTCTGCTTCCACCCTGAGCCTGTCACTGAAACTATCCTTTCTGATTGAAGATATTTCTGTAACTGCCCTCACCTCAGAGCTCAGCTGTGGGTTTTTTGCCGCTGGGCACATTTCCTTGCTTGATGGTAAAGTACCTATCACAAATAGTATCTCAGAAACCACTGTCCCTTACAGCATCCCTTGTCCCTACTTCACAAAATACCTCTAATCATAACCTTTTACTGGCAGATGGGGCCAGTGGGCCTTAGCAGCGGGAGCACGGGCAGGACCCAGGGGCAGGATGTGACAGGCAAGGCTAACACATAGCTGCACCAGTGCCACAAAACAGAGGGGTGTGGGCCACGTCATCAGGTGTTAATGGGTTATGAAGGGGTCATAACTTCTGGTTAAAACCCTCCCTTGCTTCTTGAGTTAATCTACATCTCTAGTATTTTTCTGATCAAGTGGTTTAGAAAACCAGTCTGCTTTAAATGGATTGCATTGGTCTGGGTGGGAAGTGCAAGGCATAGTATCACAAAAATACAGTGAAGCTTTGAACTTTAAAATAAATGTTGGCCACTTAGATTGTCCAAAGCCTAGCAGTTTTGTATCCATAAAATACACTGTGAGAATTAAAGGAGAAAAAAAAAAGTAGCAATTATTTTAGTTGTATTCTGAATAAATGGCATCTAAAATATTTAAATTTAGAAGTGGAAAATTAGACAAATGTCATCCAGAGGACGATTTTCATATTGTTCTTCCAGAGTATTTAGCTCCTGTGAAAACAAAACAGTATTGTTAAAATCAGAAGAATGGGTACTATGTTAGAAATGCAACAACAACAACTGTAAAATCTCAAGTTTTTCATGCTTCTGAGTACAAAATGCCTACTGTGACTGGCATTCCCATATTATTGTTTTCATTTTTCCTAAACTGCTGTATCACAATTTTACGCACAAAGTGGCTGCATTGGGGAAACAGATAAAATAGTCTCTACTCATAATGCTTCTGCAGTGTTGGTTGGTTTATAGCCATAAACTGTTGTGGTTTATGATTCACCAAGGTGAAATTACGCAACAAATATCAGATCCCTCCATGGCTCATGCGTTTTTCTTACAAAATGAGACCTTTTCATGATTCAGGAACTCTGCCTATGCAATGTAAATAGACACTAAGATGAAGCAACAAGTTTCTTTGTGCTCTATTTCATTGCTGTGATATCAGACATGACTTCAGCACTGCAGAGTCTTTACTCTGCAGGCACCTCTCTTTCTTTTTTGCCTGACACTTAGTTACTATCTCCAGAATGGGGAAGAAAAAAATAAAATTTTCAGCCTAAACAATTTAAACGAAAGCAACTATTCAGAATGTAAAGAGTGGATCTCCTGATTGTGCAATGTAACTGGGAAAACTTTAAACTTTGTCCTGTCTGTTCCCTCCCTTCTTTCTTTCCCCAACAATCTCCCAACCAAACATTTATGGTTATTCAGTTGACAGCCAATAAATAGCAAAGTGTTTGGGGGAAATCTGTAGTTTTTTTGGAAAGAAACCTATAAAAGAAAGAGACGCAGGGAGAAAGAGGAGAGAGAGCGTAATCTGTACACCATCTGTTGCCTAGTGCAATTCATGCTGACACAGGGCTTTTTGACATTTTATACCTCGAATGCAAGCACATAGATCATTTCTACCTTGTACTTTTCCCGTCTCATTATCGGAATTTATTCCCTTGCTTTGTTGTTGGTGGAGTCCCTATTCTAATTGTTTCTTACATGTGCTGTAAATCTGTCCTCCAATCAGTAAAGCCCTGGAACATGAAACTGAGACCTAGCAATTTCCTTTGCTTACCAGTGCATCTGCTGGAGCGTAGTGTTGAAATAAAATGAAACATGTTTGCACTCTTTTTCTATCATACCGTAATGCGCCTTTCATTTCGCTCAAGGAATTTTTAATATTCAAGCCATACCCTGTGCATGAAGTCATTTCCCTTCGATATAATTGTAATGGTAATATGCATGGCCTAACTGGCAGTGGCACAGCTGGCTGCTTGCCACAGCTGAGCCTCTGACTCAAAGACTTTAATTCTGTCATGCCTCATCTGGTTTTATGTACTCTTTTGTAGTTAGTTCACAAATTTATTCTAGGGTATCCATTGAGATGGGCAGGCCATTGACTTTTCTCTAAAGATAGCACACTAAACTAATGAAGGGCTCCAAATATGTGCATTGATAACCTGTGTGCATACTGAATAGAAATCAGATTATAAGTCAGTGGGCCTGTGTGGTCAGGACTTATTGACAGATGCTTAGACCCTGATTGTGAAAAGATTTAGTGGCAGTGAATAAAGGTAAGCATAGGCAAAAGTCTTGCCTCGTCGCTGCCTGCAGGATCTGCTGCCACAAGTACCAAGTGGCACAGGGTCTGCACAAGCTGCATTAGCAGGTTGTTACCCCACAGGACCATTTAATGAATTAATAGCTGTGTTTTGTTTTGCAGGTTTTAATTAACTGAGTCTTTCTGCAACATTGTGGTGTGGCTTCAGTCCCAAGGAACTTTTAAAGTATCTCTTCAGGTTTGTTTTCACTTAAAAGGTCAGAAAAAAGTTCTTCAACCTAAACTACCATGTCCTGATGGTTTATGCACCTACCATACCTCTTTCCCTGCATCTATCACTGGGCCCAAAATGCATGCCCTCAAAGCAAGGTTCTGTGTTTATCTTTCCGATTTCATCCCTTTCTGCTTTCACTAAGGCCTTCCATCTTTATTCTTCTAACTCCCCTAAAAAAGTGATTATTTCAAGAAGCCAGAATGTCTGACCCCTGCTTCTAATTACCCACTAGAAATATACTTCAAATGATGGTTACCATCTTCATCCATCCTCACCTCTCTGAGTCTGCTGTTTGTCTCCTCTCTATTTGTCCATAATAACTTAGAAAGTTTGCTTTTGTCTATAAAGCTCAATGCGCATCTACTGAGTTACAAGAGCAATAAAGTGTTGTTTACCAGGTTTATGGATCACTCACTTTCAGTCTATCGTTCAAATGTGAGCCCCCTCTGAAAGTTAAAAGCTGTTGGTGTGAATCGATCAGGACTTCATTTTATGCTAGCTGAAATCAATGACCAAGCCTGTTTCTTACTGTGGAAGAAAGGTCTTACTAGCTGCACACACTGCAGATTTTGTTCATTTGATGGTCAAGCCATAATGCTGAAAAAATGTTATTTGAACAAAAGATTTCATTCAACCTGAGATAAAATTTTTTTTAGTCGTGCATTAATTATAACTATTCTAAAATGATGAAGTGAAATTCAAATGCTTCAAATGATTCAAAATGGAAAAAATTATTACTATAGAGAAAATAGAAAGAGTTCGGTCTTCTTTTAAATTCACTTTATTTTTCTTACCTTTTGAGAAAAAAAATATTGTACCAGATCCTTTTAGAGGATTGAGGAAGTAAAGAAAATACTGTAAAGCAAATGAGTTCTGTCAACCTCACATTTGCTACCACTCTCAAATAGTGACTCAGCCAACCTGCTGTATAGATCACCTCTGATTTGTATTTTGGGATGCAGGAGTAAATAAGCAGATATAAGGGAATGTTGGCACCTTGGCAAGTGTTGTCCTGATAAGAAGCCAAACATAGACATAGTCTACATGTAAACCAAAGTTCACAGATATCATTGTTCTAGGAAAAGAGCATCTCAGCCCTTTCAAGAACATATTCTGCTGTTCTCTTTTGAAGACTGCTTTGGGAATAGCAACTACCACAAACAAGCAAAAGGGTTTCCAATTTGAAATCTAGGAGCTGAATATGGCAGACCTAAGAAGAAAAGACTGAGGAGAGACTTCATTGCAGTCTACAACTTTCTCATGAGGGGAAGAGGAGGAGCAGGCACTGATCTCTTCTCTCTGGTGACCAGTGACAGGACCCAAGGGAATGGCTTGAAGCTGTGTCAGGGAAGGTTTAGGTTGGGTGTTAGGAAAATGTTCTTCACCCAGAGGGTGGCTGGGCCCTGGAACAGGCTCCCCAGGGAAGTGGTCACAGCACCAGCCTGACAGAGTTCAAATCTGTGTGTGTTTGGGTACATGGTGTGATTCTTGGGGCTGTCCTGTTCAGGGCCTGGAGTTGGACTTGGTGATCCTTTTGGATCCCTTCCAACTCAGGATATACTATGATTCTGTGAAAACTCACAATTTAAAGGCCTAAATTCTCAAAAATTCATGCCAATTTTCATTTTAAGTATTCCTTGGTTTACATACCCACTGGAAAAAGTCAGACAATTTATTCACATGCTCCAACTATTAAGGATTTAACTATAAGCATTTAGTTTGCAAACTCTTGATTCTCCTCTCCACTGTGCCATTCTTTTCCCCTTCCTTCATCTCAAAAGAATCTAAGTTTGGAGTGTGTGCCAAGCAACCACTTTCCTAATCTTCCTGATAATCCATGCAACTGACTGATATAATAATAAGGTACAGAAGTTAATTACATTTGGTGAAAGCGCAACAAAATTCATTGCATCCCACCCCCATCTCTGAAATACTATCCTGGCCCATGCTGTTCATACATACCCATGTCAAAGGTAGCCTAAGGGAAAAAACCACTTGTGCCTCCAATACATGCTTGTGTTTAGAATTTTCCAGCCCCTGTTACTCTGTTCACAATTTATTTTCTTCATATCAGCTTTAAATATGAAGTAGGTTCTCAATGTTTACTTAAATTTTTCAGTTTTTAAAAATAGTATTGCAAGCATATGATTCTCATAAAGCATTTTTTGCAGGGAGAAAAGTAAGCCTAGAGGCAAATCCTGTAACTCTCCAGACTGTAAAGACAGAATGATGACAAATTGCATAAATATGTGCAAATTGTCCAAATGATGTCATGTAGTCAGGCTTGCAAAAGGCAGGAAGAATACTTGAGTATAAGGTCAGCACAGACTCTATCTTGGAATAAAATTGAGCAATTAGATTCAATTTGCTTGAATTTATCACCAAGAAAAATGTTTTGTTTAATCTTAATCTTCGTCTTATTTTTCAAGCATTTTAGAACCTACTGTATTACTACATCAGTGAAGGCCCCCAATAAATTCAGGAAAAGCCTGTAGCAGCATGCATTAAGCAGGCTGCCTGTTGGAAAGGATTGGTGAAGCAGGGCAGCATACTTGTGACCTACCACATGAAACTTCTCTATACAATTTAAATAGAAAATTGGAGACCCTTGTAAAAGTGGGTTGTTTTTTTTTTCTTGAAACAAGCAGCACTTGAGATTACTTGGGAAAATTGCATATTGAAACTTTCTGGGGCTAGACAACAGGAGTACGTTCTCTGGGCTCCAACTGGTCTGTAAATGCTTATACTGAAGTATTTTTGATTTACATTACACAGGTCTTCATTTCTCTCTTCCTCTTTTTCTCCCTCTCTCCCTCTCCACCCCTCCCCTTTCAGTACCAAGGTCAACCTTCTCCAATTATTTGTCTGCAAAACATTTTTTTCTTCAAGTTTTCCCATTTACATTACATAGGTCAGTGTCACCTTGGGTCAAGCTGCTTTAACTTCCACTGCATTATTTTCTCACCTTCCAATGCTTTGCTTCCTCTCTGGTCCCACTCTCCAGCCCCAGCCCTTCCAGGTTTGGCGAGAGCAAATTACTGTAAAAAGGGGAAAAAAATGGATTGTTTCTGCTTTCCTGACAAACTTCTTCTAGCCACAACCACCGGAACACAGGTCCAGCTGAATGTGCAGGTGTTTTTGAACTATGGATTGAGCTGCTTGTTGTCCCCTCACAAATACATCTGCTTGTGGTGGGGACAATTCATTATCTCATGTTCAAGTTGAATACTTTGGTGGTGGGTGTGAATGTCCATATAGACCCTCTCAAACTTACTGATTTCTGAACACTTTGGGGGACCTCAGTAATACTCATTTGACAGATTGTGAAACTGTAGGTTTTGACAGTAGACCTCTATTCCCAATATCAGCTGGACTTTATTTCCTATCATTAAAAGAAACAAACTTATAGTTACTTATTTTTATAGGTTTAAGAATGAATGTCCAAAGAGAGAAGGGTGACAAATTAAAAACCCAAAACATTAAAATACATCTGTTGTGGCTCTGCCTGTGTGATACACAGGGTTTGGTATATTAACAGTAGTGCCTGCTGCATTGGAGAGGTCAAAGAGATTTGTTGTAAATATATAACATGCACTTGACTCTATCTCAGGATCAGAGTGCCTGCACACTTGTGTGAGCCGTGACTCATACAAGGAGTCAATGTGAGTAAAGGGTTTGCTTTCTAGCCTGCCTGTTTAGGAAAGAAATTAAGAACAGATGGAACCTGTTACAAAAGAATTTCTGAAGTACGAGCTTTAGAAATGGTTGTGGTTTTTTTGATTTTTTTTTTTTTTAAGAAAAAGAGAATCTCTTATGATGTTAGTGGGATGATATGTGGTGTACGGCTAATTTGGCATCATGCAATCCGATCTAACATCGAGTTAACTCTGGAACTGCTGAATGAGCTATTCTCCAAACATGTTTCAGCTGCATATGTTAAAGCCCCTGTAACTGTTACTTTTAAGAGTGCATTAAAAAGGTTGTGAAAACTGCTCCTTGTAATGATTTCTACAACAGGATCTCTGCAAACTCACAGCTGGAGGCTATCAAACACACACCTCCCTAATAGACAACACTGTGTGTACAATTAACACATTAATTTATGGAGTAAACTGATCAGGGGAGACTAAAGCTTCAAAGCCAAACACTCACCATTAAGGAAGAAGTGAAGTTACATGGCAGGAGCTGCCTTGCTCACTGCAGCCCTTCCTGACTCAAAATGCCTGTGCTGCTGAGCCCAGAGCTGCTTCCTGGCTCCTGTGCCCAGGTGCATGCTTCTGAAAGACCCCGACTCCCAATGGGGATAGGATCAAGGTATGCTCCTCCCCGTCCTTTCTTCAGTCCTCCCCTTGGCATTATAGAAAACCTCGGGCCGTAGACCAGACAGGCATGCTGCAACAAAATACTCCACCTGACTGACTGGGGAGGAGGTGGAGAGCACATAATCTCCTGTCTGCACGGTGTATCCAGCACAAAAATACCAAACCAGCCAAAGACACCATAAGACAAACCACCATAATAATTTCACATTAGGAATACTTTGCGTATGTCTGTCAGAACAGAACATGGTTTCCTTGCTGGGTTTATACCCCACTCTTAACATGGAAGAGGAGAGTTTGGTGCACAATGAGGCACAAGGAATCCTGCTTTAAGCATGGACCCACCAAAAGTCAGTCCCATTCATCATGCCAGGACTCAGAATTAGCCAGGGAGGAAGCAGCATGACCTGGCTAACCATCATCACTTCTCAGTTGGAGACACAGGTCTGAACTGAAGATGCAGAACTTGGAAACACCTCTTGGAGCAGGGCATTTAGGCTTTTTCTGGAGAAGAAAGCCTCAAGATTTTTTTTAATATGTGAGGATTTAGGCTCCTTTTGTATTATAACCTGTTGAGTAGAGCATTTGTGAGGAACTGGTTGACTCATGCTGAAGTCTCAACCAGAGGCATTCAGAATCATCCATACAGCCAGGTGCGATTTACACATTTTGTCAAAGGGTGTTTTGCAGAGCACCACTCTACTTTGTCTTTCTCCTGCTCTCAACCTTCCTAGCCTCACCTGATTTTCAGGACCTGCCTCCCTCTGATGCCCTCTCCAGGCATGTTCTGCGCACCTGCAATTACCCCTCCTCGTGGAGTCACAGAGTCCTCTGGGTTCTCCTTCTGCGTGTCTCCCATCAGGAGAGGAGTACTGAGATTTTCAAGCTCAGAATGAGTTATTGGGGGTTTATTTCTTTCTTTTAAAGTCCAATATCAGCTATCTTCTTTCTCTTTCCACTGTCTACAGCTCCTCAGAGGACAAAGCAATTGGATAATTCCTCAGTCTCAGAAGGATCTTCCCCACCACACACACTCCCTTCTCTAGAGGTAAATGCAGTGAGTGTGGGCAGCATACACAGAGCACTAAGCGCTAACCAGATCAGCAGTAACAAAAAAATATGACCTGCCTGAAGGAAGAGAAGCTCAGCTTTGAGTAACCAGAGAAGCAGTTCTTAACATTATTGTCTCTGAAGAGAGCAATGACTGAATGGTCTGGCCAACATTTGTTTGTGTGGTTCATCATTAGATTAATTTTTGAGGTCAAAAATAAGAGTGTTGCTGAGAGAGATTCAGATGCTTGGAGGTTAGGGGTTTGCTTTCTTATTTACTTCCATCGCCACAGCCACAATAGATACAGGCCAGGTGCAGCCTCCATGAACTTTCCTTTGGTGGGTTTGGGTTTTTTGAGTAAAACCCATAACTGCCAACTCTGACGCTCCTGGCCATAGACTTTCGCTTCTGTGAGTCATTTACCTCCCCTTACACATTTTGCTGCTGAATTCCTGTGGAGTCAAAAGGAATTTGGTCATTTGCTCAAAGTTTCTGAATCTACTGAGTTTCCAAGCACTTGAAAATCCCAGACAAGTGGTCATCTGCTGTATAAACTTGCTTAACGTCTCACATTCATGCTGAGTGCACTGAGCTTGCTGAGCATGCAGAGATATATTTCACAGTGACAACACAGGAAATCAGGTGCATCCTTCGTATACTTGGATTCTTTGTCTACAAAACTCTGTATAAATCCTGAGTAGTTTGATGGACCTGGTGCATAAGTTTACCTGTTTTCTGTTTCACACAGCACCTATAGATACGCAAGGATATCTATCCACCAAAGAGAAAATTATTTGTTTTTTCTAATCTCATCTAAGGATTTCAAATCTGAAATCAGTTTCACCTTCTGTCCTTCTTTGCTTCATGCCAAAAGATCTTTTCCTGCAATGGCTGGCATATTCACCTCTCCCCGTTGCTAAATAACTTAATAGTCTGTCTGTTAAACACTTCTCTTCATTATCCATCTTTCCACTGCTTTGGGGAACGTTTTCCTCTTTGTGCCCTAGACTTCTGGTCCAACATGCTCATTTTGCAAAACTTCTACTGCTGCTAAAATGACAGGCACAGGACACCCTGCAGGGTACGCTGCTCAGAGGTTCAGTGAGGTCATGCCTTTTCGAACAACAGCAGCAGGAGGATTCAAGCAGGGAGTGCCTGACTTTTCAAGAGGGAAAGCCAGCCTGCAAGAGCAAGATGCTACTGACCTCTCCAAGTGGCATGGAGAGAGGGGGCAGGAGGCTCTGCAGGAGCAGGCAGCCATAAGAACCAGACTCAGCCTATCTGCCAAGTCTACCACTTTTAAGATTTGAAATGTTGGCAGGTATGAAGCCAGAGCATGGTTTCAAGAGCAACAGTAACACCTTGGACTTCTCTCACACCTCCAATGTTCACTGACAGCTCTCATTAAATTAATCCCTATAAAGCAGTGGGGATTTGAACAATTTTGCCACTCTCTCAGAAGTTGTTACACCTCTACTTCACCACCATTAAGAAGCCTGGCCACCCAGTCTCTTGTCCCAGAAAAACCAAGTATTTGAAAAAAAATCCCGTCAACAGAATTCTAGGGAAAACAAGGTTGCCCAGGGAAGTCTAACCAACATCTAACTCTCATGGACCCAGAATAAACAGAGACCTACATGAAGCCATCATAAAATTAACATTTTAATGGAAACTGAGGGAGATGTTCTTATAAAATTCAAAAGAGTTGCAGCCATGGGATACATCAATTTCTTTAGAAGGAAAGTTTCCCATTCAGTGATTTAAAGCTTTGTAGTTGAATTTTGTTTTTTAAGTTTCTCACAAGTAATGTTTGTATGTGCTGTCCTTGGACTGGGCCCCTTAGGCTATCAGTGAACATGTTGCCTTGGTTAAACCATCTCTAACTCTGGACAGAAATAAAAATCTATTCACCACCATTTTCAAGCTAAAAATATTTAGACTCTGCCTTAACTCCAAAAATTACTTCATAAAAGTATTTTCTGCCAAGAGATCATGAGGTAAAATTAATGACATTAAATTATTTCGCCTGCCTTCTCCTTTTGCCTCTGCAATGCCAAACTGTCCTTTCCTCTGATACACATCATCAGAAAAACAGCTAGAAATAAACCTGTGAAAGTCCTGCTGTGATAAACTGATGAGACACAAGGGATTCTGGAGAGCATGACTTGTCTGCAGTGATGGCAGAAAGATCCTATATTCACCTTGCCAGCATCTTTTGCTGGAATAACTAACCCCTTTATTTTACACAGTAAGGCTCAGTCACATCTGAGAAGCCTTATTAGCCACCAGGAACTAATAAAAAAATAGCCTGAAAGTGAAATATTCTCTGTCCAAGAACATGACCCCTTCAGACAAGTTGTCATGGAACATGGAACATGGACAACTCACCAAATAAACTTTTGTGCTGCTGACCCCTGGAAAGCCAGACATAATAGAGAACACATGTGATCACTCCTCATGGATTGAGGAGTGATCGCATCACTACTCAAGGACAATTTTCATAACTAATCAAAGAGCAAAAGTCTCCCTTTCAAGGATGCCTTTTACTGTAGATTACGTCCTATTTAAAGGCTTAGAAACTTTTCTTAGGGGCCTTTTTAGGTATTTTGTTTAGGTGCAATGCTTAGCACAGGACCTCACCTGCAGGTATCTTAGCCTTTAGCCATTATCTGATCTATACCCAGAATTTGGATTCACCAGCTAAAGAGGGAAAAGTAACTTAACTTCACTGATTTCACAGCTTAAAACAGAACTTTTCCAGTTGTCAACTTCTCAAAAGTTTTCGTTTCAAGGAATAACAAAAATCAAATCTTTCTTTCTCAGTAAAGGCGATATATTGTCATTTAAGGATACTTTTAATTCTTAGAAAAATCTAAGGACCTCAGGTTTAAAAAAACATAGATTTGATGAAATTAAACTTCTTAGACATGGTTAAACTGCAACTGGATTTTGGGGGTAAAATTTTAAATGTTTCATGCAGTCCAGGCAGAGGTAGTCAGCACATCTATGTCAACCATAAACACACTTTGCAGTATTAAAATTCAGGTTGGAGAATTTCATTAGATTTGCGCATTTTACTTTTGACCCAACATGAAGCAAGAGCTAAAGACCTTCTCACTTGGGGCAAAACGCATTTAAACAATCTCTGCCAAATTGCTGCAATTGGAGGTAGAATATAACCCACTATTCCAAAATTCAAAATCTATGGATTACATGGAATAGAAAGTAATATTAATAATTTCCAGTTATTAGCCTGAAGCTTCTTGAAGTGGGTATGATTCTAAATAAAAGTCATTTGTTTCATTTTCATTTGAACCTGTAGATGCTGCATGGAGGAGTAATCACTGAAACATATGTGCATTAATTATGTTAATGCTGATTCCCACGTAGCTAGAAGAAAGAATATCAAAAATTTGGTAATCTTGTATCTCTGGAACCAAGCAATGGCAAACCCTTCAGTGGTCTAAGAGCTAAAGTGCATCTGAAATGTAAAGGGACAAAGGCGTCTGTGTTGAAGTAAGCATAAGCAAATCCAAGGAGATCAGAAAAAATTTATGTGGATGCTGTTTCAGATCAAAAGCCTGGACCATTTTTAACTATTAATCATTCAGTATCAGAATTATCACACATTTGTATCAGAAAATAACTGAGATCAAGTCCCTTTAATTATGTGTTTAATTTGAAATTCTGAACCTAATAAAATATCTGAAAAAATGAGACAAAACCCCATTCTTTATTCCATGTGGCTGATGGCTTTCTGCTGGTCAGTCTGAAAACACTGGCAGCAGTTTGAGGTGTTAACTCCTGAACACCTGACCTTTTTTTTCTTTTTCTTTTCTTTTCTTAAAAATTTTATTTGGAAATGTTCACCATGATGGAAAACCATTTATTCTCTGCTTTCTTTGCAGTTCTACCACAACATTTCAGCTATGTGCAGCTTATCAACCCCACAACTACTACAATTGGGAGTGAAAAACCCATTTAGGTTGCCAAAGTGACAACTGGAGACAAAGTTTCTTGTCATAAAATGGAATTGTGCTGGGGTTTTAGTAGTCACCTGACACAGAGCAAGTTCCTTCTCTCAAACTGTCGTGGAGACACCTGTGCTTTCCTGCACTGGGGAATTTACAAAGGATTTGGGGCAGGAAAACTGGCTGAGGCATGAAGCATTTCTCCTAACCAAGTTACCATTGTATTAAAGTTGCTTTTTCCAGCCCAATATCAAAAAGATTTTTAATTTTTTCATTGCTGACACCCTCAGAACAATCAGTGCAATCACAATTACTTTGACAGGCATGCTGGAATTGGAGTAGGCAGAAAATGGCCTTAATGGGAATCTTTTACAAAGCAGCTGTTCGAGTGTGGTAACAAGACTCTGAATAAATGGCAGCTACATAACTTCCCCTAATCAGATTGGAGCAATCAGCTTGAAAAATTTTCCCATATGTTGAAGAGTGGAGCTTAGGCCTAGGGTTATGGCAGGGACACAGGCCATGGTAAGGTTACAAAGTCTGGCTACAATTAAACACTCACTGCAGAAATTGTGATGATGCTTCGGGGAGCTATTGCACTTTAGCCATTTGTAATTGCACGTTCGGAAATTACTCACTCCAAAATTACTCGGGGCCCAGTTGCACGGTTTACAAACATATGTTCTCAGAGAGAAGGAAAAACATTATCTTTCCAATGGGCACCATTTATAGATTGTTTTTTATGGTTATTAATGAAATTTAACTTTGTGAGATTGTTTACTAATAAGTTCACGTTATTGTTAGGGAGTTCTATTTATCATTAATTAAATTATTAAGGCACATTTCTGCCTAGCGGGGTCAAATCTGCAATTCTTGCAGTCTTTTAATGCCCTGGTTTAATGCTTCTCCTGTCAGCACTCATTGAATAACCCAGGCAGAGCATTTCTCCTTAGCAGAGGTATTTCTTAGCTGTTTGCAGACTGTACCACACTTCTGCGGGTCACGCTGTCTAGAGCAGGATATGTGGGCTGGCACCTGATCTGTGTATCAGTGCTGCCACTTCAGATATATTTTAGGGCTGATAAAGTGTGAAAGTTATGTAGAAAATTAGCATGTCACAAGCTTTGTAATTATACAGCTTTTTATGAATTTAATGAAGAAAGACAAGGCCTTCAGGGTGTCTCTTTTTACTGGTAGTTAATACAAGGAAATTTTCCATTATGTTCCAAAGCCTATCCTTCCTGGATTTCCCTAGTCTGGGAAACAGACAGTGAGCCCAATGTGCTTTGCAGTTCTAGAGAACAAGACATACTGGTGACTGACAGCACTAATGACCTGTCCCCTTTATTGAACGTGAAAGGAGAAGCACAGGGCACCAAGTATGTTCATGGCACAAATGGGGCTGATCAGCAAACCAACAGGAGGAGGTAAGAATCATTTCAGAAAATGCAATCCACGCCCTTTTCAAATGCATGCGGTTCACACACAGGGCTTCAGAAAGATGGAGAGGTGTAGTGCTTGATATGCTGTTTGGAGACTTCACTCTGTACAGTAGGACTTCCAGTAGTCTCCAAACGATGTTTTGTAGAAAGAATGAAGCATGATTATCTATATCTCATGGGAGGCTCTAAAAGTGAGAGAATTTTTCCAGTGCTGTGGGCCACTGTTAAGATCTTCAGTGTTGTCTCATGACAGAAACTGAGTGCAAAAACATACAAATGAACAGCTGCAGCATTTGCTTTAAACAGAGTAGATGTGATTCCCCATGCTTTTATTTATGATTTTAGCTTCCAACAGAGCTGCAAAGTTATGTAACTGGTGGAGAAATTTGGAAAAAAAATTGCTCTCCAGTAGGTGACTGAAGTCAATGGTCTTCCTCATAACCATGCATAGTCAGGAAAAAAAATTGGCTCTTTGAGAAGGTAGCTCAGACCTGCTGCTCTGAATGGACATGGTTTGGCATCGGAGCACATTCAGGGCTGAGATAACACCTCTGAGTGTGTGCACTTTCCCGTGAGCCGAGGGGCTCCCTGCGAGTACCTGTTTCTCCCTTGCTCCATGTGTAAAATATGTTGTTCTCGCCCTTGCAAGTATTCCAAGTGGCATAAAATAATGTAGAATTCTGCTTTAGGATTTAGGATATTTCAGACCCGCCTTTCAGTTTTGCAGCGAGTAGAGTAAAATCCTAAATTCTGTAAATATGAATTAGTTAGATTCTGTTAACAATGTGCTTGAATTCACTTACTAGTTTGGTTTGGTTCTTTTTTTGGAAGAATTTTTAAACATAATTTTACAATTCTCTTATTTTAAAAAAATTTGTTTTAGCTTGCTTGTGTTTTCTCACGTGGGACTTCTATTTTGACTCCTTCTCATTCTATGGGCCAAGATACAGTAGGTGGGCAGGATGCCATGAGGAAGTACTTGTACTAATATGGTCCTGATACCGATTGCTACACTTTTTATTGGACTGTAGATACTTGCTTTGGATTTCAATTTCATTTGGAAGTATATGTTGGGTAACAGGGTTATTCATGCTGCCTTCTGGAGAAACAGCACTACACGTCATCCTTTCTTAAATGCATAAAAAGCTAATGTGAAAAAGTTTTTTTACTTTGGGAAAAATTAAAAAGACTGCTGCTAAGATCATACTTTTAATTTAAAATATTAATCCAGAAAATTATTGGGTTTGTTTCCTTTTCAATCTTTTTTCCTTTTACTAATGTGAAAAGGATATGAAGAAAAATTAATTCAGATTTTGACAAAGTATCTTAAATCTCTGTTTGGTAAGAAAATTCAAACAGAAAGGATATTTGTATCTTTCAACAGTGCTTATTTAATTTTCACCCCATTCTGATGCTAACACAAGAAAAGGGGTGACATAAATAGTGAATATTTCAGTGTAGACAGCTTTCTGGCTCAGAAGCCATTTCCAGGACATGTCAAGCACAAAGCGCACTGTCGATGGCTTCTGGAGCCAGGCAGCTGTCTACACTAGGGCTCACTCTCCTGTTAATACCAGGCTAGTGGAATCAGTGCCTCTTTGGATTTTAATCAAACTACCTGAAATGTTGCTGAATACTGTGTGAGCTGGGGGACAGAAGGACTTAAATTGTTTTCAGCACTGTTCAGACGTGGTCACTGTTGACACCAGTCGTCAGCAGCCAGTACTTTTTCTAGGGTACATAAGGCCCTAATGTCCTCACAGCTTGAAAATCATTCATTCTCACAACACCCACACATTCTTCTTCATGTGGTAGGTTTTCTTGAGGAAAAAAAAAAAAAGAGATAGTCCAAATAAAACAATACTTGCATTAAAAAAACATAGCTATTCACAGGGGTTGTAGAAATGTAGTCATTTGTAAATTGGTTATAAAGATTTGAAAACTTGAAGAGACAGACACAGTCTGTAGTTGTTAGATATGTGGATTTCTCTCTCCCTCTTAGAGAAAAGAAAACATTTATATTCAGCTTTAAAATTGTTTTTGGAACTAAGCTGCAATTGTGCATATTCATTGAAAGAGAGTGGAAAGAGAGTGGAATAGTAGTCTGTCACCTGAGAGCCCCAAATATAAATGAAAGACTCTTAGAGAGAAAGCATAGCTATCCGTCCTACTATCCATCACTGAGGTGTTAAGGTTAAACTCTATCCCCCTCGGTACCATGTCTAGTATTTGTGTAATGTGAGGAAAGTGTAGAGCTAGACCATAACCTGATTCTCTGGTACTTACCCACACAAAGCTTTTCAACACCCTGGATATGAGCCAGCAGTAGCAAAAAGGGCTGTTTCTAGCTGAACAAGGCATATTGAGTGACATAAGCAGAGCCCCACGTGTGGGTATATGGGCTGTTCTTGTCTGGGCATCATTCCTGCTTCAGAACTGCTTTACCCTTTGGTTTTTGCCGAGCCACTCAGTTCTCTGACCAGATGCCAAGGACCTCCCAGCTCCTCCACCTACAATCTCCCAGGGTCCTTTATCTGACCCTTCTGGTCTGTATGGGCATTTGGCAGGTCCCCCGGAGGGGAGGTAGAGCTGCCACCCATCTTGCTCATGGATCTCCACAGTGCCCAGTCACAGCAGGGGCAGTAACTCTGCAGATGGACTGGGCAGCCATGTGATTTCAGGGAGTCTTGAAGACTGTGGAAGGCCAAAAGTGATCTTCAAACAAGCCTATGCATGCAAGGTAGTGGCTTCTCTTTGCACAGGTGTGAAGACCATGCAAGTTTAATGTGAAACACTCCAGTAATGGTTTGAATAGTTCATAGTAAATGTAATATGAGGAGGTTGTGGGTGAGGATGGTGGAGGGAGAGAAAGAGAGAGAGAGAAAGAAAGAAAGAAAGAGAGAAAGAAAGGAAGAGAGAAAGAGAGAGAGAAAGAAAGAAAGAAAGAGAGAAAGAAAGGAAGAGAGAAAGAGAGAGAGAATGTGAGAAAGAGAAAGAGAGAAAGAGAGAAAAAAAGAAAGAAAGAAAGAAAGAAAGAAAGAAAGAAAGAAAGAAAGAAAGAAAGAAAGAAAGAAAGACTGAAGAATTTCCAGCTGAGTTAACTGTGAGGAAATTTACAGCTGGTTAAAATTCCACAGGTTCGCCTCCAATGCTGATGAATGTGTTAAAACTGGTGGGAGCCACAACCACAGTTTTCATTAAACATACTGAAAAAGCTAAGCAAAATGGTGGTAAAAATACCTACATTCATAGACATCTTGTCTACCCTGTGGTTCTCACCAGTGGGAATTTTTTTCTTATTTGCACACTTCCGCAAATCAAATCAGTAGTATAGCATGGACATGAGGTATTTTACAACCAAGTTAGGAGGGCCAACCACTTCTTAGAATGGTATGTTTCCGGAGTTTAGACAAGGCTTAAGGAATTGAACTAGCAATGAAAATGAATCCCTGGTTGACCATAACACTTCTGAAATGGTACCTAAGAGTTTTGTCTGGTCTGCTGTACTCCTTGCTTTTATTTCCAGCTTGTTCAGTTGAACCTCTGACTGCAAGAGATTCATCCATTTTCGTGTATGTGATCCAACTTAGAGTAATTCAGCTGAGAGTTTTACCTGAGTAAAACCTGCAGTTTACCCTTATAATAGTGTCAGTTCCTACAGCCATCACATTTAAAAATCAGGAAGATTAAAAAAGCATAGATATCTTAATTTTCATCCGTAAGTCCTGCCACTCTGGGAAGATCTTGACAACTAAATACACAGAAAGTTGCAGTGACTATAGGTCAGGAAGTTTGATGATTAGTGGTCAAGAAACAAAATACCTTCCTCATCGTGCACACCTACCTAAATTTCTTCAAGGAAAATGAGCAGTTCTATTTGCCTACTTATCCCTTACACAAAGGCAAAATGCTATTCAGCTCTTCAAATTAAATTAATAACTTCATGGCCAGCACATAAAACATTTATTCCAATTTCTACAAAACAGAAGTTGAGAGTTTCTCTTTTACAACAACAAGAAAGGATGCAGAGTACAAATTTTCCCACCAAGTTGTGCAGAGTCTTTAATAAGTTAGTGTATCTTGTCTGTTTGTATAATGTTCTGAACTATATTTCCCCTGATATCCTCTTCAAATGTCAGGTTAGTTCTGTGCTGCGCAACTACAGGAAAGAAAGGATTAAGAAGCAAAATCAGTCCACAAAAGAAAGCTGTTTACCTCTACTTGTATGTGAAGTTCATCTGCTCCAAGCACTAGAAACACCATCATATCTCAGCTGCCCAAGACCTGTTTGGATCCCCCCACCAAAGTGAAGAGCTGTTGCTCCTTTCACAAGGAGATGGTTTCTCACCGCACTCTTACTCAGATACACCTGTTGTCTTGATTTATTTTTCTCATAAAAATAACAACCTGGATCAATGTTTCTTTGGAAAACTAAGAATTTAATGAAGATGGAAGATGCAGCCAAGTCTCACAACAGAAACTCTCATCTTGACACTAAGAGTGCAAAGGAGGTTTTTGTCGACAGCATCAGGAGCTGCAGTAGTTTTTAGCACCCTGACAATATACATATATTCCTTGCAGGTGTCCTACATTCATCCCTCTTTCATTCACTGGGCTCTTCCAAGTTTTGACAACTATCAGTCTCCAGACCTCTGGCCTGGGTTAGAGGAATAAGATCTTTACATCTTTCTCTGTCTCCGGAGAGTCCTTGGTAGAGGTGAAGTGAGAGTAGCTCAGGCGAGATAAGAGTAGAACGGTGCAGTGGCACAGGTGGTGGAAACCTGTGAGCTCCACCAGCTTCAGTAGGGCAGCACACATTAATGCAAGCTGGCAATGAGTCCTCAACAGCACTCTGTCATTCTCTGCTGTCCACCACATAGGCTGTCACCCTGCTCCTACCTCTTTCCAGAACAGAACTCATCTGCCAGTTGAATACATAGGGGTTTTTTCCCCTTTAAAATCCTGGTTTCTCTCCTCACTTCAGAGCAGTAATAACTTCAAAGGATTTACACAAGAGACACCAATGATAGGCTTTGGTTGAAGCTGCTGACTTCAGCAAAGACACTGAAGGTCTTAGGGCTTAAGTTCTCTGTGCTAATATATTAATGATAATTCAATATTTACAGCGTGAAAGCTTGAGCTTCCTTTTTTTTTCTTTTTTTTGAGGAAAACAACACATATTGTGCACCAAAGCCTAACATCAAAATTTTTCAAGGCTGATTGCAGTTATATGTTATCAGTACAACTGTAGATTTAAGGGAGTTTTTTGTAATATTTTATCACTGGTAGGAGAAAGGGCCAAGAACTGCTTGCTTTATCACAGCCAATACCCTTCTTAAAGTTAGAAGAACTATTCATTTTAGCCTAGGAAAAAGCTTTGTTCCCTAGACGTGAAATCTTACAGATTAGTAAAACTCCAGGGATTGCTAGTAGGCAAAACAGCTCCTTTGTAAAACTGTGTGCCTGCAAGTATGTTTGAGCTACCCGAGCACTCCAGAAAATGTGCATTGAGAAGCCTTGCAGTGCGAGTGCTGCTTGCCCTCCCCCAGAGGCAGTGGGACACAAAGGCACCAATACCCTTCCACTATATCATTCTCAGCTGCAGTGCAGCAGCTGTAGAGGAAAAAAATTATTTCCTGTCCCCTTGGTTGACAGACTTTCAGGCACAGCTGCCAGCAGCAACTGAAGTATTATGGCGATTTCAGATGTAACCCCCCAGTCACAGTGAGTATCAGTTGGCACAAGCTCACATGGTCACCAACATCACCACAGAGTCCCCTTTTTGGGGTAATAATAAGCAAAGACTTGAGAAGTGAGGAAGGAGACTCTGGAAATGAGAGAGCTGGAGAAGCCCTTTGCTCCATTACCATTTATCTGAGCGACTTTGCCTAACCATAGACACAGCAATGAATTACCTAGGGGTATCAGGGGAGAGGCTGCCTGAGACTGTACATTTCTACAAAAGAGCAGCTGCAGTACTAGCTTGAGTGTCTCAGTGAAGTACCTGAAATTGGTGAAATAAATTCAGACCTTAGTGAGCATAGACAGATCTCCCTCACATATTGTTTGTTGCTAATATTTAAAATAGACCACATAAAACTTCGCCAGCTTGATGGGGCGTTGTGTGTATGCCTACAAGAAGGATGGTGACATGCTTAGGGACTGCAGTATTAGAGACTACAGGAGCACCTTGAACTCATGAGTACAATTAAGTGAGTACTAATCTTTATTTAGCTGTGTTGCCATCAGCAGCAAAGCAGAAGAGAGTGATTAGTTCCCTCTTTTTTCTGAATCTACATTTTAATTCAAGCTTGGGTTTTAGTTGGTTTATTTTCTTTTTTCCTGACAGTGAGTTTTCTTCTCTTTTCTTTCAAAGCTTCCTTAAGACAATGGAAATGTCACGGATCACACTGGGCAGAATTCAAATTGAGGTCTCTGAGATGCTACAAGCGACATTTCAACTTTGATCATCAGCTTCTCCAACTTCTGTTATTCTTGATTTCATAGTGGGTGAAAAAAAAGCAGTCTGAGTAAAAAGAGCTTTGTGCAAAATATTTCACAAAATCCCATGAACAATTAAATGATGAATTTTCCTATGTTGACTCTCTTCTGGACCAGGCAATGACTGCTTTTCAAATGGATATTTCCAATATTTGGGAGGAAGAGTCTCCTTATAAAAGCCTCATGTTAGAGTTCCATGTTTGCGAACTAATTACTAGTCATAGGTTAATAATTCAGTAAAAAATCATATTTGCTGAATATACCTATCCATTCATGGACTTTTTCTGTACAAACTGATTTCGTCAAATATATTCATTATTTAAAAAAAGCATTCATTATTCTGCAGGTTCTTCAACAGCACGTACATTATGCACTGTTCGTCTACCTAAGTCTCAATACATTTTGAGGTGTGAAATTTGGGTTACGTGATATACATTCCTGTGTCCTGGCTAGATGAGAATCAGCTTATTTAAGCAAATGCTTGCAATTACCAGTTTCTCTCTCCTTCTGTAAATATTCTGTTGTCCATCTGTCTGTATCTTTGCTATATAACCACCAAAAATAACTACAAAAAGGCATGAACTTACTTGAACCCTCCCCAACACAGAAGATTGCAATTTTTTTGTTTACTGCAGAACTGAACTAAGGATCATTACATTAAGGTTTTAAAAAGAAAGGGGATAGCATCTAGTTAATGTAAGTCAGAGGGTGAACAGCAAATGCTGTCTTCACCTGATTATGAATTTCACTACAGAGAGGAAAAAGAAGCAGAAAGATTTTTTTTATTTTCACCTGCATTTTTTTGTGGTCTTGTCAAGATTTACTTCCAGCTCTGGCAAAATGAATTATAATCCCACTTCACCCTTGTACAATTTGATATACAGCTTTAAAACATTGGCCCTGGTCTCTTACAAAAATATGAAGGAAATAATTTTCCAACATGACATTCTACAATGTTCATATAACCATCCGAAATCCAAGTTTCTGAATCAGAATCTAAAAGTGCATGTCCAAGGTTTCCTTAGCACAGGGATCTTTAAACTGTGCATAATATTAAAATTTTAAAGAATCCTCCGTTACTTACACATCAATATTGAGGAATGCACCAATGAGCTTTTCTGAAACTGAAATCAACTTCAAGACACTCACAGTGTGAGTAAGATGTTACCTGGGGAAATCATACTGAAATGAAGATGACATGATAATGTCCTCTTTTCAGTCAATGAAATTACAGGTCATTAGAAAAATACATGCTTTTGTGTTGAGCGGCTTTCTGCTGTTATCTGTAAAATACACAAACATACTTTTTGCTCACTTAAAGAGAACAGATAATTCTTCTTGGCTCATTTATGTACCATGAATCATATCTTATTTGCTATACAGAGTTACAGTTCAGGGAGGGGGCAGACAGCAAGACAAGAAGAGTAGGAAATGATCCAAATAATCTTTAGTTAGTCCCTGGATGGAAAAAACAGAAATGCAAAAAGGATCAGTTGCATGAGCTAAAAACTGTAGACCACATTGTGCCAGAGAACTCCTGCTGTTTCATGGAAAGCTAGCAGACCCTGTGGACGTACAGCTATCAGCACTTACATTTGCCTTCTTTGCAAGCAGTGAACCACCTACAATTCTACAGAAAACTGGTAATGGTAAGCTAGTACATCCATCATACAGCCCAGCTATAACAGTCTCTGAAGTCCCGCTTTTCCAGAGGAAAACATATAGATACCTGCTCCAAGTGCTCCTAGCCCACAACAGTCTAGGACACAATAAAAGGGAGCATCCTCATCTTCAGGGATGAGTTGTAAGCAATGTCAGTGGAAAAGGCCATGGCTAAACATTCCTCGGCACTCTTTTCAGTGTATGCTATTGGCAAATCTAAAACACTTTTGTGTTTTACCTACACTAAATTGTACCTAAATTGTTCTTGTGCATCTGCCTGTTTCTGAAATTACTGTTGAGATGCAACATTCCTGGTTTTGAGTACATGACACATGACTGAGTAGCATTACTGAGCAGTGCTAAGTAGCAAGATTCAGAGCTTGGATACGGTTTACCATGGAGAAAATGAAGGACATAGAACCACGAGCTCAAAACTGCCGAAGAGCTGAGCAAATTAAATCTCTGTCTGCAAGGAGATTCACTTGTTGTGCTCTTACTGCAGTGGTGAAGGAGATTTTATGAACTGGATAACAAGAGAAATTATTTTTCTGGCTAAAACAGCTAAGAGAGTTCTAGGCTCAAATCAGCTAAAATCTTGCTCAACTAAAAAATTTAAAGGGGAGCCACACATCATCAAAAAGAAAGATGTTAAAAAATGCAGAGAGCAGAAAGTTTACAGCTACTATAGGGCAGCACTTGTTCACAAGCAGAGGAGTCTGATGTTCTCTCTGCTGAGGAGAAATGCACTGCAAACTAGAGCATGGAGGGTCTAAGAAGCCCTGAGCCCAGAGTTCTAAGAAGGCTGTATGGGCCAGGCCTCCCGATGATCCATCTAAAAAGGACACAGAACTAATTACTCTGCAATATGTGAAAAGAAAAACTGGGTTATTAGAGCTTTTGAGGTTTGGAGGCAGATGTTGAAGGATACATGTATTCAGTAGTAAAACAGTGTTAAAATTAACAGAATTTATTGATGATAATGATCTGTCACAAACATTGCAACAACATAAAGTCACTGAATGTTAAGCTTCATTGTGGTGCCTAAAGGTGAAATCAACACTGAGCCGGAAGTTGATGGTCATCCAGGTATCTGAAAAAGGTTAGCTTCTTAAATCTAGCAAAGACTATAAATCTTATAAAATTCATGAACATTATGGAAATGATGTGAGAAATTTGCATAAGGTATGTGAATGAAAATTCAATTTTTCAAAAACAGTTTATTAGTCCACCAGAAAACTTGTATTCCATCTTCAAGAGCGAGTTCAATTCCATGTAAAAATTCATTCTGATCCACAAATGACAGTAACTTTAATCAATATTTATATATAAAGGCAGATAACATATCATGTACATATATGTGTGTTTAATTACTCTGTGTTATGTCTGAAATATATGTTTTCTGACAAAGTATTTCATATTTGGAATGAAGTGTATAAAATAAGTAGCATAAGTTCACATACATAGGGAGTAATAGCAAGAATTTCTTCCAAGGGCTAATCATTTCAAACAAGAGGGAAGGAGAGAGACACATTTATGCCAAGAAGGCTTCAGTGAGATATATTTCTGTCAGTTTGTTTCCCCTTTGCCTTCAAACCATGCTGTAATGCAATGCTCTCTTGACTTCAGTGGTGCTTTGCCTCTATTACTCACAGGTGATTTCGTGAGCAAACTAGGGAAATATCAGTAGTGAAAAAGTTATCGGATGCGGAATTTTATTGCAAGAGTAATTATAAACTGCCTACTGATCCATATTTTTATTAAAGAATTCAATAAAAGAATTGCAAATGCATTCATTGAGTCTTCAGATTAAGCCATCTGGAAAGGAACACAACACGTTGGAGGTCGCAGTTAAATTTTAAGATTGATAAAGTGAAGAAGTGTTCAGGAAAAAAAATCAATGCTTGATTCAGTAAAGAAAACTGCAGATTTCTACCCTGTATGAAAATAATCAAGTAGTAGATGGAGAACGATCTGTGATTTTAGTGTATTACAAAATGACAAAAAGTAAAATTTTAGAAACAAATTCTTAATAAATTTGTGTGAGTATTAAGAAAGCTCCTTACTGCTTGAGTAATCAGATTCTAAAGCAGTCTTCCAGATAGAAGAATGAGATAAAAAATAACCTTGTGTTACTCATTTAACCTGTTTCCATTGGCTCAATATTTAAATGGAGATAGCAATATTAATTTAGCTCATCAGAATATCAAATGGTTTAATTATGTAAATCTTTTGACACAACTTGATCAAGAACATTTCTAAATATTCTGACCTACAATATAATGTGATACTCAGATGTTTATATATCTATGTTAGTGTTGCTAGAGCTCTGTGATCACCTGTCATAACTCTCAGTATGATGGCACAGCTCACTCCTGATACGCTGTGTACACTCCTTGTCTTAGTGGATGTTTTAAGTTTCTTCTAAAACACAGGTTCTGTCTCACTGCAGCTTTTTACTTGCTGCACCTTTTTCCTTCATTACAAGAATTAGAGACTGGAGTTTCTCTATTGTGTGCTGTGTATTTTGTCTGAGGCACTGGGTCTGATTTTGACATCTCTTCCACCTCGGAGTGATCTCTCAACTAAACGATAAACAGGGCTTTAAATCTGAACGTTTGAATTAGCCACAGGGATTTTAAATAGACTTTTTGACCTACGACTGTAAAATTCTATGTATTGTTATACACCTCTCTGTGGGACCGTTTGATCACTTTATTATTTATAGATTAAAGAACATTGTTGCTAATTAATACTGTTCTAATTGTTGGCAGTGTATACGTGCTTGCTTTGATGTTTTTTTGATCCTGTATTTTGGGGATTTCACTTACTACTTTTTTTGGATGATTTGGGATTTTGGAACCTGCATTTTCAAGCCCTTGTTTCATTTTCTTATTACTTAGGTCTTCTCTATTCTAACTTCTTTACTTCTCATCATGCAATTCCTTTTTCTTTTTAATCGAGTCTTATGAAATGGGGCAGCCCCAATTAATTCCTCAACACTACACAAGTAGATTCATTTCTCATTGTCTTCTCAAAAAATGTACTACTACAAAGGTTAATATTTAGTTACCTATATGACATTAGCCTTGTATTGTAGCTTGTTAAGAGGAATGCAGTTAATGCAATACAGTGATTTCAGGCTAATCAAAAGGGCAAGCCAGCAGTCTGCTAACATTTAAGTTCGTTCCTCTGATGGAGAATTTCTCCTACAATCTCTTGGATGCACACTTTTACTCACACAGTGAGTAAAGTCACATCATGAGAATTTCTCTCTCACAGTCTGCCAGATGAGCATTTGAGTACATAAGGTCAGACTGCATTGTTGAATCAGTTCCTACTGATCTTAAAGTCTGTGAACAATTCAATCAAAAATCCCAGCTTTTGAATGCCTTGAATAGAAATCTTTAAGTTTAGCATACTATTAAGATGTTAAGTTACAAATTATATAGTTATTACACATATCTTTGCATGAATATTTACACCCATTAAGTAATGTGTTTTATTAATGAAATATGACCAACATGAACTAATTGAAATGTTGTTTGGTTTTTTCTTTCTTTTTTTTTTTTCTTTAATGATCAGCAGAAATTTAAGCTTTTCAACAGAAAAAAAGTCTTATGTCTGGTTTCATGATAAAATTCTACACCTGCCATCCAATATCAGAATTCATATTCACCACAAACACTTAATTTTTACAGACAGAGAGAACATGATACTACACTTTTAAAAGTAAAAAAATAATTGTACATAATATCTCAAACAAGAATATTGTAAGGCATTAGGCAGACAACTACAGTTAAGTTATAATTAGTTCCATTGTGAGTTTCAGCTTCAAAGAAACCCAAAACTTCTAAGAAAAAATTCAGCTGACTCCACCAAGCTTTGCCTATATGCTATGGCCTAGATCCACTAAAAGAATTAGGAGCCTAACAGCCATTGTAAACATCTAAGTCCAAAATGTAGATCTTCAAAGCCCCAGCTGAGCTACTGCCTCACCCCGGGGGAAGACTGTTGTCTTCCCATGGCACCTAAGTTTCTGCTAATAATGTTCTCTAGATATGTTAGACCACATCTAGAAAGTCAGGTAGGTGTCTCTAGCAGGAATTAGGAAAAAATGTATATGTCTCTACACCAGACTGTAACCCCAAGGAGGTCCATTAAGCTGCCACCTGACTTGCCAGGCACTGGTCACACTCTTTCTCCAAAAGTTTCTGCAGGAAACATAAAACTTCTGTCTCTGCAAGTGTCCTGATGTGACTCAGTTTTTCTCTTTGTCTTGCCTCATGGTTATGCACAGTCAGCATCCAGAAATTCGCTTTTCTCTAGTTAAATTTTCTGAGGATATGTTTGTGCTGCTAGCTAAGAGGTAGAAATAATGACTTTGTGGATAGCCCACAGTGCTTTACTGCTAGCATGATGCCTGGCTCTGCTTTGGGCCACTCCTAGTACCTTTCCACCATCCCACGCCTGCATGTGACTCTAGGGTCAGCCTGCACGTATTCTGCTTGGGAACAGCCCCAGGCTCAAACAGCAGTGCAGGCAGCACTGCAGCAGGTCAAGAAGAGAGTGGAAAGCTGAGACAAAATGCTTACCACGGCATCTTATGGGGCTGCCTATGCAGCAGGCTGGATTTCACTGAAAAGCTTTCCAAGTCCTATCTCAGTTGGGGGATCTAACTCAGACCTGGGGATCCAAATAAAGAGAAGAGTCACAGAGTGTTAGATGGAGGTCCATCCAGCTACATTAGATTTTCCATTTGACCAAATGAAAATTTTGTATTCTCTCACACGTCATCCCTTGAAACCCAGTGCAGCTTCTAGCAAGAGTAAAATTCAAGTCAGGGATAATCTCAAAAACTTTAGAGAGTCTCTAACACAAGGCAGACTGCACATTGGTTTGACATTTACTTCCTTTGCGCGGATCTGCAGATCACAGAATCACAGAATATTCTGCTTGGGAACAGCCCCACAAGGATCATGGAGTCCAGTTCTTAAGCGAATTGCCCATATGGGGATCAAATCTGTGACCCTGGCATTATTACCACCATGCTCCATCTGCAGAAGCGGTGAAAGTGGTGAAAGGTAGAGAAGTGCAAAGGGTAAAGTCTTAATCTCAGAGAATAAAATGTAGAAACTTCCCAGAAAGACCCACAATCTCATTCCTCATTTTGATAGGCCTTCCTCATCCACATCCAGCCTTCATCATGCTAGTCTGCTTCCTATATTTTCATTCTAGAAATCTGTGCTCAACTTTTTTTTTTCCAAGAATTTTTGTGGGGTGCATCTACTCAGACTTAAATTGCCAGAAGAGTCATTAAAGTATCCCTCCATTTGATTTAGTCCATGAGGAAAACACAAGAACTTTTAGTTTCTGCGGGAAGTGGAAGTGTAGAACACAGTAAAGAGAAGAGTCCCATGACAATGAATAGTATTAATGATTAATGCTTTTGCCTGGAAAAAATTGTGTCTAATTTCTTCTCCTTTAAGTCTAGAAAGTCAGTTTGAATGAAATATTTCATTTTATTTTTTGGGGTAGGAGAGAATGGCTTGCTTATCTTTTAGTGGAGAATTCTGATAGTGGGTTGTGCTCTAACAGAAATGGAATTTAACTTCTTTTCCATATTACACATTAACTTACTGACAGCAGCAGTTCCTCCAAAAAATGGCAAAAGTTTGATCCTTTTCCCAGGGGCCAGAGTTAATAAATGGAGGGACTCTGGATGAACTCTAGTCCCACTGAAGTTTGTAAGAAAACTGTTAGAGAGGTTAATAAGAGCAAAGCTAGGCCAGTGTTGTAGGCACTTGCAGTTCTCCTATTACTTACACAATATTCTCATTTAGTTGATTTTGCTTATAAAAATGGAAAATTATTTTAATATTTTAAACTTTCAGGAATAAAGCTCCAGTTTCCAACACAGTAAATATCATACACCACTGCTTCTGCTTCTCTTATGCTTACATAAGGCTCCTTCTCATATTTATAGTCTTGTTATAATTTGGAGAATTCTCAGAATGGCTTAAATTAAGATCTTTCACATTTTAATTTTTTTGAGCAAAGAGGAATGCACAGGCTTTTCTAGGCTAAACCTTGTAACTAATAAAACATCAAAGAAGGATGATGAAAGAGATACAAAGATAGTATATGTAAATGCTACCAAGTGATCGTCGGTTATAAGAGGAATTTAGTATAGCAAAGATTTGGAATTGCCAAATGAGATTTAAAAAAGTGAACCACTAAAATCTTACCTCTACATTCACTAAGGAGCTTTAACTATGCATTTCCCTCTAGAACCCTTGGAAGTTGCCTAAGTACACCTCTGCTTCGCTTTCCAAATTTAGGGCTGGTGTGCACTCCCTGCATAAGGTACACCGAAGGTGGCCCAGACTCACTGTTTCCAGTGGCACTGTATGGAGGTCATGTTCAGCCAGGGTAGACTGGGTGCCAAGAGCTACCATGTTTCTGGAGATTCTCCACTTCCCCCTGAGCTTGCAGGGAAAATTGACATAAATCTGCTGAGGGTAAACTGAGTAACTTCCAGCTCTGCTGTGTGACTGTGCTGATCCAAGTCCTCCACTGTTAGGCAGTCATCAATCATTTTTCCCCCTCACTCATGGCCAAATTCCATTCTCAGATGTGCATTCGCAAATGCCGTTGACGTCAGCGGTTAGTGGTTCACCAAAGGAGAAGAATTTAACTCTTCATATAGTTTTCTCCCCTTTCTGGAGATCCTTTTTGCCATTCCTGAGGCAATAATTTTCCCCTAGATTTACATTTAAATTTAAATGTCATAAACATTAAAAAGGCTGACATTGCCACTGTCTTCTATCACCTCATTGAGCCAATAAAAAACTTTCTAAAGCTGATGGTGATCCCTTTGCATTCCTGTTTTGATTGGTAAGATGCCCTGATAAGAAACAGGGTACACTGGCAAACTTAGATTTACAGAAGCTTCACACCCGTGAAAACATCTCATGTCTTGGGACTTGCTTAAAAAGAACCAGGGAAATGAGTCTGTATAAAAGAAAAAAAAAGATATGAACATTCAGCATTTCAGGGTTCCTTGTTATGAGATTTCAAGTCATCCAAAAGGCCATGTCATTAGGGACTGGACTGTTTTTTAAAAATACAACCTAATTTTATGTGTCTGATATGGGCTAAGGACTAAATGAGCTTCCTGATCATTCAGTTCTTTGGTGTATTTTTGAGGGTTAGGATAAGCCCTTGTGAGCCCATGTTAGAGACAAATATATTTCAGTCCTGAGAGTCGCAATTTTGTTTTGTTGGAGTCTTTCTTCTCAAGCTAGAAATGCAAATGCTCTTTGATTTCAAATGTGGGAAGTATCCTGGCTAGCTTTTAAGTTTACTCTCAACAGTGCAATTTATTGCTGATTCAACAATTTCAAATAAAGTTTGGAACTTACTCTGGGATGTGCGGCTGAAGTGGGAAGATGTTAATCTTCAATCCTCAGCTATTCCTACTAAATAACATTAGTGGCCGGTGAAATGTAGTCCTGCAGAGCTGGTTCACCAGCACAAGTCAGTGTTTCCCTGGGATGTCCTCGCATATTCTCAGAGGTCGTAAAGTGTTTCATGGAGTATCATCAGTCTCTGGGAGGAAGAAAAGAAAGAGAAGAAAAGGAGAAGAAAAATAAGGATTTGGTCATTCACAGCTCCCTTCAAGAATCTGGATTTCTTCTTTTCCAACACAACTTTCTATTAGCTGAATCTGATTTGGGGCCAACCGCTGAATCCTCCTACTGCAGGCTGCCGCTCAGCTGCACAGTAGTATCTTTACATCTGTGCCAGCTAGGGTTATTACTGAGTTTTATAACTTCTGCTATAAATAAAGCCTTGTCATCTAAGCATTCAATTTAAATATCTCTCAGTTTATTTTTGAACACTGGAAGTTAATAATAAATATCATCTTTGTTTTCTAATTTTTTTACTGAGTTGATTTAAATGCTCTTGACAGCTCCAATCCAATCCTCCCATCCAAGCTGACAAGCATGACATGCATCTCTGCATACAAGCTCTCAATTATGCATAATCCAATGTTTTCTAGGGTTTTAATTGAATCACTAGTCTCAAACTTGTTATTTTTAATTTACAACATTTGATTTCTGACACTGGCCCCTCTATGTCATAAATTATGCAGGCAAGAGCCTTAGTTGTGTGGGTGATTAAAAAAAACTAATTAGGCATGATTAAAAAAAAATAAAACAGAGACCTCTTAAATATGTGCATGTTACCATGTAAGGGAGGCTTATTTCACTGGAAATGCCTGGGTGATTTTTTTTTTAAGAGATTATGTTCAGTTCAGTACAATTTGATTGATTTTGACAGAAATGAAAGAAAATGTAGGATTTTTCCTTCCTGCATATATACCAGAAATTGCATTACATGCCCGTTGATGTGAATTTCTCCCACAGCTCATTGAATGTAATTTTGTTAAGTGGGCAGGAAAATGAATATGAAGAAAACTGAATAGAATCCAACATTTTGCTTGGCACCAGCAGCAAAGTGAGACATGGCATACATAGATATAAATATATGTATATATATACGTGAGGTACAATTAGAGGTATTAACCTTTTATGCCTCAGCTAATAGCAGCAAAAAGGAAAATGTGCAGAATGTTAAACACCACTAAAAGATAGATAGCAGAGGAATGATATGCCTGCAAAGGCTATAGCACTACAGCAGCAAATTAAAGGAAAAGAATCATTTTCTCTTAAATGAATTTTAAAAAAGTTACAAATGTACTTGCTACCTGAATTTGCAGATGTTTATCATTATTATTCACTAACAGCTTAAATCCGACTATTTCAAATGCACGGTGTCAAAAAACATAATCTCCACACTTTTTAGCATGTTCTTATTCCAGCAATCTGGGGAAAAATGAGGAAGAATCATTGCTTCCCTCCAGCTGTGCTCTGAGCCTTATGTCTGTGAACAATGGACATACACAGTACAGCTGCTTTATCACCCTAAATCAGGCTGTGGTGATAATATGAATGAACTAAGGAGTTGTTTTATCAGAAACTTCCATTTCAGGGAAGATTTTGAACTTACACTCAATGTTGAACCAGTGCATAGCTCCAGAAATGCTGCTCTTCCACTCGCATGTAGTCGTATGCTTAAAGAGTTTGCTGGATTAGGACCAAGGACTCAGATGGAGTTGCCTGAGGAAGAAGCTGGCAGATTTGTTAGTGCTAACACCCTTAACAGCTTTAAAAATTTGTGGTGCTGATTGAAAATCCAGGATGATCAGTTGACCCTCTACAAAACTCACTGTGAATTCTGGATCTGAGACGACGTTTCACCTGCATCCAGGCAGAAGATATTTCACAAGAACTATTGTCTTTTCAACTATTGATGTTCTCAGAAATGTATCACTGATAAGCTCTTCTCTTTTCCCCATGAGGAGGCCCCATCAGAAAAGAGACAAGGATGTTGGAAAAGTGTGAGGGGAGACCGAAATGGAGGGCTGAACCCTCAATATTTTTCTACAATGGGCAAAGCAACAAAAGCAAGAGAAAAATCTACCCTTCCAGTTCAGGCATCGTGGGGTGCCACTGTGGGACAGAGGGATTCCAGGAGTGTGACGGTGGCCCGGTCCACCTTTGCCTTTAAAATTAATAAAGATGTTAACTGGGTGGACTTCCCCGCCAGAGACAGCTGCCTGGAGGACGAGTCCAGCCCAGATGCTGAGGACGGTGCTGAGGACCAGCCTCGCCCATGAATGCCACATGTGGGTGAATCTCCTCACCCAAGTTACTCCCCTTTTATGTTTATGCAATTAAGTTCTAGAAAGGTCTACTGTTCTGTTAGCCTAATTGGTTCGTTCAAATAAGTTCCTCCCCAAACCCTTTGTTATTGGTTATCTCTCACCGTATATCATTCCCCTATTGGTTTATCCCTTTGTTCCTCCCATTTTCGGTTCAATACTTAAGGTGTTGCAACCGTCACTCTGGGCTCTTTGTATGCTCTCCGTTCGGGGAATAAAACTTGGACTGCTGCTACAAAGAGTGCCTCTCTCCTTCCTTCACCTCCGCGACACGCTACTGTATCCAGTGAGTGCCACCAGCTCCACAGAGTGCCTGAGAGCAGACAACCTCAGCTGCACCTTGTCACAGACTGCGACCCACCAGTCTGTTCCTTACACGGAACACTTCGGACAAGTCGCCTGCTTGGCCTCCGGGCGGTTGGGCTGTCGCCGCGACACAGGAGAATATGACAAAGAGTTGAGGAGCATCATAATTCTTGGCACATCATCTGTATGAACATGCTCAGCTGCTGCCTATTGCTTGGAATGGTTAGGGGAGACATTGTAATTCAAACCTCGTTGAATTTTACGAAAATTCAAAATGTTCATTAATAAGCTATAAAGAAAAACTTAAATTAAATTGATACCCAAACACCTGGTTTTTTAGAACAAGAAATATGAGTGCTTGGACATGGAAGAAAAGAGATCTGAACTCTCTTCAAAGTGATCCTCCTGTAAGTCCTGAGAAAGATTTTGAATGTGCCCTGGCAACGGAATTGGAGATGAACTGAGAATAGGATGATACCATGTTCTAACATTTTATCTTCTCCTACCTGGAGGCCTGTCTGAACTGGCCAGAGATCTGTTTTAAAATTTGGAAAGTACTTCATATTCCTAAGGAGAAATCATTGGGAAAATCTGAGGCTTATCTGCAATTTCAAATGTTGGAAAAGATACCACACTACAAGTATTGAAGGTAGAATAGAGACACTATAACTGTATTCACATGTTTTCATATCTGTCTTCTAAATCTGGATTATGTTCAGTTACTGCACATATTCTTAAAAGCTCTACTAGAAATGCTCAATACTTTTGCAAATCAGAATTCTACTTAGGGAGGATCTTCTAACATAAATAGATCTAACCAAAACATTTATTTTTTACCAACAAAATCTAAGGTTTCCCTCAAAAGAGAGAGGGTATTTTGAAGAAGACATGATTAGCAATGAAACCATGAACTTTCAAAAAGCTCTTCAACCATTGTGGTCAAAGTAGTTATAAATCTCCTAAGGTCTGTACTACAGCTGGCGTTTGTATTAGTGCACAGGGATAAGTGGAATAGGCAAGGGAGAAACGGCTTCCTTCTCTTGGGTAACTTGCTCAAAGACTTAACAAAACAAAAACAAAACAGTAGAAGTGCTATAAAAATAATGGAGCTTGTGGAGAATTTGACAGTGGCCATAATTTTTTTACTACAGCCTTCAGCCAGAAAGCTTCTAAAATAAAACTTAAAACAAACCAAGGCTTAAGATTGGATCAGCTAGAATGCATTAATATAATAGGCAAAACCACATCATTCAAAGTTCTTAAGAAATCTGTCAGGTATTTTAAACTTTAAACTAGATAGGCTTTGTAATTGCAAAGAGTCTTTCTTAGTTAAATTCTTGTAATAATTAGAAACCTTTCTCTAATTTCTCTGTGGACACTTCCTAAACAAATGTTCTGTTTCCTGCTTCGTCCTTCAGCATAAATAACTCTCTTGTCATTACCATTTGTATATACTTTAGGATAGCTGTCCTATTTTCTCATAGTTTTGCTTTTGCCAAATTTAGTTAGTCTGCTCCTCTTTCTTTGCCTGAAATAAATATTCAAATTACCTAACCTACATCATCTCTGTCCTCTTATATATGTCCTAATATAATTTCATATATCTACAAATAACTATCTACACATACATTGGTGGTGAGGGGCTGGACATGAGCCAGCAACATGCACTTACAGCCCAGAAAGCCAAATGTGTCCTGGGCTGCACCAAAAGCAGCATGGCCAGCAGGGCAAAGGAGGTAATTCTGCCCCTCTACTCTGCTCTCATGAGAACCACCTGGAGTGCTGCATGCAGCTCTGGCAAACTCAGCAAAGGAAAGACATGGACATATTGGAGCAAGTCTAGAGGAGGACCACCAAGATGATTAGCAGGATGAAGTACCCCTCCTATGAGGAAAGGCTGAGAGAATTGGAATTGTTCAGCCTAGAAAAGTGTAGGCTATGGGCCTAATTTTGGCCCTCCAGTACCTGAAGGGAACCTACAACAAAGATGGAGAGATACTTTTTAGAGCGGAATGTAGAGAGAGGACAAAGGGGAATGGCTTCAAATTGAAAGAGAGAAGATTTAGGTTGGCTATTAGGAAAAAATAACTCTTTACTGTGAGGATGGTGAGGTACTGGAACAGGTTTCCTGTAGAAGTGGTGATTGCCCCATCACTGGAAGTTTTCAAAGCCACACTGGATGCTGTTTTGAGCAACCTGGTCTAGTGGAAGGTCTCCCTGCTCATGGCAGCAGGCTGAAACTAGATGAACTTTAGGGTCCCTTCCAACCCAAGCCATTCTATGATTCTATGATAACTAAAGACCTTTTTCTTTTCCCTTAACAATTCCTTTTTCTAATTCTACTCAATCTGATCATTTTTATTTAATCTCTTTTACCACAACTCATCTCAATTTAATTGAGATGTCTACAGTGTCATTTAATACATCTGAACTAGTTATCCTAAACTGATTTTTTATTATGTGGTTCTTCTGACTTCTCCCACACTTTTATGTGAGTAAAAGAGATGCATAACTGAAAAAAAATGTTTGTTTCTCTCTTACTGTAAAAAGAGTGTGATTAACCCAGGAATAAACACACACTGTAGGCATATGTCTTTGGCTAGAAACATCCAACCCAATAACATCCTGGCCTTTCAGTCACAGCCTTCTACAGGAATAATGCTTTGGGAGCCTTCTTAAGCTCTCCACTTACTTATTCCCAGTGCCTACTGGGGAGAGATATTCACCCAATTCTCTTTTCAGCTGTTTCTCGCAGTTGTTCTAATTTGGGTCTTATTTCCTCAAAGTAAACCTACCTTTTAACATGAGAGAAGAAAATAACACTTTTCTTCAGTTAGCCTAGAACTGAATCTGGGTATTCATTTAGATGCTAGTTTCCTCTTCCTGCTTAGAAAAAGTGAAAGCTTTTTTTAGAAGCCTCAAAATAGATGTTTATTAGAAGTCCCTAGGTCACAGACCCATGTTGCTACCTCTTTGGCAGCATAAAAAAAAGGTTGCATATGTAAGAGAATCCACACATAATCCACATGTCGGTAGTACCTTGCATTCAGGTATGATTTCCAGGAGAAAGTACTTCTCTGAAATTCTATGCTTCCTTGTACCCCACTTCCGAAAACTGACTAGTGAGAGATGGAGAAGTCAGTTCATATGATAAAGCTGTAGATACAGGTAAACAGGTAAACAACATCCACAGCCTTTCTCTCATTCTCTATGTGGGTTACTCATGAGCTCAAAATCAGGCAAATCACTCATGGGACAATTTTATAGAAATGCATGTGTTTCTGAGCGGGCTAAACAAGATTGTGAAGAAAGGCTATCCACATCCACATCCACATCCAAGCTGGAGGCTTCTGAGTGAGACCAGTTTATTCTGTCAAATTGGATAGTATGTGCGTGTACATTTCTATTTGTTGGATTGGTACCCACTTTTGTGCCACATCTGCTCATCAGTTATTTTACCCACCTGTTCCATCATGTCTTCAGCTCTTGGCCTACTATTATATTGCATATAGGATCTAGCACTTCAGAGGTTTAGATTTCCTAGGGCCTCTAGTCAAGCACTGATGTAAATAATATGTGTTGTGGTTTAACCCCAGCCAGCAGCTAAACCCCACCCAGCTGCTTGCTCACTCCACCCACAGTGAGATGGGGAGAGATTTGGAAAAGCTAGAAAACTCATGAGTTGAGATAAAGACAGTTTAATGAGTAAAGCAAAAGCTGTGCGCACAAGCAAAGCAATGAAGGAATTCCCTCACTGCTTCCCATTGGCAGGCAGGTGTTCAGCCATCTCCAGGAGAGCAGGGCCCCATCTCACACAACAGTGACTTGGGACGACAAACACCATCACCGCAAACATCCCCCTTTCCTCCAGTTTTACATCTCTTCCCCCAGTTTTACATGCCGAGCATAAGGCCACATCATCTGGCGTATGCCCGTGGCCAGACAGTGTTCAGCTGTCCTGGCTGTGTCTCCTCCCAACTCCTTGTTCACCCCCAGCCTGTTCACTGCTAGGGTGAGAAGCAGAAATGGTCTTGACTCTGTGCAAGCACTGCTCAGCTCCCTGTGCTATCTCCATCCCTGGAAGGCCAGGTTGGACGGAATTCTGAGCAATCTGGTCTAGTGAAAGGTGTCCCAGCCTGTAACAGGGGGGTTGGAATTAGACAATCTTTAAGGTCTCTTCCAAACCAGGCCATTCTATGAATCTATGATTCTATATTATGATTGACTCTATGATTCTATCTACACTGTTTCAAGCACAAATCCAAAACATTGCCCCACCAGCTACCATCAAGAAAATTACTTTACCCTAGTCATCAACACCATAATGAGAAACATGTTAATTTCTACTGAAGAATCCTAACAAAAATGTGATCAGATTCAATTTCAACTGAGTGTCTACAGTTAGCTCTTCTGCTTATTTTTGCTCTTATAAAATTACATCATGGCATTCTATGGTGGCGATAAGGAAGGACAGATTCAGTGCCCATGTAAAGAAAATTACTGAAAAAATATAGAACTTACATCCACTTCAGGTCTGTGATCTTGCCCTTACTATGGTTGTGGCATACAAGTCACCTTACGTAATCTTCTTGTAAGAATTGTTTCCACTTTCATCATGCCAGGGATTTGTTTGTCTCCTGAGCTCTGTATACAAACTTTATTTGCTATATGAGAACATAGGAAAAGAATGGTCCTTTCTCAAGAAAAGAAAAGGAAAAAAGCTTGGCCAATGCAAATAACAATAACTCCAACTGCAAAGGCTAATGATGATTGACAAAAGACCTTTCTCTGTGTTTCTTCAATGAGAATTTGGGTGCCTACATTGCTGTTCCTTGAAGACACTGTAGGGCAAAGTCCCTTTTCTAATGAAGATACTTAAATGGAATGCAATCAGTCCTAATAGACATTTCATTTCTGTCATGAGAAGGAAGACTGTAGCAGTTAAATTCTCTGAATCACACAAGTTATTCTGGAATAAATCACCCACAGCTCCAGAACATGTTAGCTGTGTAAACCTGTCAGTCATGATCAGCAAATTGTTAAACATTATAATACAGAAGAGGATGGCTTTGATACTCAAGCTCTTGATATAGGTGCTGCAACTTCAACACCAAAGATGTATGTTTCTGCAAGCATGTGAGATGAAATTTTATACCAAAAAGCCTCCACTATTATTCCTTGAAGACTTCTCAGCAAGGATTAGAATATACATATTTCATGCAAAAATCAGACATAAAACCCAAAATGGCTCTTATTTATGAGTAGGGAAATTCAAAACCTTGAGCTGCAACCTTTACTTAATGCCAAGGCCATGAAAATGCAATGATCTACAGAAATTCACACTTTCGTCTCTGGGGGCATTGTTACAGGCTCAAAAAAGTCAAATTGCTGTTACTTGAGCTTGCAAATAATTTATACCTATCATTTGTCTTATAGTCCTAGCATTTGCCTGCTGTGCTGACCACTTACTCATGGATCTCTGTTGTAGCGATCTTGTTCTTGACACAGTAACCAGAAGAGAAGAATGTGTTATTTTAGAGAGTTTGAAATGTCTGGGACTAATCTACCAAGCAAAAACTATAAGCTCATACATTGAAAAAAAAGGTATTTTTCCAAAGTGTTTTATCATGAGTTATCAAGTAATTTTTTCAAAGGTAGCAACTGACTGTACAAGCCACCGAGGAACCACTGCTCTGATTGTCACTTATTTAATTCCTCATAGGAGTTAAATATGTATACAAAATTTTTAAGAAAGAATTTGCCAACACCAGTACTCCACATTCAATGTAAACATGAAAGTACACATTTCACAAACATTATCTTTGTTATTGCCATTTTTGATATTTTAATGCTTTAAATATTGATCTTTCACATCCTGTTCAATCATAAATAACAGAATATTATTAGTCAGCAAGAACTGAAATATATTCACAACCTGGTCTTACCATTACCCCCTATACTACAAAACACATTTTTTCTGGTGTCTTATATACAGTTTCCCAGAGTTTTTGAGTAGGGATGATTTAAATTAAATATTTTTATATCAAGCAGTGAAATCTACACTTCTTGGTGCCAATGCTTTTCCTTTTCATTGCAGAAAAATTGCTGCAAAATCCAAGCTGAAATCCGAATTGGAATTATCTCTGTTAAACGAAGGTTGTGTGTAATCACTCCAGCATTTTCAGACCTTTGGCCAAGGGGACAAATGTGTCAATATCTTTCTTCTTTAAATTTATTTAATAGACCTTAGACAGAAAAAAAGAAAAACTCATTAGATCATCTAGTTCGTCCTGCCAATCTCTGTATCTATCATCTCATCTTGGGAAAGTACTGTAGACAGCCTCTGGGTGTTCTCTACATATCATACTAGCAGAATAGGGCCCAAAGTTTTTTGTTTTCCTACTACAAGTCACCAAAATAAACAAACAAAAATCCCTCTGAGCTGAAATTAAACAAAAAGAGAACTACAACCAGCTGACCTAAAAAAGATCTGCAGGAGCTGTGTATTAACTGAGTTTTCCACCCTTTCACTATTCATTTCTAACACAAAAGCTGATCCTAGTGAATTTGCAATGATGTCAGTCAGGGAAGTACAGTCCTATTTTTGGCACCAAGAGGAAAGAAGCATTAAACTTTCATATAATAAAATAGCAGCATTAGGTTTAGAGAACATAAGAATCAAAATATTCTAATGTTTCCCTAGGTTCAGTTTAATTCATATCTGTGCCATCAGGAAAACAGTAACAAGATCATAGTGTTGTTGAATTGTTTTTTCCCACTCCTTCCCTTTCCTTGGCAAATTGAGAAAAGAAAATTGCTTCAAATCAAGCACACTAGAATTTCTTCTTTGTTATTCAAATGGAGACTGGGACTGCTGAAAACAATTTATTTCCACATACATTTCAATCATGCAATATCAAATTTTATGAAGAAAAGAAAAGAGAGCCAAACCACAGCAAATTTACATTTTTAAAACTTGAGTATTTTTATTTGCCATACAGAATATTGATTTTAATGACTGTCTCAAGTTTTTAAGAGATCATAGGCCCACTTCTTTGTAGCTCCAGTGAACCATAACTGTGGCTTAGACTCCTCAAAATGTTTGGTCTCACAAGGCAAGAAATATACAGACCTTTTATTTGTAAAGAAGACTCATATTAACACCAATGGGGTGAAATAATGTTCTTGGACAGATAAATTCTTTAATTTTTGAATATTAGTTTAGTTTAAAAATGTCAGCATTGTACAAAAACTTCAGTCTTTTGCTAACAGTATCACAAAAATTATCCTTGTCTATTCTGTGCAACACACACTCAGACACTTCAGCTGAACAAAACAAACTCATCAATTGCAAGTTTTCCCACTGGTAAACTCTGGAACTGACAGGGTCATGCATTGTGATAAAAACTCAGTATGAAATCTGAGAATTACTTCGTCATTTCATCAGAATCATCTGGCTTCTGGACCATCAAGAGGGAGGTTTCACACCTGAAGAGCACCTCCCTCAGCCCGTATAATTTTTGCTTATCATTGAATGAGAAACTCATTCCATGCTGGCTAAAGCTAAAAAGGCAGTAAGGACCTGCATCCAAATCCTTGTGAATTTAATAGAAAAATTCCCACTGGAATGAAGAGGCTGAGGAGGATCCAGCCCTGAGCAATTTACAATATACCTCCTGATTTGTATTTTAAGCCTGGTAGAGACGGAATGCAAAGTATTCATTGTACATATATTAGATATGTTCAATATAATTCCAAGGCATATCTTTGATTAAGGTATTGGAAATAAATGAAAGCAAAAGTAATGTTATAATATAAAGCATGTACCCATTTACTTTAGTATATTCATGTGCATTCACTGATAATACTTTCCTGAAGTTTCCAGACAGGCTTTAATAGAAAACACTGATAAATGCCTCTTACTAGACACTCTCCACTGATCTCATACTAAAAAAATTGCAAGACATCAAAATACAAATTTACACCTCCAATTTAACTTTCGCTTAAGACAACCAGATGTGGGAGCTTCAGTTCACATGGGTTTCTTTCCCACAAATGTTTCTGAATGGTGATAGCAAACAAAACTAAAGCAAGTCAGAATGTTTCTGTTTTCAGATGAGATATATCTGATTAGGAAATGCTGAAGTTACTACCAAAGGGTCTTATTGTAAACATTTTAACTAGTGTTGGTAAATGCCACTCTTGCTAAACTAAAAAACAAAAATCTGTACAGAAAGGATGCAATCTTACTTCTATAAACAGGAACAATCTGTGACGTAAATGTCACTCCCAAATTATACTTAACACTGATGTCTGAATATGAAGTTTCATTGTCCATATCAATGGAAGTCTGGTGCTAATCGGGTTTCACTAAAAATTATACTTTTCATTCCAACTTTGACACTTTTTCCTTAAAAATACACATCAATTCAAGCAGGTAAATAAAAATCTTTGCAAAGAATATACCCTGTTAGTACCGCAGTCCCTTTTTCTGAAAATAGAACATGCATAATTCTCTTTAAAAGGACATGTGAGGAAAGTCTCATCCTGAGAATTTCACAGAGTTTGCATGTACTTTTACTCTCATAACTAACTATTGTGAAAGAGATGCAGTATAATTGCGTGTCTTGAAATCAGACCAAGTGAAATCAATTAAGTGAAATTATTTTTTGGCCACTCAATAAGCATGGCAAAAATTACAGTGCTGCTTAACATCTTTATACATGGATAATTTTATTCTGTTGATTGATTACCTTCTAGAATGTCTTAGACTTAGTCCCTTAATGGGATTTTTTTTGTGGTTGATAGGGTTTGGGTCAGTACCTCCACACAGTGGCAGATCTGTGCCTGAAGTTCTGAGTAATTGACAGAGCAGTGGGAAGGACCATGACTGCAATAATCAACTCCCAGTTAACCCTGAAATTGCTCCAGGTGGATCCCTACAAATCTATGGGGCCTAATTCCAAGAATCCTCAAAGAGCTAGCTAATGTCATCATAAAACCACTCTCAGTGACTTTTGAACAGTCTTGAAAATCCAGAAAGGTCCCAGCTGACTGGAAGCTGGAAAACATTCTCCTGATTTTCAAGAGCAAGAAGGAGGAGCCCAGAAACTGCAGGCCTGTCAGTCTCACTTCAGTGGCTGGGAAAGTTATGGAGAAGATTATTCTGGGAGATATTGAAAAACACCTGAGAGGCAATGCAGTCATTGGTCCAGCATGGGTCCATGAGTGGAAAGTCCTGCTTATCAAACCTGATATCCTTTTATGACAAGGTAACCCACCCAGTTGATCAAGGGAAGCCAGTTGATGTAATCTTTTTGGATTTCCATAAAGCTTTCAATACTGTCTCTCACAGTATCCTTCTGGACAAAACGTCCAGCACACAGCTGGATAAACACATCATGGGATGGGTGAGCAACTGGCTCATGGGTTGGGCACAAAGAGTGAAAGGTGTGACATCAGACCCATCACTAGTGGGGTTCCACAAGGTTTTGGTAGTGGGGAGTCTTCTGCAGAAGAGGCTTCTGTGGGAAGATACCAGAAGCTGCCCCCATGTTGGACAGAGCCATTTTCATCCAGCTCCAAGATGGACTCACCACCAGCTAAAGCTGAGTCTAGCAGAAACATAAGTCTCAGAGGACAGTATTTTCTTCTGTGCCATATGTATCTTACCACAGCTTTCATGGTAGCTCTCAATATTATGTGGGACTTGAACTCTTCTCAAATCACAGTTACTTTCAAATAAAATAGGAACTAAAAGTGGAAAAAAGTTTTGGAAGTCACTACTGCCTGTAAATCTCATTTAAATAAAATACTGTTTCTTATGTTGGTACAGCCATGACTTTAAATTAAATGTGTTTTATTAGTGATAACCCTTAAAATTATAACAACATTTAAAGCATATCTAACTGGGGTGGAAGCACTTAAGTAGCTAAAATATGGCATTCCTAAATATTAATATAATCAAAGCCATGAATAAATAGATATATATTAGAAACTGACAATGTTACTCCTGAAGATAACTTCGGGGCAATTGAAAAGCTGCTCCAAAATGAAATCATGTTTTTATGTATGTGCAGTGTAGCCTGAATGTTGCAGTATTCTCCACATGCAAGGCTTTCCCTTTCTTTCTAGTGCTGCTGGGAAGCCACCCAAAGTAAGAGAGTTTATTCCCAAAGAAATTCAATAAACTCTTTTTTTCTTGCAGTTCTTCAGAGGAAATAATGTGGTGCTAACCATATTAGCAAAAAAAAAAAGAACCAAAACAACAAAAGAAAAACTCCACCAGGATGGGGAGAAAAAAAAAGATTAATCCTTGTGATAGCTGATGTAAGCCCATGAAACACTGTGAAGGGCAGAGCAGGGACTCTGTTCAGACCATCGTGGCCATCTACCAGCAAATGACATGGTCCCTTACCCTAAGTAGAGTTTGTGGGCTTGAGACAGTCTACATCTTTAGGGTGGACTTTTTTCTCAACAATTTTTGCCATCCAGGTTAAGAGTAATTCTACTGTGAGTTGACATGACCCAGACTCTCTTTATAACTGGAAGGGAAACTGGGCATTTCTAGGACACATCCCATCAAAGAGGACTGGGATAAATCACCACCTACAGATGCCTTTTCTACCAGACACCAGACTTTAGACAGCTGAGACAGATGTGTCCTTTCAGGCCAATATTCACGATCTCTTTCTACGTGTCAGCCTCAGTCACAAGCATTGTCCAGTGCAGGACAAAGTGTTATCACCGGCTGCAGCCCAATTCACAGCCTACACGACAACAGTTTGTTACTGCACAGGAAGGTGACCTGTAGCAACACACGTTGAAGTAACTAGAAATAGTAATGCAATACTCTTTCCTGAGACAAAAAGAGGCATTCCGAAGCAAGAACACTTCCTAGCTTATAAGTGGTTTTAGGACTATTGGAGCAGAACATTTAAGACAATTGCTACAAACTAGAGCTGTGCATTTAAGCCATGTCATGAACTCCTGCAAATTTGCCCAGTAATCTCAGCTGTAAATGGTTTCTTCATAATTTGTGCGAAGATGCCAAAGCAAGTGGGTGTGACACCAGCCTCATCAATTCTTTGGCTACAGACACTAACTTTCATTAATCTCATATTTTACATAACCTGTTACAATCCATGAACTTTGTAATCCTAATAATTTGGAAACATCTTTGCATGTGGATATTAATCTACAAAAAAAAAGGTCAGCTCAGTATGAAACTAAATTCTCTGAAGTGTTTTAGATATCAACATGAAGGAATTTTACTTCAACATGTCTATAGTCATATTAATCATGAACTATCACATTTTACCTACTGCGAAAATCCTTGGGACATGCAAAATTGAGGAGTGTTGGCCCCTTTTTGTGAGTTCAAACTTTGTAACTACGTGCCATACTGCCATGGGCATGTTTGTCTGCGTAACTCTCTAACTTCCATTGATCAGTGATGTGACAGGAGGTATTAGTGCAACCAAATCTGCTTTTCCAAGGAAAACATTCCTTAAACTTATTTCTAAATGTATATTTTGTCTAAATGCAGTTTTGTAAGCTAAATAGAAACAGAAATAGGCATTCATTGCTTTTTGTAGAGCAGATCTGGGGAGAGGGAGTTATACAGGCCATAGTTTCTAGATGTTGATTTACCCTCTTTTTTAAAGGCACCTAAAATTGCTACAGGATGTCTTTATATATATATATATTCCTATTAGTATTTTAGTTAACTCTGTACACAATTAATTAAATAAATGAGGGTGTTTTTTCATTTTTACCCCCATTTTTTGCTTCTTTCCCCAAACTGTCACATGTTCCAGGCCACACATGCCAGCATTGTTTGAAATCCAGAGCCCACAACTAAATGTGCTCTTATGTAACATATCGTGTTCTCTGTATCACCCTGTCATTGCCAACTTCATGCTGACAATCATTGGTTAACTCATCCCCAGCACATGTCTGAAGTGAAGCCCAATGTGATGTCTGATTCCTCAGCAATATTTCAGAGGGGCCAGTTTTTTGTTTTTAGCTATGATTTAGGTAAGTAAATGTGAAGATACTGTAAGATTCAAATAATACACTGCACATTAGACTCCTAGATGCAGCCTTGTTATATTATCCTTTACAATCTTGGCCCAAAATCCAGAGGGACTCTGGATCACTTAATTACTTAATTTCTGTTTTGATTGGAAGGACAAAAGTAAGCCTTTTGGAAATGAATTCATCAATTCAAACTGCATAACAGGCTTTATTGAAATGCAGTCTGCAATATTCTTAAGTCAGCCTCACCACTGAATGTTGGGACTTATCTTAATTATGGTTTGTTGTAATATTGTACTTATATTAATAATGTTCTTATGTTAAAGAGATTTTTTTGACCTTTTGCAGTGCAGAAATCAATGAGAAGTTGATAAAGCCAAGTTCATTGCTGCCTAAAGTAAAGCAAGCCTGATTTGTTTACTTACCTAAGCCTTCATCTGTCAGACCCATTCTGAAATGATTTATAGACCTCTACCCAATGAAATCATTTAAAGTAGATTAGATTCAAGGAACAATCACCTCTAATATGACAAGCTGATGGAGGCTGACAGGTAACCAAGTTGCTCTGGATGGCAAACAAGTTCCTGAAATTCTGATTAAATTAAAATATTAATGGTACCACTGGGAAAATAAGATTGAATCATGTTAGGCGAATTCAGTATTAGAAACAAAATGCAAATAGAGAATCATTCTGTGCGAAGAAAGCCAGCTGAGGTACCAAGGGAAGTTACCTCCAGTAAACGAGAGAGCAGGAAGTGAATTCAAATGAAAAGCATTGTGTCGAGAGCTCACCTTCACCTTTCTGAGGTCTCTAAAACAACAAGGCCTAACAGGCTCTGGGGTTGGTCTGAACACTTTTGAGAGGTTACATATTTATTTGGACTTGCAGCCTAGTACTAATGAACAACTCCTGCTTTCCTAAGGTTATAAGGTTATTCTTTGAAGCCCTGATCCATGATTTTTTTTCCTCTTTTTTCATGTTTGTTTAGTTTCTGTTTTCAATCCTGTACATTAAGTGGCTCTGGCTGCACTATAATTGCTATATAACTAAATGTATTGACGCTGCCTGCTTTGGGATCTGTATTAATTTTGACATACAGGGTAATTAAATGTGCTATGTGTCTCACGTGCATTAAAGGAACAATAGATGCCTTATCTGCCAGACACGCTGAAGTGTGCAATTACAACATGTTTAGAGCAGTTGTTTTTTGCTTCACAACACCTTTTATTAAGGTTCTTTTAAATATCTTTAGATGTTATTTAATGGCTGTGAAGTAAAGACTATCCATCACAAGTAACACTGATGGGATTTATCTCGCCTCAATTTAGCCAGGATAGACATCTTCATCTGACCTAATTGCCTAACCCCCCATTTCAGTCAGCAGAGAGAAAGAGCTGCTTATAGATTGCCAGTCATCTGGTCTGGTTTTTATAGTTGCATTTGGGTTTAATAAACTGCAACCTGAACACACCCCCACACACACACTATTCTGTATTTTTTACAGGAGGAAGAAGCTTGGTGGAGGCAGCAGGAAACACCTAGAGGAAACACTGCACTCACAGTGCCTCTCTAAATAGCAAAGTGACAATCTAGTTTCAGAGTACAGAGATCTCTTTTTTTCCCTAGAAGGCACTATATGGTGGCAATGGTCACTCCAGTGAGATCCACAGCCAGGGGAGGAATGTGATTAACAGGAAAATAAAGCAGCAGCTACACAGCAGCAGCAAGGGAGAGCCTCCTAGATACCTTTATCTACTGGGAAGGTTAGCTTTTACAGATAAAATAAAATTGTTATGCAATATGGAAGCAGTGGAAAGAAGGACAGGACATGCATAAAGAACTGACCACGGTGAGATAAAAATGAGAAACCTAAAGTTTTTGTCATCTCGGGGAGCGGGGAAGAGGGGGAGGGGCTGTTAAAGGTCAAGAAGAGACCTTTCTCCCATCAGGAGAATGTCCTAGGCAATTATCAGCTCTCAAAGGTGTTTGATGAGTTTCGTGACTGCAGAAAAATTGAGGTGCTGGAGAGGTACTAGTCTGGGGACTTGGGAAGGAGAAGAGGCTGCTTTTGTTTTCTGACCTGAAAGCAAGAGAAGAGGAATGTATTTACCTTTCAATGCCACTGACAATGACTATGTCAACACTCACATTACTAGATTAAAAACCTGTTTAATTCTAACTGGACTGTTAGGATTACTGTACTGTGAACTTACCAGTGTCAAATTGAAAACTAGCAGCAATCAAAAGAACCTGAAGCAGGTTGGTCAAGCCAAGAGACTGAGGTGCAGATGGAGCCTTGAGGAACACCAGAACAAAATGCAGCTCAGGAGGAAGAAAAAGTGTTCCATTTATCTTTAGCACATTTAAGTAATGGATAACCAGCTTGACAACTAGCATAGTGGACCTTGGAGAATGCCAGCAAAGACCATGCTCTTGAGGTGAATTTTCCACTCATGTATTCTGGTCTGAAAAATCAGCCCATAAATATATGACTTTGAAATTATCTGCAGTTTCCCCCAGTTTGTACGTGCTATGGTAATAGAGAGAAAGTTTAACCTTAGCAATAAAGAAGTCTTTGTGTTCTCACCACATATGCCAAGATGAAAAATAATATAACCTATACTAATAGTATTGCTAGGTAAAATCCTACCTACTCAGAAGTTTAACTTATGCCATTAGGGAAAAGGATAGTAGAGCTCTCACAATGCACATTTCATGTGTGTATCTTCCTCAGTGACTGAAACAAATTCTCACACATCTGTGAATCATTATTTCCACAGTTCAACTACTTCTATCTATACAATGTGGCTCTGAGACACAGGAAAATCTCCTGTGGCCAAGTGGGAAAAGTACCATGGGAAACTACTATTTTCTTACATTCACTGTCCAGCCCATAATGATCTTGTTACTTTGTAGACTGTGATAGGACGCTATGTCCAAGATTTAAAAAGAATAGGCCCAAGCCTTCATTTCCTAATAATGCTAGAAATTACTTTTCTCTCAGATTTTCAGAATGTTTTAGCAAGCCATCATTTCATGAGTGCTTTGAAAATTATTTCATGTCCTTAGGTACAAAAACAGAGATCAGGTTCTTTGAAGTTTTCGTTTTTAAAACGTTTGACCTCTAGGTACATTTCACATTGTAGTAATGGAAGTGTGTCTGTGAGGTATTATTTCTAGTGTTGTTATATCTCTGCCATTCAGGATATTAACTACTTAGTCATTAATTTCAGTCCTATCACTGTCTGACACATGTTGTCATACAGGACAACTCTAAAAGTCCAGGTCTTCTTAAGCTTCAAAATTAATACAGTCTTTTTTTGACAGTTAGCTTTGGTATCATTATGGAATTAATCCATCATTACATGAAAAGGAGAAAAACATCTGTTATGTAAAATTTGGGGTAAACAGAAGTGTGAGCAGGAGCTAGAAAATTTGAGCATTTCTCCAATAACAGCTCTATCAAAAGGATGGAATAAAGTTTCAGAGCAAAAAAATCAACATCCTTCATCTACACGTGCAACCAGCAAAGGGAAATACAAATTTGAGAGAACTAAAGTTGGGTGTTCATGCAAATTTCTGTTCAAAGTTTTATCTTTCCCCCTGAATTTTCTTTTATACCCTGAAAATTTTAATGAGACAGAAATATCACTGTCTCGAGGACTCCCTGTGAATGTGCCCAGGAACAAATCCTTCCTTCTCCTTTCAAGAAGGTAATATGCTGACTGTACTGTAAAGCATTGACAATTGTCTCCTATATTTATATTCTTCTTATTCATTCTCACACTCTCTCTCTTTCTCTACACAGATATATATACTATATATATATATGTACATGCAAACATAGCAATGTGTATATATTTAAGTGTGTATGCATGTATCCGTATAAAGCACAGATATACCTTAATAACTACCTAACTGTAGTGGTAGAGGTTTGTTGGAACTAAGATGATAATATTCAACTGCTTTTATGCAACAGAAAAGTGAAACTGTTATTTTTACTGAAAGCAATATACTCCAAAAGACCTGGTGGTCATGGCTAAACATGTATCTTTTTTTTTTGCTGTAGATTTGATGGTTGTCTTATATGTAAGATCTCTATGTGCAATCATAGAATAATCAAGGGTGTATAATGTTTTTTTTCTGTCCATTATACGGTACAGATTGCTAGTATATGGTTTGCCACATGGTTCCTATCTTTTATGCACTCGCCCTGTGCATAGACTGAAAGCATTGAAAACATGTGAGCAGCTGTTGTTGACACTGGGTAAATATGGAATCCATAGATTTAATTTCAAAATCAACTATACAGGTCTGAATTTCTTGCAGCTTTGATTCTAATGCCCTAGTAATGTTTATGCTATCAATATTAGCCTACATAACATTCAGGCTTTGGGTCTGGGTAAGATTAAACTGCTTTCCATTCTAGCAGAAAATTTTTTAGCTTTCTCCAAAACTCCAAATACTAGTAGACTGCTTCATGGAAATATAAAGAGGATTTTCATTTATAAATAAGTTCTGAATTTTGGCTACTTTTGTCAAAAACTTGTTGTCTATGGTGCATTCCAAACAAATAACAGTCAAGCATTATTTCAAATGGCAGATTTTTTTCTGTCTAATCTTGCCATTTTGTGATTTGTGTTGTCACTTATTCCTGGAATATCTGTGTTTTACATATAAAATCAAGAACAGTAACCTTGAGCTTCTTTCCTCATGGACTTCTACCCTTGAAACAGGTTCAGCTTAAAGAGTGTTTGTTGACCGATCAGGCAAGGCTGATAGGAATCAATATAGGAGCTCTCCAACTGCTTTCTGTGGAAAAGTCTCAAATATGGAAGCTTCACAGCATTTCTTAAGACAGAAGGGCTGTGGATCCATCTGGGCTCCTCTCTTATGACAGCTTAGAATGGGGAACATGCTATCCCTGTCTTCAAATGCTCCACCCTCAGTTTTGGGAACTACCCCAGGAATTAAGACTTGAATTCTTGTGAAAATAAAAACTGAGATTAAAACCAAGAGCTGGCACCTAAAGATGACTGGCAAGTAAAAAACTTTGAACAGAGGCATCAAGCATGAAGAAATGAGAGAGGCTTCATCAGTTGTAGCCTTTTGCTTCAGTTTTACATTCAAATCAGTGATACCACTGTGGGTGTACAGGCAAGCGATGACATGCTCACACACTGCAGCCAAATCATTGTCTGAAAGGAAGGGTCAGAGCTCCCTGTGAAAGGAGATGGGGAGATATGTTCTGGGGAATTGGTACTTCCTTGTTGTCCAAACACAACAAGAGCTCAGCAGGACTTTGAGATTTTGGATGATATTGCCAAGTTAATGGGAGTTGGAGACAGCACCTCAAGCAGTTTCTGTGCTGCCTCAGTACAGCTTGGCCACACTCTGGCTGATGGCTGCCCTTCACCCACTGTGCCATCCTCAAAAGCAAAACATTTGGGTAACAGTGGGGCTTGCTTCTTGCAGAATTTGAGGTTTAATTCAATTTAGTTCAATAATATTAAGGAATTTTGATTGCAAAATCTTTGACAGTTAAAAATTTTAAAAAATATGGTAATGGTCCAACTTTGAAAAGAATGATTCTCTTCAATTTAAAATTTACAGAAAAATGTCCTATTAACATCTCTGAATATGTATTTTTCTGCTTTTATGTGTGTTATGGTTAGTGGAGGAGATGGAGGCTCCTCAAAGAACAAGAGGACTCTCTCATTAGAAAGTTTCTCAGTGCCTGCTGCACATGACTATCATAGAAAATCATGTGCTTAAAACAGAGCTGTGAATACATACAATACATACAATACTCTTGTATGAATACATACAATAAACTTGTATGAATTCTAGAAAATGTGCTTATACCCTCAATTCTCAATTTTCTCTTATTTCCCTGCTGGGTGCTTTATGAGTGCTTTACCCCAAGCCTTAATTTTTTGGGGTGTTTTCACAAGTCATACCAATAAGTCTATTTTACCTCAAAACCTCTACTGCAACATTTGCTATTTTCAAATATTTTGTTACATATAGCAATATACATTACTATTTCAGTGTAAGTATAATTTCTATACAGTGTAACCAGTGCATAATTCAGAGAAACTAACTCAAACAGCTAAGGTTAAGCTTCTGAATGCAAAAACTGCAGTTGGATGTTTCAATGAGATTCTCTCTAGCAAAATAAAATTAAATCCCTTTTTTGAATTAGTTAACCAAATTGTAAGTTCAGCTATATTTATCTTTAAAGCAAGCCCTGATCTGGTTGCCATATTAATACAGGTCTGTCTGGGAAAACAACTTCCTTAGAAAATGTGAATATGACCTTTAATTTGTAAACAACATTCTCCTTTATTCCTTCCCAGTCTTTGACTTGTAGCAATGTCTAGAATGACTGATTCTTATCTAACTGAATTCACTTAATTGTTGTGGTTTCATACTTCAGCTTGATGATTTTGTTATGTTGCAATTGCTAAGGAATATCCCGCCACAGTAGTTAGATGTGGAATGAGTCAGATTCTGCCACTACTATCAATAATGATTGACTGATTAAAAAATGTTTATTTCTAGAATTATTGATTGATCTTCATAGAGATTCTTGTCTTCATTAATGCATTTCTTAAGATAAATAAACTTTATGTGTTCTTTCCTCTCTCTGTGGATTTGGGATACTTTCAGTCATGCAAGTATATCTTGATGTTTTCTTTCAAATATTTATTGCTTTTTTATACAGCATTTGCTTCTAACTCTGTCATGAGGGAGCAACTGTTGCTGTCTTCCAGCTGGTATGATCTGTTCCCCAAGTAAGCTGGTTTTCTGTCAGTATCGACACTGATTTTAATTGTGTGTCGTGTCATCATTTGCTTGTTAGCACTCTTTCTAATGATGGGTGTTTTCCAGACACGTGCCCAAGAAAGTACAACTGATCAGACTGACATGCATGGCCAGATACTGCAATTCTGCAGGCAGCCTGAGGCTTTTTTCAGTACCCATCTCTCCACCACTCCCAGCTGGTGTTGAACAATAAACTGTGAGCTCTAAAACCACCTCTTAGGTTAGTTCCTTCTCTGTTGCCCTTAATCATACAACGTCAGTGTGGACACAGGGATGTGGCATCGCTGCAGCGCCCACGGAAGGGACTCTTGCCTGGGCACAGAGCACTGTGCTTCAGGGGTGACCAGGCCTCAAACAGATGACAGCCCCAGGGAGACAGGCATCCTTCTGTGGCAGGGCTGACAGCTCTCTCCCCATGGAAAGGTGGACTGGCATGACTGGTTCAGAACAGCTGACTGAAGTCGTTGACAGTGGCCCAGCTTCTGTGACCAGCTGGTCTGCTGAGGATGGCAGCAGTGAAAGAGCTCTTTGCAGGAGTCTTTCAGCCCCGTGTTGGTACCTGACACCCAGCCTGTGCCCACACTAGCACTGCCCCTCAGCGCACTGCCCTCCTAGTGAAGGAGGCATAACTTCACAGAATAGCTGAGGTTGGAAGGGACTTTCCTCAAAGTCAATGGAGAGATACCAGCCTCCATAGGCAAGTGCTGTCCCACAGCTGGTTAATTAAACCAATTAGTTAATTAAGTTGTGTTGCATTGCCCTGCCACGAACCCAAACAGCCACCCACTACTGGTCCATCAGTCCCAGACCAGCAGCTGAATCTCATGCCTCACATCGGGTTGGTGCTGGTAGTGTATTTTCTGTTATTTAAACTACTGAATGTTGGTCATTGTGATCTTGCTATGAATATATGAGTTGGCCCAAGGACTATGAGTCACTCTTTAAATACACTGTCAATACACTTTAAATACACTGTCGAAGAAGTACTCTCATAATAGAGTTAGAAGAACGTAGTCCATTCCTCTACTCCAAAATAAGATCAATGATATGTAAAACACACTTAATAGATACTTTGCTATTTCTCAGAAGTATCCAGTGGTGGAAGTTGCCTTAGCCTGTGTCCTGGTGAACCACTGACTTTGACCAGTCTCTTTCCCCATCTGCTCTTTGGTTACTCCAGAGATCTTGGGGCAGAGCTTGTGCTTTCACACTGTCTGTGCACTCCCTAGAAAAGGACTCCAGGTTCTTCTAGGTATACCAGAACAGGCATTGCTCTGACCCTCCATAGTTATCATTTTTTCTCAGTTGGGAATAAACCTCTGCCAGCAGTACTAGTTCAGTCAGCAGCTGTGGGATTCTCATGTAGGTGACAAACTTGGCAGCTCAGTCCCACTTCACGGCACCAGGGATCTGTACTCTCTGCTGTCCTCACCCCTGGCTCACAGGTTTTGGACTCTTTCTGTACTCCTTTCCTTTTTAAATTACATTTTGCATTCAGGAAAACCAGATGTGATTTGAGTGGGTTCAGATAACAAAGCTGGGTATGTCACAGTTATCTTCAAATGCTAGTCTAGAGATATTTTTGCACTTGCCTGGTGCTTATTGTAAGGGCAAAGTGAAATAGTCTCTAGGCTTCATTGCAATATAAACATCAAATTCTATTATCAGCAGTCTCAGCATGGTTTTACATTATAAAATATAGACTATAGCTGCAATAATAACTGCAGAAATATAGAATGTATAAGCAATAAATATAAACATAACTGAGGAAGCAGCTATTATATCCATCTCTGCAGAATTCAAATCAGTTTCCTACCAACTTTGTCCATTGTTTTCCATGACCCTGTACCTGATCTTCTGGCAATGGCTCCATTCATCATAATGAGTCCAAATGTCCTGGAAATATCTTCTTTTCCAGATGGGGAACATTTGTGAAGTAGCAGGTATATGAAATACATATATTTGTATATTTATGTGTATGCTGAAAGGTAAAATATTCATAACCCACTGAAGAAAGCTTAGGCCTTTCTTAAAATAGGATAGCTTTAATGAAAATAACTGTGATATGAACTTTGCTTCCAGCTTCCTTTGGTAGATTAAAGGAAAAGCATAGACATACATTATTAACATGTTATTAATGTTTATTGTTGAAATATGTATATATGAGATGTGGTCCTTCATACATTATGTAATGTCTAAATTACACAAATGTGGGGGAGTTTAATAAGTAGCCCACATGGTTTCATCTTTTTATGTAATTTTGCTACATTCTAAATTAAACAAGCAGAAGTCACCACTTTTATCCATTTTAAAAATTGCTTTACATGTGAAAGCAGGTGAATAGTAACACAATGAAAATATTGTAGGTAGCATTGCATTATGATCGTTGATTATTTTTCCTTAATAAAGCAGGGTGAATGGAGAACTGAAGAAAAACTATGATGAAAAATGGTACAAATGTCCAACAGAGGAGAAGTAAATAGGATGATTAACAGTAAATCTGTGATTAAAATATGTTGCCTGTAGAAGGTAAATTATTTTCTGTCAATATCTTTTTTTTTTTTTATTCAATTTATCCCAAGCAGCACATTTATTGAGGCATAGTGGTGAGTGCTGGATTGATGACAGAGCTTAGTCAAGATCTGGGCAAGAGTTGAAGGAGATATCTGGAATGTTGCAGGACAGAACTCAAAAAAAAAAAAAAAAGCTGTCTTGAAGCTGTAGTGGATTGACTCTGACCAGATGCGAGGCACCCACCGAAGGTGCTCTCTCTCTAACCCCCATACCGGACAAGTTGAGATAAGGACCAGAAGAGATCACTCACCAAATGCCATCAAAGGCAAAACAGGCTCCACTTAGAGATACAAAGTGAATTTATTACTAACAAAATCATAGCAGGATAATGAGAAGTAAAATAAGCCCTTAAAAACACCTTCCCCCTACCCTTCCCTCTTTCCCAGCTCTGCCTCCTACCTCAGTGGTGCAAGGACGTAGGGAATGGGGTTATGGTCGGTTCATCATCCGTGGCTTCTCCCACTGCTCAGCGAGAGGAGTCCTTCCCTTGGTGCACTGTGGGGTCCCTCCCACAGGAGACAGTTCTCCGTCACCTTCTCCGATGTGGCTGCATCTCAAGAGCATCAGCTCTCTGTGACCTGCTGCAATGTGAGTCCATCCCACAGGCAAACACGCCTCCCAAAACTGCTGCAGTGTGGGTCACTCTTCCATGGGGTGCAGTCCTCCAAGGACAGGCTGCTCCAGCCTGGGAGCAGGGCCCCTCTTGCCGTAGGTCTCCCACGGGTTTACAGCCTCCTCTCAGACATCCACCCACTCCAGCGTGGGCACTTCCCCCACAGGTTGAGGGTGGATCTCTGCATCCCACATGGATCCCCATGGGCTGCAGGGGCACAGCTGCTTCACCATGGTCTTCATCAGGGCCTGCAGAGGAATCCTGGTTCCGGCTCCAGGAGCACCTCTTCCCCCTCCTTCTGCACTGACCTTGGTGTCTCCATGTTGTTCTCACATGTTCTCACTCTGCTCTTCTCTGGCCACAATTAAAACTGCGCAACAACTTTTGTTTTTCTTTCTTAAGATGACAAGATATCTTAAGATATGTTACCACCATTTCTAATTTGCCTNTTCCCCCACAGGTTGAGGGTGGATCTCTGCATCCCACATGGATCCCCATGGGCTGCAGGGGCACAGCTGCTTCACCATGGTCTTCATCAGGGCCTGCAGAGGAATCCTGGTTCCAGCTCCAGGAGCACCTCTTCCCCCTCCTTCTGCACTGACCTTGGTGTCTCCATGTTGTTCTCACATGTTCTCACTCTGCTCTTCTCTGGCCACAATTAAAACTGCGCAACAACTTTTGTTTTTCTTTCTTAAGATGACAAGATATCTTAAGATATGTTACCACCATTTCTAATTTGCCTGCCTTGGCCAGAGTCATGTTCATCTTTGGAGCTGCCAGGGATTGGCTCTGCAGGACAAGGAGGAAGCTTCTGGCAGCTTCTCACAGAAGCCACCCCTGTAGCTCTCCCCCCGCCCACACTGCCCCACTACCAAAAACCAGGCCATGCAAACCCAATACAGATGCTCATGCTGCATGGAGTACAATAAAAATTTTCCTTGTTGGCCACCTCAGAGTTTGGAGCACTCTGCAACAACTCTTAGGAAGTTTTAAGCATGTCAACTAGTATTATTATTTAATTATTGCTTTGGTAGACATCTTTAAAGTAGCAGTAGACCTGGCAAAACATATGCCTCTAACAACACTGGGAGGAATGGGAAAGGGGATATTAGTAATTTTAACACATATGAATGTGTCCATTCTTTCTTGCTAAATTGATTTGTAGCTAGGAACATTTAGTAACTTCACAGAAGAGCTTTTGCAAATAAAATTGACTCTGTTGTGACAGAGAATTTACATACCAACTGATGTGGGAACTCGAATCAGACAGTGTTTGGCCATTGGTTTCAGTGAGACCACAAAGGTGCTTTTGTGCCTCTCACTACGGCCCCAGTTCTGACTTCAGAAAGGGGAGTGGATACCCACAGAAAACCAAAATGAGATTCAAGGTGTCTCATCTCCATGTTACAAAGACTCTTTTGCTAATCTGAAACCCACACTTTCTAAGAAAAAACTAGTTATTTTGGTATCAAAACCCTAGGAGCAAAACTCAGTCTACAGATTGACATGGTAGCTCTCTTTTTGATTTCAGAGGTAATGCAGACTATGGAAATGGTACAGAGTATTCAGAATATACTTCAGTCCAAAAAAAGGATTTGGATAAAACATAAGTTAAAATGTATTGCTTTTAAAATCTGTCATGATTTCAGAAATGTGGCCTCTGCTACGTGTTCCAAACTTGGCATAATCACTAGGCTAATGCAAGAACCAGGATTTTTTTCCAAGTCATAATGTAGTTTCTTTCTAATTCTTGTCTGAGCTGCTGTCCTTAAACCACCTGACATGAATCAGGTGACAAACTCAAGGCAGCATCTGAAAAAAAATGGAAAAGCAATGCTGCCTACAAAAAAATCCCCTCTGATTTTAGTGAAGTCACTCAAAGCTTTTAGACAAGATTTCCTCCTCCTTTCTCTTTTTCTTGAATATAATCAGCTAGTGGAGTTATGTCCTCTTCTGCTGGGGTGGTTCTGTGGAAGTTTGATGTCTGAGATCAAAGAAAACCGGAGGTGTAGAATTAGCTAATATTTTTAAAATAAATATCAATAGAACTTTTTAATTACTGTAAGAAGTTGTTTTACTTAGAATTTTTTATAAAGTCTTAAACTAGTGATGTTTTCCTTTCTGTGTCACAGTCCCCCACACATCTATTTATCTCAAGGCTCCAACACTCTTGTTGTTAAACTCCTGCTAAGGCAATTGGATGATCAGAGGAGGCTGGTTGGGAATATTGTGAAATGTTTCAGCCATCCGTTTTCTCTACAGTGACAGAATAAATTGTGTTCTGCTATAAAACTGCCTAAAGGTCCATCTTGAGGGTGGTGGGGTGGTGGGGTGGTGGCATATGCATGTGTGACAAAACAATGTCTGTCTGTCACATGAATATAGAGAGGAATCTGAAAAGCTTACAGGATGGTGAGTGAAGTGGTTTCAGTGGCTGCTGAGGAGTAGAGAAAGGCATGGAGGGGAAGATCAAGGATGATGCATAACCCTTAGCTGTCCATGAGAATGGACAGGAAGCACCTTAGGTCTGTCTCATCTGGTTAAAATCACCATGTCACAAGGGATGAAGAAGTTATAAATGGTGCCTCCATTCCCCTCTGGTTTGTGTGTTTCTTCACAACTCAGGTACTATCTCCCAGGGAAGCTGAGCCTTGAGGAGCCTCATCCCAGTTTAGGATTTCTTCAGCAGCTTAGGACAGGGACCATGGCTCTGAAACTCAGTATGTGGGAAAGCAAACAAAGCAGGATTAATATAGGTTCCCTTTCAAACGAAGCCAGAGCAAGCAGACATTATTGCAAAGAAGGGTTCCTAAATGTGGAAGAATATAAGAGAAATTTTAATGATCTTCACTGAGCACAAGAGTTTACAAGGCCTACAAAAGAAGAAAGGAAAGAGCAAGAAGTTGCCAGAATAGCTGCAAAGAGGGATTGCTCAAAGATGCCACTGAAAAAAATACCTGCACAATAATTAATTAAGCTTCAAAATGTCCCTCTGAGGTAGGTAAGTATTATTAAACTAGAATATACAGAATTAATTAAGGTTTGAAGGGAAAAGAAAGGGAAGGGAAAAAAAAAAAGCTGAACACATTAATGCTAGCCGAAGGGGTAAGGAGAATAAGACTCCTACAGACAGAATCAAGGAAGAAACATATCGTAGGAAGAAAACATACTCATTAATAATGGAGCCATTATTGGAACTGATTGCCAATGCTTTCTTCATTATTGAAACTGATTGCCAATGGCTCCCTTAGGGAGGGCAAAGATGCCAGACTCTTTGCAGGGAGCAGGAGGAGGGAAGGACATTACCTCCTTGTTTATCTTTTCCTTTATGTTGATACTGTGCCAGGCAATCACCTCATTTTCAGACTTTCTTTGGGAAGTGTTTTAAGGAAGGCTGTAGAGATGCAGGCTCAGGACACCCACCCAATGTCTCTGGGACTCTCTCCCTTAGTGTCAAGACTCACCCCATAGCACAATATTAAATGCTTTCATGGAGTTTCATGGATGCTGCCAATCTAATTCTATTAGCTATCACTGCCAAGAGATAAGAGAATTGCCACACCCACATCTCTTTGAATTCCAAGGATAAGCTATTTTGTGAGGTCATGGAAGTCCAAGCATCCCCATTAAAAAAAAAACAAACAAAAAACCTTAAACCCCAAAATTCTATGCTGTATTTTCTTGGTAAAAGAAGAGGAGACAGACCTAGTATATCAGTCACTGTCACATAATATCCTGAAAAAAAAAAGAAAACAAAATAAGTCTTAGTACAATAATTCAAAATAAATGTTCTGGATCTAGCTGTGATGAGTTATTTTTCTTCATAGCAGCCTGTAGGTGCACTATTTCAGATTTGCGACTAGAGCAGTGTTGATAACATACTATTAAGGAGCAGTGCTTGCTTAGTACTGAAGTTTTCTCTTCTTCATACACTGCTTCTCCCAGAAGAAGGCTTGGGATGGGCAAGAGCTATGAAATCTGCGGTCTAAAGAAAACAGTGGACAAGTACTTGTAGAAGATGGCTAATAGCCATGAAGAAAAAGCAGAGGCATTTAAATGCATTTTGTGCATCTGTCTTCAATAATACTGATAGGCACTGGGCTGCTCAATCCCCTGAGTCAGAGGTCCATGAGTCTAATAGTGATTTTCCATTTGTGAACACTGAAATTGTAAGGGACCAGTTGTATCAACTGAATGTTCAGGAGTCCATGGGGCCTAATGGGAATCATCCGAGTGTACTGAAGGAGCCAGCAGAGGTTGTGGCAGAACCCTTCTTGACAATCTACCAGAGGTCTTGGGAACCTGGGAAGGTCTCTGCTGGCTGGCAGCTTGTCAATGTTATTCTAGTTTACAGAAAGGGCATGAAGAATGACCCAGAGAGCCACAGACCTGTTAGTCTAACCTCAAATCCTGGAAAAAATGTAAAGATCACACTGGGTACTATTGAAAGGCATTTAAAGAGCAATACAATCCTCAGGCACAGCCAATAGGAGCTCAGAGTGGGAAAGTCCTGTTTCACTAATTTGATATCCTCCTATGATAAAGTCACTCCCCTCATGGATGAAGGGAAGGTAGTGAATGTAGTTTTTCCAGATTCTAGGAAGGCTTTTGATATTGTTCCTCACAGCACAGACAAGCTGTCCAGCTGTGGGATGAGCAGGTTCACAGTGCACTGGGTGAAGACCTGGCTGAAGGGCAGAGCCCAAAGTGTTGCAGTGAATAGGGCTGCAGCTGACTTGCAACTGGTCACCAGCTGACTCTGGATTTGTCCAGTTTCGAGAAAAGGAGGCTGAGGGGAGACCTCAGTTTCTCTACAGCTTCCTGAGAATCAGAAGTGGAGAGTGAGGTGCTGACCTCTCCTCCTAGGGATGCAATAGCAGGACATGTGGGAATGGTTCAAAACTGTACCAAGGGAGGTTAGACTGGACATTAGGAAGCATTTCATTACTGAGACAGTAGTCAAACACTGGAACAGCTTCCTAGAGAAGTTATTGGCACCCCAAGCCCATCAGTGTTTAAGAGGCATTTGGATAATGCCCTTTAATAACTTTTTGTCAGCCCTGAAACAGTCAGGCAGTTGGACTGGGTGTTTATCATAGGTCCCTTCCAACAGATATGTTCTGTTCTGTTCTAATCTAGTCTAGTCTATCTTTTTTCCTTAAAAATTGTCCTAAAGCTGAAATATTCTTATGAATATGTTTGCAGCTCAGAGTTGTTTGACACACTTGAGCAAACAACTTGCAGCTCATTTTTTTGCAAGCAGTTTGCTGCAAATGCTCATTTAGGGAATTCATTATTCACAAATCATGTTTTGATGTTTGTAATCATTCACCTACTTACGCACTCAGATGCCACAATGATAATTAAGAAGATATTGTTTCTTTTCCCCAACTGGATGACCTGACATGAATAGACAGAAGTGGTGCCTCAGCAACTCACTGGGGCTCATTATTCTCTCAGGAACATGGGGAGAAACAGAGAAAGATGAAGATACTCTGACTAAAGTAGATTGCAGGTTTGTTGGGTTTTCATATTGGTCTGCATTCTCAAATAAATTAGAACAAAATTTAAAAGTCGTAAAATTTCAAGAAATATGTAAGCGCTGTTTAGATTATTTTCAACTATGCAACAGGTTTTTCTATTACAATCTAATTATAATAATGGAAAGTATCAGCCAGAGTTTGGCTGTATAATTACAGCTTTCCAAAAGATCCAGGCAACACTAACACTTCTTTTGATTGCCTGAAATCTCGCTAGGGAATGAAAATGCGTGACATGCATTCTTTATTTTTTCCTTTTAAAACATTAATGCTCTAGCAGGTAAGAAAAATTTGTGAAGAGAAATTTTGACTATTGATATCAGAATAATTGTACTGGATCTCTTATAGCTTGTACTGTCAGATCTTAATAAATCTGCAGAATCCTAAAAGACAAATAATTGTGCATTTGTATAGGATACATATGATGAAGAGGACAGAGTAATAGCATATGCTTATGGTGCTGTTCAGTTTTTGGTCTAAGGGAGTGAAGAAGTTGATTCCTTGTTTCAATGAATTAAATAGTTTTGTTAACTAAAGAAAATGTGGATGTTTCTGCTTCCTGGTACCCAAAAGATCATTTAAACCCCAAGGAAGATAGCACTCTTAACCACAAAACAGACATGTTTTTAAAGAGTCTAAAAAGCTGCTTTTAATATCTGTATTCTTCTTTGGATTTCTATTTTATTTTAGAAAATGCATCCATGAGTTGGTCCTTGTTTATGCTGATTTTTCACAGCATTAGTTAGGAGTTGCAAATTGTAGATACTCTTCATAGAGTTTATTGTAGAACAGGGAACCACACACTTGAGACACAGACAAACGAAAAGACTTTATTTTCAAAGAATAAGGGCCCTCGTGCAAGAAATCCACGTGGTGTAATTATGGTTTTTATTTCAGGGAAGGAACTTCGTAAGATATTCCTGGTTTACTGAGGTCTGATTTTAAAAGAAGGAAAGGATGTTCTTTTTAGAAGTGAAGGGGTAGGCATGGATGGGTTATCAGAGCCATAAGCCATGTCATGGCTGTCAAAAGCTGACTTTCTTCGCATTCTTGCTCAGAAAACCCCCAGTTTCAGAATTTATAAAGTTATTGCTGGAAAATACTTTTGCATTCATATACTAAAGATTTCAAAGAAAAAGCAAACACTGGAAAATATTCTACAGAAGATATTGGTTACTTTGGTCTAGCTGATGTTTCCAGGAAAGAATGCAAATTGTGGCTGTATCTTAAACACTGAATATTAGCAGCTTCTCTTTGAAAATTCTAGTTGCAAATCTTTGTACAATTCTGACAGTGTTTGCCTAACACCCTTACAATTTCAGTAATGGTGTGTCTTTGGTGCAGTACATAAGGGTCTTGTAGAGTGCTGCAGCTGATTCTTAACAAGTCTTTTAAGAAAAAGAGCTTCATAATAACTGTAGAAATATTCATATTAATGTAGAAATATTTATGCAACCATTTTTAGTCTTATTACATGCAGGAACATAAAATTACTTTTAGAAATTCTGTTAAGAAGAAGAAATCTTCAGTGACTTTTCAATTCCTACAATGACTCTTTGAGCTTTATTAAGCTGAAAATAATTTTTTTAAACTTGCTGGCTCATATAGAACAAATCTGTTTAGACATTTAAACCAGAATTCCAATTCTTATTAAACTCTGAAACTAAAATGATGTAACAGGAAACAGCCTGGTTAAAACAGCTAATAGAAAGAGGTAAAACTAACTTAAAAAATATTTCTGAGGTTTTCTGTCTGCTTGAAAAAGGCAGTTGGAGTAGACTGTGTGTGCTCTTGACATCCTGTGTATTCAGAATACTTGAGACAAACCCAGGAAAGCAGGGAGCCAGAGGAAGCATAAGGAAGAACATACCCCTATCAGATCCAGACAAGCCTGAAGGAAGTACATGTTCCTCTTTCTGTGAAATCATAAGGACTAACTGAAGGAAACCCTTTCAATTCCACAAGCAATGATTTCTGGGCCTGCTCACAACAGCACTCCATCTATTTATTTTTCTGACTTAGACAGAAAAAGGTGAACAGTAGGAGGATTAACTGTTATCTCAGTGGTGCTTTTGCAATGTGATGATGGCACTGAAAAGCTTTCAGGAAAATTAAGTTGTGAATTTTAATAGAAATGTAATGTATTTTTCTTTGACATCTTTAATGGACCACAGTGATACTGAAATTTAAAATTTTACAGTGTTTGCTTATACAGTGTGTCCAATAGGACAGAGAACAGAATAAATGTTGGTAATAGGAACACAGTGAGATTTCATTTGATTTTAGTCTGTTACATATATGTGAATGTCAATGTCAAGATAGCTCTGAACAGATCTATGTGCCTGATTTAAACTGTCGCTTTTCTTTCTGTCCCAGAGGAAATGTATGTAGGTATCTTTCCACTCTAATAGTCTTAGAAGAGCAGAAGCCAACGTGATCATGTTGGAAGAAGTCCACCAGTTGTCTTTTGCAATATTTCCACCCTGCTCCTCTTCTACAGACAAATAAAAATTATGCTAAATTTTTAGTCTCTTTATCACTTTAATCTATTTTCCTTTCGTTTGTAGCCTTGATTACATGTGGTAATTCCTATCTATGCTTCTAAAATGAGTTTTCTGAAGTATTTTGTGAACTGTGTGCTGACATCTCACAGACACAGTCATGCGCCACAGATTTGGCAACTAAACTAAACAATTCCAGGGTTTCCAAGTGAGCTTTATATAAAGTTTACCCTTACATAAAAGTATAGTCTGTAGAGAAAAGAAAAAAAAGTCAAAATCTATGCAAAAATTAGTGAGCAGTGTTATGCTACACAAACTGTACTCAGTCATCAATTACATTATTTTTTGCCCAGCGATAATTGCTTTAGCTATCTCTAATAAAAGATCTCCACAGAGAAACTCAGAGACTGCTGTGTGATCACAGTTACCATAATTTTTGCAACTGTAAATTTATTTTATTTGAGTAGGTTACATATTTTGTCCTTATTTTCCTTTCTTACCTCTCTAATATCAATATAAAGGGGTGTAAATTCAGTCAGATCCCTGGTTATCATGGATGGAACACAGAAAAATAAACAGAAGTGAGACAAAATAAAACAAAGGCCCAGATGATGCTATGGCAAACAAGAGACATAGGAGAGATCCATAACTTCTCAAGAAATATAATTTACAAAGTAAATGGAAAATAATATCTCTTGGATTCTCCCATGTCAAGGACATATAAATATAGTCAACTCAAAATTAAGGCTACTGTAATTAGGAAGAAAAAACGAGCAGACTGAGAAGCTGAGCAGAAATGAAAAGACAAGAATCTCTGGGCAAAACAGAGAAATTCCCCTTGCCTTGCAAATGGAAGCTGGGCCAGAGAGGGCATGAGCAAGACATAAGTTTTCCCATACGTAGTCTTCTATTCTTTTGCAACTCCATTTCATTTAACCTGACAATAAATCAATGTATCCTGGATGGCTGAAATGATCCAGAGTGTTGCCTTTAATTACTGCTTATCCACCTGCACCCACTTGTGTAACACCAGGAAAGATAACCAAAGTTCAGCTCTAAGCAGGGCACAGGGCTTGATGACTGGATAACTGCAGACACTAAAGGAAGGAGAGAGTTAGAGCCAGTCAACAGAAAACACTAAGGGGGGAAGTATTTGTGTTTCCACCCCTCTTCAGAGCTACTCTTCTAAAACAGAAACTAAAGAAAATCTTTCCCCTCTAAAATCCCAACCCCAGGATCCTATGCAAGAATAAGCACCTGCCATTATTCTCTGATAGCAGAGAGATAAGACCACTTTTCTTTGTTTTCTGAAGTCAGCTAGAAGCTGCTTTTGTGGGACACAGCTTTAACTGCTTTCTTAGCTAAGCAGTTTCAGGCATTCGTGACTTCCATTCATTCATTCATGTTTTACCTAAAATAACACCCTACCTAGACAAAAGATTCTGGGGTGTTCCCCCCAAAGCTCACACCCATCTGCTCCTAGGAATGGGTGACTAGCAGTTGAGTCAAAATCTCATGGCAGAGGGCTAGTAGGAATGCCTGAAATGTGTACCCCACTTCCAATTGTTTAACTGGAGACCGACCATCTCAAAATCTGGCTTGGTCTGTGAAACGTTTGTCTTCTTTCAGAATCCAAACCACATCCAATTTACACCTCAAAGTCTCTGGTTATTTTAAGGCTCTGCAGAGGGATCTGGACAGGCTGGACTGATGAGTTGCAGCCAATGGTATGAGGTTCAATAAGGTACAATGCCAAGTCCTGCACTTGGATAACAACCCCACGCATCACTAAAGGCTGGGGGAAGAGTAGCTAGAAAGCAGCACAGCAGAAAAAGACATGGAAGTGCTGGTCAACAGCTGGCTGAACATGAGCCAGCATGTGCCCAGGTGGTCAGGAAGGCCAATGGCATCCTGGCCTGCATCTGCAGTAGTGTGGCCAGCAGGATCAGGGCAGTGACCATCCTGCTGTACTCGTCGCTGGTGATGCCACACCTCAAGTGCTGTGTCGAGTCCTGGGCTCCTCACTATAAGAAAGACATTGAGGTGCTGGAGCAAATCCACAGAAGGGCAGCAAAGCTGAAGGGTCTAGAGAGTGAGTCCTGTGAGGGGCGGCTGAAGGAGCTGGGGTTGCTCAGCCTGGAGAAGAGGAGGCTCAGGTGTGACCTTGTCGCTCTCTACAACCACCTGAAAGGAGGCTGTAGCCAGGTGGGGGTCGGCCTCTTCTCCCACACAACCAGTGACAGATCAAGAGGAAATGGCCTCAAGCTGCCGTGGGGGAGGTTTAGGTTAAATGTCAGGAAGAATTTCTTCACTGAAATGTTTGTTAAACTTTGGAATGGAATGCCCAGGGAGGTGGTGGAGTCACCATCCCTGTAAGTGTTCAAGAAATGACTGAGCTTGGCATTTAGTGCTATGGTTTAGTTGGTCTGGTGGTATTTGGCCAAAGGTTGAACTCTATGATCTTAGAGTTCTTTTCCAACCTTAATGAATCAATTCTATTCTAAAACACCAATCTGGTAAGGACTGTCCCTTCCAGAACATCTGGTGAGCACACATATATGTATAATATATAATATATTTATTATAATACTGCATGGAAGTGAGGAGTAGTCAGGACTTGTGAGCTGAGCAGAAATATCTCTGTTCACATGAAAGTCATTCAAACAAATAGCTGCTGCTGTTCTATTATTCACAAGCACTGAGTTAAACTGGTGTCTGGCCAATAGTGTGAAAATAGCTGTAGTCTTCAGTGTGCTGTCTCATATACAAAAAATGTACATATACCAAGTGAATTTATTTAAATGCATTGGTCTCCATTTTTAGTCATTGCTATCACTATTTTGTGACAGCCATTTGTCACAAATAATTTAGCAGATGCGTATGTGTTCTCTCAGCACTAACTGTAAAGGACACATTAAGATCTTGGTAATAGCCTATGTGCCACAATTTTTGGGAACAAATCCATGCCTATGCCATATTATATTAAACAGTGTTCCATTAATAATGTTATATAATTAGTCACACCAACTCTCATAATAAGTTGCTACAGTTGTAACAGCAGAAATGGAGATAGAAAGGAGCCTTTCCTGACTTAAAAACATATTTTGGTTGCAGACAAAATGGTTAACTCCTAACTTGGACACCAGAATCACATATTTGTTCTTATAAGCTGTCACATTTGGGAACAGTAAGCAAAGATGAACTGTTTCCTTAAAATACTGCCCTAATTTAGAAAACTTGAAATTGGGAAAATGAAATTTTTAGAAAGAAGTGCTACAAGAACTCTGTAAACTACCTATCCAGGGAAACTTTTAAAGATTTCAAAAATACTCATTTTCCACAATTGGACAGAAAATAGAAACGTTTTAAAATCTGTACCCAAACAAATAAAGAAATGAAAGGGAGAATTGTCAATAAAAGTTAGCAAGATGCTCATTCAGAGAGATTTGAATTTGCTTCTTGCTTGTGGGAGGTAAAATCCCTCAAAAGTCATTGTGAGGAAGTGCCTAACTTTCTTGAATTTCTGAAGGTGAGGAACATTTCCTGACAAAAGTTCACCTGAAATAGTTATACATTCATTCAAAAATTGACCACATTGCTCAGCAAGTCCTAAACAACAAAAGGCCTTGTTCAAGCTGAGCCTGAACCCCTGAGCACAGTAGAAAAGCACCATTTACTGCTGAGATGCAAAAAAGCATGTAAAATCTCAGTGACATCCTGATGAAGATGACAGCATTAACAAAAAAACACACTATGTTATACACTACTGCAATCTTATTCTTCATAAACTCCTATAAAGATGTTAAAAAGTTACTAAGAATAGTAGGAAAACGGAATCTGAAATTATTAATAGGGAGATTTGGGTCTATTTTAACTAATGTTTCTTAATCTCCTTACAGTGTTTTGCTTGCAGGAGAGTAAGGCATTAATTAACCCTTCCATTCCATAGCAGCATTGATAGCCCCAGAAAAATGCAGATTTATATCGGAGAGTGACAGCATAGAGAGGCTAGCAACGTTCTCAAAGAATTGGTGAGCCAAATGAAGAGAATGAGAAATGGATGGCAGCAAATTCCAGACTAGTGTAATATGTTTGTGCCACAGTGCTCACCAGTGATCCTTTCATTTCAAATCCAACATTGGTCTCCCCTAAATTTTCCCTGAAAATGTTTAGGCATAATGTACTGGGATTTGTTATACATTTATATTTCTGTTTAACTAAAAAATATTAATTTGGGAAATGTACAGAAATTTTTCAGAATCGTTACGTTTCCTGTATTTGCTACAATGGAAGAACAGCATCCAGAGGGAGAGGTTAATCCTGAGACACTGGTGTATATCACCTGTTTAGCTAAACCAGTATATTCTATAAAGCCAAAAGTGAATAATTTTTCCTGTGAATAATTTTCCTTTTGATTTTTTAAAGATTGCTCATACGCAATTTGGCAACTCTTATTTGACTTCAGCAATATTTAACCATAGCAAGACTACTCTGAGAGAGGAATCAGGGAAAAAGTAGTGGGATATAAACCTCTATCCAATTTGGTTTTGAGACTACTAGTGTTTAAAGAAAACTAGTTTGTGTTATTTGTTTCTTCTTCTCGGTCTTCCGGAAAAAGAAAAAAGTCTGGAGAAGCCTCAATAATGTTAAATTACACTAGAAGAAATCTGAATTGCCAGATAAAATACTGCACCGTGGTGGTCGCTTCTTTAGTAAATAAAATGATAGTACTCATGTAGACACATTTTCTGAAATGCATGCACTGTGGTACTATGAAGAAAAGGGGAAGCCCAGCTGAGAACTAGGGGTTCATGATATCTCTGTACTCTCTCCGATGTTCTTTCTCTAATGCCTGCCTTAGAAAGGATGTTCTTTTATTCCTATCTTCACTTGTAGATGTTCAATATTTAGTGACAATATAATGAACATCATACATTACTGACTAGCAGCCACGTATGGTGCTGGAGAGCTCGGCTGAGGTTTGTCCCCTGAGGACTTTGACTGACCACTCTGCTAGCACTAACAAATGGTGGCATATTTTTGTGATTGGGATTTAAGTCCTTGTGGGGCTGATCTAAGAACAGCAAACTCATTTTTAACAAGGGACCTAAGTTACATTTTAATTCAGTCCTCCAGAAAACAAAATACCAGAACATTAAATTGCACCAGAATTGTCTATAAGGTGGGTTCTCAATGACTGACTGGTGATCAAAATCTAATTAGTCTGTTTAGTGAGCCTAGTATGTTCCATTGTGTTTGCTAAATTATGAAATTATATCTCAGAAATTCTGCACTCCTGTAATATGCCTTATGAACACAGTGCTGCTGTAGTTTGGGTAACCGTTCTCACTAGACTTTGCTTAATAGACCTTATATTTTATGTTTTGAATGAACAACTCATACAGGGTTGAGCCAAGGGCTTAATCACTCTTAATACAATAAAGCAGCACTTTAAAATATTATTAACCTCATCTGTCTAGATTTGGAACTAATAGACCATTGTGTGTGTATTGTCTTTATCCCTGCCAGTTATGTACATATTTATTAATCCACTCTTCCAGAGGAAAAATTTCTAAAGGAAAACCAACAGTAACCTTCAAGTGAGCGGGCACAGGTTAGAAGGGCACTAATTAAATGTCAGACTTGACAGATTAAAATTATGAAATTTAAAATCACCGTGGAGCTCTTTGTCATTGTCAAATTAGGAGTCAGTGTGATGAGGAGCATGGAAGTGAATGGTTTAATGGATTGAATGGGAATGTGGCTTAGCAGCAGCCTTTTCTTGAATTCAGATCAGCCTGTAGTTCAGATCAAAGGCTGCTAGTTCAATTTCACATTCAAAAAGAGTTGTAGCTTACCTGCATCAGTAATAGATGTGTATATATGTATGTAGGCTTAAAGAAAAAAATGGAAAAAAAATTGAAGATGAATATGTTTCATGAAAAATAATTTTTGGTGATGATTTATAAATTTAGATTAGGATAGCAACATAATTTTTTCTATTATTTGGTCATGAGGTGTTTAATGAGATTTTAAAGTCAAAGTGTTCATGAACTGCTCATTATTTTCTTTAGAAAGGAACTTTTCTTCTTAGAAAAGTGAAAGATAGGGAATGCTTAGTGCTGGATAGGTTATGTTAAAGGAAAGAACACTAAATTCAAGTGAGCAGGCCACATCCTGATAATACCTGGTCTAATATACATTGGGGAAAATGCTGCTGACTTCAACAGCATTTACACCAATACACACAAATTATATTGAATAAAATGGAAAAGGGAATAAGTAAAATGTCATGGATCAAAACTCAGTTTAGATGTAAGTCTGCTTTACAGGGAAATGCACTTAAATGGCTAATAATGTTAGAAGTTTCATTTGCACACACATATATATGCACAGATGTACCCGCCTAAATATTTATATATGTAAAAGTGTATGCAATGTCTTTCAGACATCATTCATAGAAAATCTAATGATCTGACTCCTTAAATTAAATCAATAACGTATGAAATTAAAATATTTCCCTTTCTTACATCATTCTTTCTATGTTCATAAAATTTGCAACACCCCTTGACTCCTTTCTTAAACAGATCAGAAAATTATTACATTGCCATTCTGAAAAATCTTCCAATACAGGAACTCTTCAATTAAACATATTTTTGAATTATATAGGAGATACTGTACAACAGCAACTGAAATCAATAGAATTGGTTTTTAAACAGGATTTGGTAGCTATTTAAACTAGTAGGAAGTCTTTTAAACCATTGAGAATCTTTCTATTGAATTCAAAAGATGTTGGATCAAAGCTGAGTTCTTTAATCAATATATCTAAATTTACATTACAAAAAGCATCAATAAAAACGTCAAGCCATTTATCCCATTCATAATGTTTGGGTTTTTTCTTGAGACAAGTGATATCGTATGACAAAATTATGCCAGGTAACTCTTGTCCCGTGTTCCAGTTTCATCTAAGCACTGTTTAAGACATCTGACAGAACTGGCATTTTCAATTCAAATGCTGATTTGTAGGAAGATGTCTTTAGCATACTCTAAACCCCACAGTCAAGGCATCTACCTTCTACGTCAATGTGCACATGCATTGAACAGGGAGACAAGACTGAATGTGAGTCTAAAAAAACATTTCTGGGGAATTGGGCCTGGTACCTTCATGTGAGATGGTTCAAATACAATCCTAGCAGATCTCAGATAAATCACTAATCTGCCATGATCACTGACACCCCAGGCAGACACAGCAGTTCTTCAGCCATCACTTGGGGAAAATTTCCTTATTTCACAAGCTCTATCCAGGTTTCTAATCTTTCCTGACCATGGTCAAAGAGATGAAAAGAGCCACATCACAAACTTTCAATATTCTTAACAAAAAGAGGACTGTGGAACAGTTACACAGCATAAAAAAAACTATTTCTGGAAAAAAAGAGAGACATCTACTAGCGCCATCAACAACAAAATGAGATGCCATACATATTTCACCCACTGGAGTGACATTACTCCAAATAAGATGTTTTGGAAATAATAGCATAATACCTCACCAAGCATTAAAGGACTAAAATTACTGTAGAAAAAAAAGTGCATGTATTATGTCTTCCCAATTCTGCATTTACAGAATGTGCTGGGGGAGGAAGAAGTCACTGAGCATAGGCACTCAAGAGAACCTTTTCAAAGCAAGAGATAAACAACTTCTATAAAACCATATTCAAGTGATTTATCTCAGGAACAAGAAACTCCGTGGGGGTTTTATGTAAGTATTCCAGTCCCTTTAACCATCTGAGTTAACAGTTGAGTTAACATGTTAACAGTTTTTGCTAGAGATATCAAAGATTGAATTTTTCTATAAAACATTAGTCAGCATTGCCACTTTTTGGCATGGGAACAAGTATGGCATCAATGAAAGAACAAAGAAGAAAGCATACAACTGAGAAGTCACTTAGTCCTGTCATGTTTCTATTAACTGCTCAGTAAATTAGCAACTACTTGTGTTTCTACAAGAGCAAATAATCATTGTCAATATTGGCCATTAATTTTCCAGTAGCCACTGAATATCTTCACTTTAAACTTCAATGAGAATTTCTTCTCTTGTAAGAAATGGTTTCAAGTTTTGCAAAGAAAGCAGATACTTCCACATTTAAGTACATTTATATCCACATGAAGTTCATAAAAATACCAGTCATTCTAAAGAGGTTATGATGCCAAATAAGTGACATTTATTAAAGGCCTTTTCCTCATTTTTCTCTTTTATGAGCACTCCCTAAATTATTTAAAAAATGCCAGTGATTCCTCTCGAGTTCAAAACTTTCATTTGCCAGAGTCATACATTATTTATCCATTCCAAAATATCACAGTGACATACATTTCCAGTACATTATCTTATGAAGGGGTGCAAGCCACTTCGAAGACAAAACCTTTAGTGCTGCTGCGTGTTGGCCTTATTTTAAAGGGGGCTGATGAATCCCTCCTTGAGAAAAGCCCTCTGAATGGTACAGCTGCATATCAGCTGCCCCAACAACAGTAGGTCTGAGCAGGAAGCTCAGAGAAAATGCAGGTGGGCTCAGTCAGCACAGGAGATACCCAGACAGTCACTGCTCCTGTGGGACAGCCCAGTGAATTGTCTCTTTTTCTGGAGGTCCCCCAGAAGGACCAAGCCTTTAGATGGCCCTTTACTCAGATCCACAGCGAAGGAGGCACCAGCTTTCACTCGGGGTCTGTGTCAGCACAGGTCAGGCTGCCGGGCTGGTCTGTGCAGCTCCACCCAGACAGATCAGCCTAAAGCCACTCACCCTGTGTGCCACGTCCTGCAACTCTTTTGAAAATATTGGCAACTCTGTGTAGCATTAAACCTCCTTTATTTTTCAGGATTTTGTCCTTACTCTCCAGATTCCCACATTGGAATCCATTTTCTTTGCTACCAGTCTTTGAGTTTAGGGGTCAAACAATGAACACTGGTCTTGGTTTCTGGGTTTGCTTGGCCACTTGAGTTGCATGGACCAATCTCCCTGTATGCACTTCATCTGTAATACTAGTTGATGTGACCCTATTGGGCCAGGGAAGAAGCACAGACCTGTGAAATTACTCCAGGTGGCTGAACACAAGGATATTAACCCAACCAATGTCTTTTAGGTCATTAGAAGGAGAAAAGGACTACAGAAAGAAGCATCCAATGTACAAAAATACACCCAATAAAGGTGGGGTTTTTGTAGAGAAAATTGGATGCAAAAGTACATATGGTCATCACTTGTGGCTTACACACAAGTTTCTTGTGGTGGATGGGTAATGCAGAAAGATATAATTTAACAAACGACACAGTTAACAGAGTCTGGATTCCTGCAGATTTGTGAAACAACTGATCTAGTAGTTGGCTATAAAGAGCATTTCCTACAGCTGGGATGTTCACGATATTGCTCTCTTGCTCAGAGTCTGGTATCTAAGAACTGAGTTTTTCTCTCAGTGGACTCTCTGGAAAGGTCTTTCTTCTGTATATAGCTATTTTATTCAAACTTTGAGGAAAGTATTATCTCTCAGATCTTTTCCCTCCTGCCAGCTATCACTGAAAGGGCTAGAGCTTCCAAAGTTATTAAGAAGACACACATATAAAGAAGGAGGGGCACACACAGTAATTGCATAAACTGCTGCACGACAGAGACCAAACACCATAAGCATGGCCCAGAATGGATAGAAGGTTTTCTTCCCAGTGGATAGAGGGCAAGATTCAAGGAATATGTTTGTCATGGAAAATTGCCCTTTCCAGAGGTAGGGTGCACCCTTATGAGGTGCAGAACCAGCTGGGTTCCATGCCTTCACCAGCCATATCAATATAGCATTGCAGGGCACTTAGTCCTTTTGGCATGCAGCAAACGCATCCTGCCAATTACATTTGGCAGCTGCCACTGGATTCAAACTTGATAAAGAATAACAGACAACCTGACTCAGGGAATTGCAGGTGGGACATAGTGACTTCTACCTGTAGGTGATCTGAGCAAAGCAGGTACACAGTTTTCTTTCGTGTTGGCTCACAAAGTGGAGGACAACCTATAGCACTTGTGCAACATGGAGATCATGAGCTATTCAAGTACAATTCCCAGTTCTGGGTAACATTACACAGCCAGCAGCAGGGTTGTGCTGGCATTGAGGCTGCTAGGTACACTGACATTCAAGCTGTGAAAACAGGTGTGCCAGTGGGAACAGTACAGCAAGTTTACTTCGTGCTGCAATAGAGCACCAGGAACCTGCAGGAAGACTCTTTCTACCAGGGTCAGAGCTATCAGGGAGATCAGGAGGTAACTAGTACCTGATCTAGTTTCTCTCAAGCTTGTGAAACTTTTTGAGGGAAAACTATAGGATCCTTTAACTGATACTCTCACAGGTGGTAGTAGTCCTACAAAAGTCAGTGGCAGTAATTACATGAATGGGAGTCAATTATTTAAGTTTAAAAAGTAGTGTTCAGGAACGAAGAGTGCTGGTGGTAACTCATTTCAGCCATCCTGAAGATGGGTAGCACTTCCAGCAACTTGCTTGCTCTCCCTCACTCTCTGAAGGCAAGGTCATTGGGACTAGCTTATAAATGCTACAACCGTCTGTTGAAGCAAACACAACCTGCAGCAAAATGTGGATTGTCAAATGAATTCCTCCTTGGCAGAAGCCAGGAGCTGTTCTACAGAAAAGCAGTGGCAAGAGCTATACAAAGAGTAACATCCAGCATTGCTGGACCCAAAAGAGGATGCTTGCCCAAATGAAAACATAAGGCCAGAAGGAAACACCTGGGTCACCAAGTGTCCCCTGAGATCTCAGACAGTGCATTGTATAATCTCTTGCATATATGTATTGAGTTCCCCCTGCTCCCAACAGAGGCTTTTCCTGAAATTGAATGTTTCACATGCAAGTGCTGAGCAATCAGATACTAAAAATGTTCATTTAAGAGTCTGTATTAAAGTATGATAATGAAGAGGTCAAGTAAGATTTGTTATCATGATTTTTAAACTGTCATTCAGATGCATTCTAATTTAGGACAAAAGTGATAGAATAGGAAATCATCCATAAATTTAAAATAATTACTCTCGCTATGTTGCCAAAATCTAGCAGCAGATTGTTGTAAGCCCTTAAAGATCAAAGGGGTAGAGATAAAGCCACAAAAACAATCTGTAAATTTGTAATCATATATTCTTAAGGAGCCATTTATCACTAGAGAAAAATAGACATTGCTCACTAAAACAGGCAAATTAATCAGACAGCATTAATTCCAGTACTGTAGCTGTTAATTCAGATTAATTTGTATAGCCACACTTCTGGTTATGGGGTACAGTATTTTTCCCTTTTTTAGAGTCCAAGTCTCTAATTTCGATAAAGACTACATATTTAACCATAAACAAGATGAAACAGATACCAAGCAAGTATCAGTGAAGTCTGATAAAATTTCTTACATCAGAAAGGAAGTGGAGCTAGCTGAAATGTTTTTCAAAGTTTAAAAGTACAACATAGTGTACAAGATTTTCCAAGCAGTACCAAATAAACTTGGAGCTTAGAACCTGATGAAAGTTAATCAGAATTCATGTGTCCATCTCTTTTTGGCAGAAGGGAAAGTAAAATGGTACAAATTAATACCTTACCAGCATTTACATCAGAAACTTGAATACTTTTTAAATGCCATACCATTGTGAATGATTGAATGTTTTGAAAATCAAGAAAAAAAAAAATAAATCAATAATACAAGATGTGTTTGTACAGTCCATTTGCTGTGTCTGATATACACCGAACACAAGAACCATTTTTTGCATCTATCATTCTCATAAATTAAGTTATGATATTTCATCTGCAAAATGAATTGAAATTTCAGTCTGGTTCCCAAGGCCCAAATGTGACAAAAAAACAAGTAGCCAGACTTCCTAGCAGACCTACGGCAGCCTGGTGAATCATGCTGTTTAAGTGGTGGTTGTAAGAAATCATGTATAACTTTTATCCATCCATTCATCGGTTCTGTGTATATAGAGCATATAGTGCTCTATATGTGTATAGAGCATGTAGTGTCTTTAAATAGATCTTTTTATTCAATTACTTTACAGAGGCCCTAAATACAATGATGAAAAAAAGGTACTTATGAAAACAAGACCATCTTTACTTATGTGCTCCCCTAACAACATTATAAAACTCTGTAAAAATCCAGAAAGAGATGTGAAATAATTTATTCTGACTTTTTTGAGAGTGATGTGATGTTTGGACACTATTTGCAGTGACAGTAAGCCAGGACATTTTGTTATAGTGAGTCTGATCCCTGTAATTAATTACTGGGGTGTTTTATTACTCTCTTGATCTAACTGTACAACTTTAAGGAGATAGAAATTCTGTGGCTCCATTAATAAGGTATAGAGACACAGATGATATGGGATGCATCTCATCTTAGTTTCATCTAGAAATCTAGAACTTAGATGAATACTACAAACTAGTCATCCAGGTTCTACTCTAATGAATAGAAAAAGCAGATCTTCTAAAGATGGTGATTGTCACCTGTTTCAGAGAGGATGAGTTGTTCCTGCCTCCAGCTGCCTCCTTCAGCTCTCATGTCCTAATGCATCCATGCATGCAGGTAAGGAGAATGTTACCTCCTTGGGAAGCCAGGATGGGCTGGTACAAGGTGACTTACCTTGGGCACAAGCAGCAGATGAGTGAGAAAAGAATGAGGGAGCACGAGCCCCAACCAGGTGCTGCTCAGGGTAGCAAGCTGGTCACCTGTTGCTCAACAACAAAAAACTTGACTCTTACTCTGGGCTACAATGGAGGCTGCTATCACTTAAAGCTGCTTTAGTCCTGCTTGCCTGTCCTTTCGTTATAGTCCTTTTCCTCTGGTAGTAGTCCTCTCCTCTGTGGCAGCAGTCCTCCTCTGTCATGGCAGTCTCCTCTGGTAGCAGTCCTCCTCTGTGACAACAATCCTCTTCTCTCATGGCAGTCTCTCTCTTTTATGCTCTACCTCTCCGAGGGTCAGCTGGTCTCTGGTCTTTAGTAGAAGCACCTGGCTCCAAACAGCTGCAACTCATCAAGGGACTGCCTGCAGCCTGTTCTTGCTCTCCTACATGCCTCTCCTTTTGCTAATAACTGAAGATGGTTTGGCTGGGGCACACCAAAAGGTGCAAACACATCACAACAGTCACCACACAGCACAGAAGCAGACTGGACATGTGAAGAGGTGTGTGTCCATGCTCCAGGTGTTCCCAGGATGCTCCTGGGGTAGGTGTGAGCTTTACCTGAGTGAGGAGCTGATCTGAAAATAGTAGTTGTATAGCTTCAAACTACAGATGCTTAAATTTAGGTGTCCACTCACAGGTCACTGTATGTGAGGTCACTTTATAGCATAAAGGGATCTCTAGGCCTAGACTTAATTGCTTGAGCATAGGTAGAAAATTAGTGTTGGCTGAACTCTCCTGGACTGTCAAGACAGATGTAATAGACATAAGACAGGAACCTGTGATCCTTACCCACTTCTGGACCAGCAGGTAGTGGTCACCTGGGGTAAACTAGGACACTCCAGCTACCACTAGATGCTTGTTTGTGGACATCTGAACCAAATACTAAAGCTTCATTAGTTAAAACACACACTTAGGAATGTGTTTCCCATATAGACACCAATGTGTGAAGATACATCTTCATCTGAGCTCCGAATCTCATTCTGAGGGCCCTGTGCAGATATCTCACACACCCTCAGGCACCTCAATTACCCTGGGCACCCATGGGCGGGCAACTGAGCAGAGCCTTCTGTGTCTGGTTGCAGAGATTTTATCCCAGGCATATCGGTGAGATGTGAGGCACAGCTCTGGAAAAGGTTATAAACAGTAGAGACAACACTGGCATAGCAGTTCTGCTTGAGAAACTTGTGTTGCCAGCACTTTGCAAAATGTAATTACATCCTATCCATATGCTTTAGCAGAGAATCAGGGGACCACTACTGCGCTGTGAAGGACAGTCTTACATCTTTAATCGTTCTGAGATGTTGGCGTTAAGTGACCTGTCTTCTAATCAAGGATGCAATGATACTGCACTTCACACATAAAACCTGAGTGTACAAATTCATTCAACTGGCTTTAATTTGAAATATGGACATTAGCAGTTGTACAGTTTGTGACAGACTGATCATTTTTATGATGTGTCTGTTGGTATGGCCGATATTTTATTGCTTCATCGCCTACACTTAAATCTTCCTTGCCTTTGGATGCTGTGCATGTGCAATTTGTAATAAAGAAACTGAATTACCTCTCACCCCTGGAGAAGGTGATCCCTGCGAATCAGCACAGTGGCTATTGGCAGGCAGTACACATCATTTGCATTGTGGCTGCCTGCACCCTGCTTGACCTACATATGAATACTGCAATTCACCTAATCCCTATTGCTTGCCCAAACAACTCCAATATAAAAAAGTATGATAATTGCTGCTGCTACCTGTCACAGGCATAGCATCACACCATAGCACTCATGAGAGCTTGTGCAAAATGGTGATCAACTGGCAAGAAAATTAAAGAGTTAATAAAATCAGACTAGTGATTTTTCACTAGCTGAACATGTAAGAAATAAAGGAGAGATTTTCTTTTGGCAATAAATCAGCTCCCACCCTCCTTTTGTTTGTTATTACACTCATGGTTCAAAGCGCTCTAGAAAAACAAGGTCCCACTTTATTATAGGACAGTCAGGTTCAGAGCACAGCTTGCAATAAAGAAATTAGCAAACCAGAAGCTGCAATTCTGTAGAAACACTCAAAAACGAAGAGGATTTAAAGTGACAAGATCCAATTAAATTTAATTACCCAAGCTGTATTTTCATTTTAACTGACACTTTTTATTAAGGAGCCACATGCACTAAAGCTAGAAACCTGGGCCAAATTGCATCCCAGTAATACAGTTATCTTATGCAAAATTCTTAGTATCTAATTTTCTAAAATGAAATTAGAGACATGGGGTTTGTAAAAGGTTCTCTTTGTCTGATACTATAAGATGCTGTTTGCAATGTACCTACACTACTGTATGTCTATGCTACAGTAACACCTGATGTACCTAATAAAACTTATTATTGGGAAAGAGTTTTAGTACACGTTTATTATTTTTTAATATGGAAGTATTCAGTGTAAGTCAGGGATTTAACCATGTCAGTATAAATCAGGGATTAAACAGCAAGGTTAACAACTTCAAACCTAAAACTCTTGAAAACTGAAGCATAAAGTCTATGACTTTGACAAGAGAAAATTATTTATGAATCTTTTAATTTTAGGCTTAAGCAGGCATGTGAATCTGGACCAAATTATTATTTTACTGTCATCTTTTTTTTCCCCATGGTAGAAAGGAACAAAGAAGGGCTGCAGAGAACAAACCACTGCAAGACACTTAGTTCTTTCCATGCTTCTGATTTTAAAAAATACATAGCAAAAATTTTGGAAAAAAAATTGCAAAGTAGCTGATGAATCATTAAACTAATAAAAAAACAAGAGAAGGGACACATCTGAGAAGGTCAAGCCAGTGGCAACAGTCTACCTTGAGGCCTTTAGCATGAGGCTTTAACAGACACATGAGATTGCACAGTGATCCTTCCCTCCCAAGGACTGAGCAGGATGTGGCAACTCCTTTGGTGGCTGTGAGTGGAAATATCACTGGTGCCAGCACCTCAGTGCCAACACCATGCCTGCTGGCAGCCCTTGCAGAGAGTAGCATTAACACTCCCCCAGGAGCAGGGTGAAAAGTGGGAGCACACTGTCTCCCCTTCCTTGGCTGGATCATCATTCCCCTGTGAGCATGGTTGCTCAGCCCCACAGGAGACTGGCACTGCTGTGCTCCCTCCAGAGATCCCACACAGACCCTCAGGCTGGTGGGGACATGCGTGGGTGGCTTGAGTGCCTCTCATGCCANGATGCTGGAGTGCCAGGTTTCAGAGGAAAAGTGCTTTCCCACATGAGCTGTCTCCCTTACAGGTATGCACATGGCATTATGAAGAGCATTACCACAAACTGCATTTGAGAAAGTGAAGCTGGCTTCCTTTTCTGTCAAGTACTGCTGCTAAAAATCTCAGGTTTCTAAGCAGAAGAGGGCTGTGGCTTTGTTTTGGTATGGGAGAAGGGAGAGGAAGAGACTGGGATAGAGTCCCAGACTCTTTTATTTTTAAAGTGTGAAACTAGAGGATGCAATTACCTCATGGGAGTGAATTCAGAGCCAAAAAATGATCTGTAAACTATTTTGAGAATGGAATGAGGTGTAGCCACAGTTACATGGTCCTCCAAGCAAAGTTTCAGTATCATTCCCTTTTGTAATTTTTCAGCTTAATTTCCTGTGAAAACAGTAAAGAATGTGGGTATTAACACCTACCAGACCAAACAAGGTGGCAGACCTGTTGGAGTCGGTCCAGGAGTGTCTCAAAGATGATCAGATGGCTGGAACACCTCTGCTGTGAAGACAGGCTGAGAGAGTTGGAGTTCTTCAGACTGGAGAAGAGAAGGCTCTGGGGAGACCTTACAGCAGCTTTCTAGTACCTAAAGGGGGCTTTTATAAAAGAGAGAGGGACTTTTTACAAGGGCATATATTGATACAAGGGAATTGGCTTCAAACTGAGTGTAAGTTTAGATCAGATATAAGGGAAAAATTCTTTACCATGAGGTTATTGAGGCATTGGAAAAGGTTGCCCAGAGTAGCTGTGGGTGAAACACAGCTGAAAGTGTTCAAGGCCAGATTGGGTGGGGCTTTGAGCAACCTGGTCTATTGGAAGGCATGATTCTATGATCCTGTTAATACCTTAGCACTCTCTTCTACCCACATTAGGCCAGAAGAGTAGAGCTACCACAAGAATTGGATCATCTATTTTAACAACTTTCTATTTAATAACACATTTGAAAAAAAGCATAGCCACACACATCTTCCCTCCAAAACTGAATAGCTTCTTTGGGGTAGTGTCATATGAGTATGTTACGGGGATTGGAATGAAAATGTTTCATACTGTCATTTTCATCTTGCCCCTGTGCACAATAGCCAGAAAGCCTAGTGGTGGAGTGGCTCATTTTTGAGAAGAACTCATAACCTGTTACATGAAATTTTATCCAGTAAAGGACACTAGACCAAAGGGAAAAATTGTGCCATAAAGTAAATAAGTCCTGATTTTCATGAGGTACTCTGGCTATATTCCTATACTTGAATTTTAAATGTTTAGCCCTAAGGTTGGTGTCCCTTGGAGAAAAAAGAAATCTATGTGCTCATATATTCTAAATGTAAGAGTATTCACAGCAAATTTAATAAATATCTTCCCCCAGTAATAGAAATATGGTGATGGTCAGAAAAAAATCACTGAAGAGCCACAGAGTTCACACAGGTAAATTAGGCCACTTACTGCAGCTGATGGCACCAAGGGGACCATACAGTTAGTACCTATGCTGTCTGCCTCTTACCTCCTATCCTGAATAGCTGTTACACACTCCCAAGGGCTGCCTAAAGTCCAGAGAAAGTTTCAAATTGTCTCTCAGATATACAGCATAACTTCTTGCTTGATCCATCAGCAAACCCTGATACATATCAAAGTTCTTTGTCAAACACATTCTTTTCCTTCCTCCTTTCACACCAAAAATAATGAGGGAAGAAACAGTTTCAAATAGAATGCAAACAGATCACTATAAAACAATTTCTTTTAAAGGTCAAGTTGACTCCCCATCGTGCCTAAGCCCAGTTCATGCATGGTTATGAACTGTATGCGAACTCACTTGTGCCTCATGCCCACATTTGCATGGCCTCAGCTTCTCTGGGATACACCTTCACAGTGCACCATAGGACAACTGGGCAATGGGCCTGAGGTCTTCACCTTCCTGGAGTAAATTTACTTTCATTCAGCTCTTGAATCCCAGGAACGCCAAGCAAAATGTGGTTTGCCAGGTGCTGACTTTCCCTTTGTCTTTGCTTTTCTCTATCCAAGCAACACAGAAATTCAAACACAGTGTACTGAATTAACAATTCAGTTGTTAATTATAAGACTACAAACACAAGTAATTTTGACACATGATTCCTTCTAAAGATATAATGTTATAATCTGCCCTCAGTAGCCCTTGGTGTACATAAGACAGCCTAATTCAGATCGTTTGAAGCCCAGTCCTACTCCTGAAAAGGACAGGGGGAGTGCTCACAGTGGTGTCAGTGGATGTCTGAGGTGTCAGCTTCACACACAGAAAGAAATAAAGACAAGTAGTATCTGATTAACATTCTGGATGATTAACTGAAAAACACCTTCTGCTTTACTAACAGTCTTTTCTAAAAGAAATAATGCATAAACAAACAAAAAATTGTTTTCCTTGCATAAAGCATAAATTTCTCTAACCTTTTATAATTTTCTTATTATTTCTGTCACTTTTGATATGTTTCCACCTTCAAACTATCATTAAATATGAACATTATAGGACATACAGAATAATCAAAGAGCTCCTTGTTCTTCCACTTGAGGGATATTTAGTGATGTGATCAGTTTAACCAAGATATCAAACATAAAGCAGACTGTCAGAAAAAAACAGGAGAAACTATTATACAAGTCCTATACATAATAATTTTGTGACTTCCAATTACCAGCTCAAAGATATTCTTCTATTATTACCATTCAAAATCCATTAATTAAAAGTCACCCACTTAAGAACAATGCCTCAAGAAAAAAAATTGGAATTTAGCCCACAGCCACATATTTGTTTAGAAGGCTGAATGACTGCAGGGGAAAAGCCCACCCAGCATCCAGTCACACGCATACTGTGAATGGCTCTAAAGCGCCTTTCGGGTGAGCAAACAAATCGTGTAATTCTATCGTGTGCTGATTCAAAAGTAAATGCTGAGCAGACTCAGTGGACACCGTCTGGCTGTGGAGGGTGTCTCGTTTCTAGCACCAGGGAGAATTAACAGGTTTGTAGCCATTTCCATGCTAGTCTGTAGAAACAACTATAGAAGTCTATGGAAGGTATTCATTAAAATTGAAAATGGGGGAAACAGCTTCTCTTGGATGAATGAAAATATGTCGTTTAGCTGGTTAGTGAGCCTTGCTCATAAGTTCTGAGTTAAATCAGTCTTCAGATTTGACATCAGGAGAATATCCCCCCAAGTTCCAGAACTGACTGTGCTTGCTGGGAGGCTCTTCATTCTCCATGGCACAATCTAGGAGATCTTTTAATATGTCCCAAGCCATTACAGGATTCTGGGATTTGATGAGGGTCTTGGTCTCTCCTGCTCTCTACCTGAGACACAACATTTTGTGAAGCTTGGTCATTTCCTAAACGGCTAGGTCTGCACTGAGATGCTGAAAGTGGCAAGAGAATCAAAGGATCCATTCATGTCTCAGGCTGGGTCTCATGTTTCAAACACAGAAGATGACAATTTAGTTTTACTATTGTTTGTGTTCTGCTTCGTTAGTCTCCATGACAGACTTCAGTCTCCATGCTGGTCACCTTTTAGTCTACAAATTTTATTGCATATGTATATTCATGCATACATATAAAATCAGTCAAAATGAAAACTATATACACAGTTAATGTGACTAAAGAACACTGGAAGAAGGTCTAAACAAATGCCAACACTTCATCAAGAAAAGCAGGACTGGGAGAAAATCCAGAGACACCATTTGTTTGCCTGGTTAAGCTGTATTGTTATGCTCTGTCCTCCTTTAGTACACCCCCACCTTTTGTACTAATCTTCCCTACATCTGCTGCCAGCTAGGCCAAGCTCAAACAGCAGTGTCAATTCCAGGGTCAGAGAGGTCAACGGTGACACCCGATTTAAGTGTTATTCACTCTGATGCTGTGACAAGACAGATACAGCGTGGCCTGACTAAAGTGATGTATGTTAAATTTGTTGCAAATTACTGGCATGATGGATCTATTGATGACCCATTCCAGCTGTCAGGATGTCTCTATCAGTCTCTCAGTTACGCTTTCTCCTGCTGCTCAGCCCCATCCCCCTCCCATCAAGCACAGGGTTGCTTCACAGTCCCTGAGAAACTCAGGGTGCAAAGCACAGGGAAACAAAGCATCAGTATGCGCTGTGAACCTGAGGAGCATTGAAAGTCATCTCATGAAGGATAAAAGTTTGGTGGTTTATAGACTTGGGTCATTGAGCTAGTCTGCTTTATCTTAACACCTATACAAAAATATTTGTTAATAATAGGTTTTGAAGTTAATTCCTGTTTTCATCCAAAATGTTGAAAACAAAATAATTATTTGAGCTCTTGCTTGAAGTATCTCACTCATCTGAGAAATTCTCTGAAGGGGAATGTGGCAGTGACCCAGTCAGCCTTTGCTCTCCAAATAAATAAAGATGAGAGCCGGGAGGATTTTCCCGCTGGGGAGAGCTCAGAGGAGGAATCCGGCCTCGCTGCTGAGTCATGCTGAGGGCCTCACTGCTGAGTCAGGCTGAGAGCAGCACTATGGGCTGGCCTTGCCTCTGAGACCCCTGTGTGTGGAAATCTCCTCCCACAAGTCCCTCCTTCAAGTTACTTGCTGTCCCAGGAATGCGATAAGACTCGGGACACACCGTCCTGTTACTGGTCTGTTTGAAAGATGTTCTTCCCCAAAATCCCTGTTATCTGTAAACAGCCATTCCAAGCCACCCCTATTGGCTTGTTTCTGTTGTTCCTACCCCTTCTGAAAGATGGTATTTAAGGGGGCTGCAAACGACCCCCGATGCTCCTTGTGCTCTCCGTTCGGGAAATAAACTCAAACTGCTGTTACAAGGGGCCCCTCCTTCCCCTCCTTTGTCTCCGCGGCTCGCTGAATCCACCATCGGCTCACACCAGCCAAAAAGGGGAAGCCAGAAAGCAAACAGTCTCACCTAGCTGCAGCTGTTCCACTGCAGGACACCTACAGCAAGGTAAATCGCTTGGCTCCTAAGGCGGTGGAAAAGAAGCCAGGCGACAGGGGAACAAGTCCTCTTCTTAGCTTTTGCTCTCAAGTAGAGCAGAGAGAAAAATGACCCATATTCTCTACAGCAGAAAGTGGAAGAGCAGGGAAAGGCAGAGAGAGACTACTCAGAATGTTCCCTTCCTACTGCTCCCTTCCCTTCACGGAGAAGCAATATCCAGCTTCTCTGGCAAGTGGCACTATAGCCATATGAGGGAAGGACAGGAGCCACTTTAGAGCAGGTTCCTTGAAGAATCACAGCTTTCCTGCTGCCGATGATAGCTGAGACTCTCCAGTTCCTACCCTGTGGGAAACAAGATATATGTGGGAAGCCAGGTCTGACTTTTGTCTTTGCAATGCTGGAGCCTGAGACCAGCATGGAAGTCTGATCTAGTGAAATGAAGTGAAACTGATGGAAACCATATCATCTCATTTCTACTTCAAAACCAATGTCCATCCTAGAAGTGCTTGCTCCTGGGCAGGTGCAGTAATTACAGACATACAGCCCTTCCATACATTTCAGCACAGATAGGTAAAGGCCCTAGTCATGATGACAAACAGTATCCCATTTCATAATTACATTTAAGGAGTCTTTTATGCCAATTTCTTCTGTTTAAAGTATTTGATTTCTTTTCTTTTTTGCATTAGCTCCACTGTAGCTCTGAGGTGTGTTAAGTTAGTTTTGGTCTTTTTTATAATTGTCATTACCTTCTACTCCTTCTGCACCTTTTGTTCTTTCATTCTGACAGATTGTCATTCTTTAGTTTAGTGTTGCAGAGTAATTTTTAATAACAGGTAATTTCTTCATGTGTAAAGGAAGAGCGCAACTCAGCTGCAGTCCCTGAATTCGGAACAATTTGCATTGGCAAGGGATGGCCCGGGTGGTTCTGCTCTCCTATTTTCTCTTGGATAATATTAAAAGTCACCCAACGACAGGGACATTCAGGGATGTTGAAATGCAGTGCCCAAACTGGAGAAAATCAGGACAGTTAGTGCACAAGAGAGCATTTGCAAACCTGAAGACATTCTTAGAACACACAACTTATGAAGGCCCATTACTGAACAGGGGAAGTGGAGACAACTGCCGTATTGCTTTCAGTTGAACTTCTCCTTGGAAGACCAATATGTCTATTAGATTTCCAGTTCCACTAGTGTCTTCAGCATCTTTCATTATGACACGTATCTGATCTCCTTCATTTAATTTGAGTATCCAAAACCCTAAAGAAAGGAGGAACAGCAAAGACACATGGACCACTTCATTCTAGAATTGGAATAATGTCAGCCAAGGTTGTGGCTCCTTAGTTCATTTTAATCCCTTATAGCTGCTTATTCATGGCAGAGATGAAACACTGACAATTAAGAAAGACTCTTGAAAAAATTGTGGGCCCTTCAGAAATTCAAATATGTTGATAGAAGTAAAAAGAATTTTGCCTAACTACATGTGGATTGAATTCAACCCCAAAATAGTACAGAATCTATACTTAATGTTATGCTAGAAGCTTGGGATGAGCTTTAAAACATCTTACAGGATTACAAATCATTAGGTATGGTATCTAGATCTACCTTTCATTCATCACAAATAGTCACAAAACTGTCACCTGTATAGTCCAGAGCCTGAACAAGAGAGTTCATCCTATCTCATACTCTAGAAGCCATTGGGTGATGCTGAGAAAATAGACAACAAAGGTACAAACACAGTTAAGAATCAGGCTTTCAAATCAGAGTACTCATATTAATTTATCTGAACTGCGCCTCATGTGCAAAATGGACAACATGAGAGCCATGGCACTTCTCCACTAGACCACAGCAAAATGCTGTAACAGCACGCAGTTATTAAGAAACACTGGCTGAGAAAGAACCATAAAATCACAGAAAGGCTTGGATTGTAAGGGACCTTAAAGATCATCTAAGTCAAACCTCCCTCCCATGAGCAAGGGAAGCCATTCACAAGATCAAGTTGCTCAGGGTCCCATCCAGCCTGGCCTTGAAAACTTCCAGGGATGTGGCATCCACATCTTCTCTGCGCAACCTGTTCCTGTGCCTCACTTACCTCTAAGCAAAGATTTTTTTTCTAATATCTAATCTAAATCCCTCCACCTTTAGTTTAAAACTTTTCCCCCTTGTCCACATCTTATCAGCAAGACTGTCAGCATTATCTATTATGTCCCTGTGCTCTGCTTCTTCCAAGAGGCTTAATTAAATTATCTCTTAAATTAAAGAATTTCTCCTTATCTCTAAGTCTCTCGGTGGCGCTGACCAAGATTAAAATATAGCTTTAAGTTGTCAGATAAGGGGGCTGTCTGCACCACTCACTACCACTTTTTAGCACATTCTTAACAGCCTTCCCAACTCCGAGGAATGATATGAGATCTAATCACCATAGCAAAGCTCATCACCTTCCACTGCAAGGGCAAGGCATATTTTTATGGCATCATCTTTAGTAACATAAGCAGAACACTTTTATGCATACACTTTCAAAGTCTTTGAATATATCTCCCACAGGCAGGTCTTCTGGAAGAAGATTTTGACACAGAATCGATGATTGCCACGTTGACTCATGCTATGCTTCAAATATTAAAATTCTATAGTAAAGCTGGATAAATATATGTAAACTACTTAATTGCTGTAGAAATGGGGAAACCCTATTTGGAGAACTAATGATTTTGGTATAGAAAACAAAAATACTTCACATAGAAGTGAACTCTTTTCTCCCCTACCCATGGATCCATTTCCAGTCTAGGTCATAGAAACACTCAGGTTTTCTCTCTCTTGGCTAGAAAATGCAATCAGTATGTTTAGGTACACATGCACAGAACATCCAGTATGCATTCTTGTGATGAGTGATTTTGAATTTAATTTCTTCAGTCAAAGGCAAAAATTGGATGAAATCCTACTTTCTGGGAAGGTTCTGGCCACTAAGCAATTGCTTTGAAAAGCTGTATTTCAAAATTATGAACTATCATCACATTTTAAGAGTAAATCTTGTGTCCAATTTCTCAAGGGAGTTAAATGACAGAGAATGTTCCTTTCTTTTGCTTTGGTGATGCTTAGAACAAAAATGCTCACTGGCATTAAGATCCACACACAGATTTATAACTGTGAAGGCACAGGGAAGTTCATGGTCAAAGACCACAGTGTGTCTGATACAGAAGCACTTGCCGTCTTAGAGCAAAAGCAGAGGGAAGGTGTTGAGGATAGCCATTTTGAAAGTAAATATGTACAATTAGTTTGAATCCCTCTGTATGTAACCATCATTTTCTGAAAACTAATATGATCAAAGCCTAAGGTGATACGATCTCAGACACTGAGTACATTTTTAACTCCGGGCAAAATCGCAGTCATCCCCATGGGTTTGGCATCTTTCTTTTCTTTCTTTCATACATCTTTTCTTTCAGTCATTCCCTCTTTCAATCTTCCATACTTTAGCTCTTTCTTTCTCTTCCTTATTATTTTTCTTTCTTCCTCTTTTTGCCTTCCCTTCTCTTCTCTTCTCTTCTCTTTCTCTTCTCTTCTCTTCTCTTCTCTTCTCTTCTCTTCTCTTCTCTTCTCTTCTCTTCTCTTTCTCTTCTCTTCCCTTCATTTCATTAGAGAAAAAAAAGTGACTACAGCTTTTCAGCCCTGAACAGGAAAGATACAAACATCTGTGGGACTATGACCTAACAGTCAGACCTTTTGGTGAGTACACTTTCAGGCAGTGAAAAAAAAACCCCTGGAATAAAAAAAAAATAATTTCATGAAGATATAAGACAGACAACTATGACATCATACCTTACTGCTTGCTATTCAGAGAGGAAGACAAGACTATTTCTTTTTTCTAGATGCTATAACTTGACATATAAATCATGTATGGATATTTTATTGTATTACTAAGGTTTTGATTATGTTAATATGTTTTTCATTGTATTGGACAAATCTGTGTCTCTAATATAGTCCAGAAAGCATCCAAATATGAAAGCAAATCCTGGCTAAAATGATCCAAATTCCTTTAAGCTTATTATAATAGTGATATTTCTGTCATGTTAACATCCTTTAATATCACATTAGTGAAAACCCATGAAAATGTGATAAGAAAATTACATATGCATTATGCACATTGCTAATAAGATTCATCAAATTATTAGTTTGAGAAACAATTTTTCCAGTTATAAAATGGGTAAGATTCACAAGGTAACTTCTAACAGTTTGGCCTCTTGCAGTACTGGTATTCATCGTCTCCTACAGAAGACTACCTGCAGATGAACTCCTGAGACCAAATAACACAGCTACAGGAGACTGAAGTACTGAAGGGATGTAAAAGTGCTGACAATTGTCATGTGCCATCATTAATTCCAGGGCATTTGTAATCTGTCATTGTTATGCTTTCAGCATAGCATTTCTTCCAACTTGTATGACCACATCTTGAGAGGTCCAGGTTAGAGCTATTGAGCACATCTACGTATCTCTGACCATTAAGTACCATCTCTTGATGTCTGTGCACTGAGGAATGTCCTCAATGTTCAGAGAATCAAGTATATACCCATAACTACAGAACAGGGCTGCATGAATAACATCTTTAAGCTATTGCGATTAAACCTTTCAAAAGTCTTTCCAAACAGAGATGTAATGATGATCAGATTAAAATCCATCATGTAATAATAATAGGTAATGAATAATATATCTTGATTACAGCTCATCTCAGGCCAATTATCACTAAAACAGATATGAACAAAGCAAGCCAGATGGTCAGGTAAAGAATGTCCATAAAAATCCCAGCCACGCACCCTCTGGCATAAAGTGCCAAGATCTGCTTCCACTATTCTCAGCAGGGACCACCTTTCTCAGAAAATAATCTCTCTAAGCAGTTTGTTGAAACCAAAGTCCTTATTTGAAGGATAAAGTATAGCATAAAAGGGGGTTGTAGGAAATAAAGTTGGAATAATATAAAAATATAAATGTAGGTAAGTCCTGTGGTAGAGCTTTTCTCAGATATGAAGAGTCTGTACTGTGTCCCCTCGTTGTGACTCTGATGCTAAGCCTCCAAGATAAAGTAAGCTTCCCACAAAATGTCTCAGTAACAAACAAAAAATGATTGTGTATGAAACCACTCAAGCTATAACAAGACTAATCCAATGTGCAGTGCTTTAAATTGCTGAGAAGTTTGGAATCTTTTTTCTTTGTCTTTCCTTGGGGCTTCTCCATGTGCTGTAACTTCTCTATGCATGGAGAGTATAGTTAGTATTTTCATTTGCTGCCTAAGTAGCAAATTACCCTGTAAACAGCCCACAAGAGCTGGTCTGTAATTGAATTGTAACTGTTGACTTTAGACATTTGGTATATTTGCTGCAAGAAGTAAATTTTCAAAACTTCATCTTGATGCAGTCAGACAAAATGAAAGGTAATATTCTTTATCTGCCACAGATTGCTGCAGATGAACTGCTTTCATATGAGCTTAAATAAGATTTAGTGTATTCCATCCTTCAGCTGGCCACAATTGAAAGTGATCAGGATCAATACAGCTGCCCCTGAATGCAGCCCAGTATTGTGCATTACAATAGAGGAAATGGCTGTATTCAAAATTTTCCTGTGTCAAATTAATTTCCATGTTATCTCCAAATTCAATTAGATGGGAACCCCATGTAACTAAAAAAGTGTCCGACATCCCTTAGTGACAAATTACGGTGCTTAGTGTGCATATCAAGGTGAAGTGTTGAGCCTTGCTAATCTTCTCACTAATTCTCAATTACCGTAAAATGAAGCCATAAATCACACAGACAGGGGATCGATGGAAATGTTGTTTTCAGGGTGATTGGCAGCCTCCCCAAAGGTTTTCTGTAAGTTGGTTTAAGGTTACCATTCTCTAAGGGGAGGGATGAGGTAGTCTTGCTCAATCTCTATGATATAGGCCCACAGGCCTTTTGGGGATAGTGGGGAGGGACAGCACCAATTTCAGCCCATCAGACATCCAATTTTTCTCCTTTTCATACCTGCTGTAGTAAATGAGAAACAAATTAAATTTCACTCCACTATCTCCACAGAAACCATTTAAATTTTTCATGGAAACTAAATTGTCCCTAGACAAATAGCCCCCTGATTCTATGAAAATATACTGGAGCGCTGGGGACAGAAATAAATTTGTGTCACTCTGGATATGCCATTCTCTGTAATGTCATTCACTGCCGGCCAATAAATGAGTCCCTCCCGGAACACAATGGTAAAGCCTTGTGCTCTGGTGGATTTGCATTGTTCCCCCACTCTGGAGTGGTCTAATATTCTTCCTGTTATTAATTTGCAGCCTAGGTTTTACATTCATGAGGCCAAGATTGAAATGTAAATGAGGCACAAAATAAGTAGTCAGCAGTAGCCCTGGCCGAGCAGCCTGTGTCATAGACTCATGGACTTACATGAAAATAGTTATCACTCAGAGAGATTAGCAGCTCAGAACATCAATCACTGCTGCAAGGAAACAATGAATAAAATCGCCCCGACACGAGGAAGGAAATTACCAGAGCTTTAAAGTGGAAAGGGAATATGTAATACTGCTACCTGTTGTCGAAGCACTAAGATGGCTGTAATAAAAGAAGCTGGGCTCCTTCCCTCACTCTCTATCTCTCTCCCTCCCCTGTTCCTGTTGATAGCTGATATTTAAATTGTGCCATTTTTCTCATCTCAATTTATCTATTAAATGAGCTGCAGTTCCTTGGCCAGAGGTATACGATACTTCACATCGCACTCAAATGAAACCCACAGTTTTGAGTCTGAACCCGCTTTAAAATGGTGACACCCTATACATCATCCAATCTCTTGGCAAACAAATAGATATATAAGGCCTGAGTCCTCAGGTTTCAGGGAGGCTCAGAGGATGCTAGACTTCAAACTAGCAGACAAAGGTGGCTTTAATCCACCGTTGTGCTTTCCTAATTCTCAGATGGTGCAAAAGTGGTACAGGACACAATGCAAGCAGGGCAGTCTCAGGCCAGCTCTTCCTCAACAAACTCTGACCAACTCTAAGAAGCTCTCCCAGGACCTATCAATAACCAGAACCTGGAAAAGATTCAGCTGATTCTCCGTTACTTCAGCAGCTTTGATCACCCTCATCAGAAGCAGAAGTGTTGCATTACCTGTTGGACTGTTTTCCTTGAGTGTTCTCTGTATTCAGTAAATGTAAAACACTATTCCATCTACTGCGATTAATTTTGCCTTCCTCTGAGGAAATGTACCTGATTATCACAGCTGAACAGCAAGAACAGTTTCTTACAGTTTTTGTTTTTTAGACAACAGAAATATAGCTGCATTTTACTAAAAACCTGCCAATTTCTGGTCTAACTTTTCATTCCCCAAAATTTAGATTTTCAACCACAAAAATAGCTTTAAAAATGTGTCCTAGGAAGATGACTTCAAAGCAAATGCCAAAATAAACTCTAGTCCCTCCTATTCTGAGGTAGCTTGTAAATGTGGTTGGTCACAAGACTGCAGCGGGCAGGAGCATGTCACTGACCTGCTTTCCCAAGGATACTGGACTCCTTCTTGTGTGTCTACCTTCAAAAAAATCTGTTTGCAGGGAGAATTATTAAGCAGGAAGTGGTTCAGTCTGGGAGTGCTTTTTGTTGTCTTACAACTCTTAAGACTGTTTAAAAATATATCAAATTTGAAACAGTTAAAAATATAATGCCCCCTTCTTAAAGCAACTTGATTTGTGATTTAAGAAAAGCTATTTAAAACTTATTGCCTTAGATATCACATTCCATGTAACACCTCTCATTTAAGATGTAAATACTTTTCATGCAAAAATACTGAAAGGCTCTGAAAAGCTTTATATTTTGATACGAGTTTTTAAAAAGGCAAACCCAGACTTAGACAACTGGTGTAAGAAACTAGCAATGATAGTAAGATTGGAAACTAAATCTCCATTTTCTGTGCAAAACAGTAGATCATGCTGCCTTCAGAAACTAGCTTTCCACTCCGTTCCATATCAGGAGGAAGAAAAAATTAATGTATGTAAGATATTGAAATAACCTCGTAAAAAAACTCTATGTGAGGTGAACGATATCATGAATATTTCTTATTATATGGACAATGGACATTTTGGTCAAATAATCCCTGAAGAATCGGAACTGAGCTAAACAAAGTACTAGCATATCAGAGCTATGGCATATCAGAGAAAGCAACACTTTCTTGAAGAGCTACTTTTTTCACAATAGAGATGCTGCTATTTTCATTGAACGTTCATTTTTAAAAGCTCAATACCGCCATATTATACAGAGCAAGTTTTGAGCAATAATGCCTGGTAATGTGTTCAGTAACCTTTATTCTGTTTCTTTCTGCAGAAGTTCACTAAAGATAATGCAAACAGCTAAGAAAAGGAACTTGAAGTTTAAGAGAAGCAAAAAGACAACATAAAATCAGATGTTCTGCTGTGTATTAAAATGTTCTTTTGAGAGGTCAAGAAATTGATCATGAGATAGCAGAAGATATTGAACCTTAAACTGCTTTGTTCTTTTTTTCCTTGCTTAAAAAGACAAAGTCAGGCCCAACTTGTTACTGGAGCTTTAGAGCCCAGCAGCAGTGTGCAATTTGTGGCTAAGGAGCAGGAGCAGCACATCTCACATGGTTCCCACACCAGGCAGCAGCTTCTGCTCTCAAATCCCTCCTCTCTTCCTTGTGTTGTCATTGTCTTCACTCTTAGTGTCTCAGAATATCTTTTTAATTGCTTATCAAATGGATAGTTATTGTATCATAAAATCTTCAAAGCCATTTCCCAGTCCCATTCAGTTGTGAAGCTGAACTTTTATACAATGATATATCACAATGGATTATGCTAATAAGCTTTTTAATAGCTCCAGCGGTGTTAACTGAGCGCATTAAAACAAACTGGTCCCTGCAATAGATTGGGAAATGTTTTATAAGGGGCATGTGATCTAAGAGCAGTCATGACAAGGCTAGTAAATAATAGCAGAAACTGGCATGACCAAAGAAATGCTCACCTAAATTATTTATATGTTAATCAAAAATACAGTTGTTAAGCAATATCATTAGTCCATTACTAATTGGTTTATGGATTTGTGATGAATTACTTATTTGCATGCAAAGTAAACCCTCAGCCTTTTGTTCATCGTTTCTAACCTTCGAATATTTGCAGGTTTCCTCTCTGCAGCACTCGTCCTTCACTAAAATGATTACATCAGCTTGTCAGAGAAAGTAGATTTTCAAGGTAAAGACATAATTTTCTTCTGAAATGTATGCAATATATTATTGTCATATATTTTTTAAAAGTCATAATATATCAGAATTTCATGCTTGAGAGATATGCAATTAATGTTATACAGTGTATATTTCTCCTTACTCTCCACCAAAAATCCTACACTTTGAACATTTATTAGTAGTAGAGACAGTGATCTTGTTTCGTTCATATATATCAAGTTGAACTGTCAGGCACATTATTGTGGGGAATGTTAAATTCCAGCTTAGTTATGATCAGACTGGGCTGAATATAACTGAAGAACTTAAGCACACCTGTGGATGTATTGTGGGACATCCTAGAGATGTGACACAATGATTTGAAGGTGAAGATCAGTCTTTAATTTGGTGCCTGAACTCATCGGCAAATTTCTTAATTATAAGGTTTTCAGAACTGCAGTCTCTCATCAGGCACTTCTCTTCTTGTCCATTGTTTCCCTCTCTTCCTCATATTCTTATTGCAGCTCCTTCCTGTCATCTCTTCTTTTTCTGCTTTCATTTCTCTCTGTGTAACATTTTTCCTTCTCAATTATCCCCCTCAAAGTAACACAGTCACCTGTGTTCCCAGCTCACACCTGATTTTTTCCAGCCTCTCTGCTTCAGACTGAAGGAGCTAGACCCAGGAACTACCATTGCATTTCTTCCCCTTTTGAGGTATTTTCCCCGTAAGGAAAGCTTAGACTTCATCTATCCTTTTCCTTTTTTCCCCTTTTCATTTTTCCCTTTCTTTCCCTTTTAATCCTTTTTTTTCCCTTTTTTTTCCTTCCCCCCCCCTTTTTCCTTTCCTTTCCTTTCCTTTCCTTTCCTTTCCTTTCCTTTCCTTTCCTTTCCTTTCCTTTCCTTTCCTTTCCTTTCCTTTCCTTTCCCTTTCCTTTCCTTTCCTTTCCTTCTCTTTCTCCTTCCCCTTCCCTTTTCCCTTTCTCTTTTCCCTTCCCCTTCCCCTTCTCTTTTCCCTTTCCCTTTTCCCTTTCCCTTTCACTTTCCCTTTCCCTTCTTCACTTTTCTTTTCAAACCGATGGTAGTGCAAAATCATGTAAGCCATGAATATAATTAAATTAATTTAATATTGTCCATCAGCTTGGCACACATTCTTCTGAAAAAAATTTCACTTTTCTCTCTCAGAATTTAAATAATAACTATTTATATTTTTAAAATGTATTCTTCAAGGATGTAGCGATCAGTATAAGATTCCTAGAGGTTTTTTACCTGTTATTAAGCAGAAGTTCCGGATGTATTAATGCAAATAGGCCCAGCAAGGACCAGTAGTCCAGGATATGAACGCGAGTTTCTGTGAGCAAAAACTAATCCAGATGGAGAACTCTCTTCCAGCCAATCTCTCTATGTAATAAACGAAACAAATCTCACCTTTCAAATACACCCTGCAATTGATTTTCCTTTCCCTTACAGAAATCTACCTTCTGAATATGCTGGAAACCCTTCTATCAGTTGACCTTCTAGAGTTTTGTCTTTGCAATCACAGAGGTTGTAGTGCATTTTCCAGCAGCTGCAGGTTGTTTTTCTTTGATATTTATCATCCACAATCTGGCTCAGACCAGCAAGACACGCGTCACAGTCTAATCCAAGTGAGTCTCACAAGGACAACAGAGACCTGACCGAAATGAAAAAGCAATGAAAGGTAATGCAGAAGACGACCACCCAAGATAATTAACAACTTTTAATGGTGTGATAAAGCAAAATTTTTATTACTGATAATAATTTATTACTATATAACAATAATAATAATAGACAATATAAAGGGATAGCATAAAGGGATGTCGAGAGAGGCATTCCAAATATTTCTTGTCCAAAGAGATGAATGTAGCATCCAGTTCAGTCAGGCCTTGGTTCAGTACCACACGCAAGTAAATATTGCAGATAACTTTGTACAATTCTCTGTCTTTCTGTGGTGGAGACCTTATGTCAGAAAAATATGTGTCCAGAAGTCCTCTTTAAATTAATCCTGGATGACTGCAGAAACTATGATGAGGTTCTTTAAACTCATTATTCCATGCTGAAAGACAAAAAAAGAAAGGATTCCTATTCTTCAAGCAAGTTAGGGCTGTATGAAAAATTAAATTTCCCACTAACCTCTCACAGCATGAGAAAGCCAATGTGTAAATTGAGTCCCTTCTTTGCTGCTCATATGTTGGAACCCTGATCTTTTGTTACTGATGTATTTGTAAAAACTTCTTTTTTTGTATTTTACAGCAGTAGGCAGATTAAATTCTAGTTGGGGATTAGCCCTTCTAATTTTCTCTCTGCATAACCTCACAACATCCTTGTGAGACAGTTCCCACTTGAAATCTCTCTGAAGAAAGATCTGACTGAATCCAGCAGGTATAAAAGCATGGAATTTTCTGAGAGGGATGTGAGGAACTTCACCTGTCCTAGCTACAATTATATTACCTGCTCAATATCCGAATTTGCCAATGCTGACCTTGCATGCCTATGTGGGAATAAATGGACTTCTAAGTAATGCAAATCCTCAGCTGCATGTGCAAAATTGAGATTGAAACTATCACAGCTCATTCAAGCACCTAAAGGCCAGCACAACTCAGCTACTGCAGCAGAGTAACTCCTAATCCCCGGCAGTGCACGCGAGTCAAATCTGTTTCCTGAGGCACAAAAGGAAGGCTCCATCAGTAAATGGAAACCCATTCTCTCTCTCACTAGCGTCTTATAGCCCTTGGCCTACCTTCCTCCACCTAGCCAGGCATGTTTTCCCCTATGCAGAGATTTGTGGAAGGATTCAGCTTTAGCCCCATGTTTGTGCTTTGGTTCCCCCTGGGCCTCCTAGAAGCTGCCATTCCCAGCATGTGTGCCAAAATGTGAGTGGTATTGGCTTTGGGGACACAGCTGTAACGCGCTTTGGGGTGCCAGAACACACGTAGCATGCCCCTCAAATACTTTCAGCCTCTGAAGCCCTGGAGGAGTTTTGGGTGGTGAGATGTCTCCAGAACATTATGCTTTCTTTCAGGGTGACAGGAACTCTCCTCACCCTCTGAAGCTGCTTCTTCTGTGGCTCCTTCCAGGTCTCACCTTCTCACTTCTCTATTCAGGAAGTCACATGGCTACTTGTCACTCTTGCAAAAGGAGGTGCCAAGCTAGAACCAGTTCACCAGCAGAGAACCCAATACACTCTGATATGACTACCATTAAGGAAAAAACAATAGTCACCAGTAGATGTCTGCCTATGAACAAAGCTGGAATGAAAAGTGAAAGAAATCCCACTTTTTTGTTAGCCTGATTGTCAAAAAAAAGCACACAGAAAGAGTCAACTAGCTACAAGGAACGAAGTAAGTGATCTTTTCCCATTACAGTCAGGACACAGAGCCTGTGATATCTCTGGGAGCTCAATCTAAATAAGGCCTCATCCTCTTGTCTATTTCACATTATGAATAAAAACATGAAATTAGTTTTATGTCAGAAGAACAACCCTTAAGACACTTGTAACTTATAATTATAATTTCTAAGCTGTTTAGCTTGTCAGTATCAAGGAATTCACAGCCCAAAACTTCCAGGACTTTATAGGCTGAGACACGCTGTGCTAGCTACTGAAAATTAACTATGAATCTCTCATCTGCATCCTGATTTATTATCTACAGTGAGAAATAGAAAGTTTTAAAAAGTACTATATGTGCATAGCCTGCTATAGTGGAGGGAGCCACTGGCTGTGTTCTGCTTCTATTCAATAAACTACTAGCAATGGGTAAATGCAAGTGTTTCTTCCTGCAAAAGTATTCAGCAGTTTTCTTATAAATAAACACTGCAAAATTTTTACCTTCACTGAAGAGCAGAGTTGGCCAGTGTCGATTTCAGGATTCTGCTGGATTCACTGGTAGCAAAAAAAAAAAAAAAAAGAAGATGTCTTAAGAGTCTCTTTGCTATGCAAAATTCCAGTCCCTCGTTAGATCTAGCTGAAAATGTTAACATTGCCTGTGATGTATTTTGAAAGAAACAATATTTTTTACATACTTTAAGTAAGAATTTTGAGAGGGAAGGCTGCCAAAAAAAAATCCAGGAACTGAAATCCACTTCAGATTTTCAGCTTTTACCAAAAAACAGGAAAATAAACTCCAAAAAAAAAAAATTCAAAAAATAAAATGTTTCATCCAGAATATTTCAGGGGCAGTTTTTACCAAAATTTTGTTCTTTCAAAAAAAAAGTATTTAACTTGTAAGGGGTACTATTCCATGATTCTGCAGTTTCTCCTGATTTTATTTTCACCCCAGTTCCAAAATATTTTTACAATAACAACACTGAAATTCTACTCTTTACTATTATTTTAGGGATTTAAGGGGCTCATCTGTATTCCAGATATTTTTGGGGGGGAGGCAGAGTAGGGGTTTTTTGTCTCAAAGTCAGCTGGTTCCATTTTGTAAGTGAAACACTTTGTGATAGCAACACAGCCTGGTTCCTTAGAAGGCATTATATGATAAAACAGTTTCTGAAAATAAAGGCAAGTAGCAATCATTCTCATCATTTCTGGACGGAGAAATGAGGGCAACTAGGCCAAAATAACTTGCCCAGCTTCTCACTGTTCTGACTACCAACGTCAAAAGGACACGTGTCTTTGGTTTCTGAGTCCCCAGCACCTACAACAGGATGCCCTGAGGGGTACTGCTCTAATGAAGCTCCCAAATATTCTTTCCCAAATTCTACTGGCATTGTTTTTAGCAATGTTGCCTGTCTTACTTCTCCCTGTCCCCACCTATGGGCTTTCATTATGTGCCCCTTCACTGTTTGAAATTTTAAAAATTTCAATTGATCAACAATGAAACAAAGGCAAAAAAGAAGAAGAGTCTCCAGAATATCAAGGGGTTTGATTACATCAGGTCTATTTAGAAATCACTCCTGATTTTTATTTTCCAAGATCAAAATCCAATTACAATAAATTTCATAATTGAATCGCTATTGTGCCACATATGAGTACAAAGTTATAATTAGACCTGGGACACTGACGTTTATTTTCCTTTTTTGTGAACAGAACATTTCTGGACTTCTAATAGTGCTCGTGTTCAGGCAAATGCAAAATAGAATTTGAAATCAAATTTAAAGGAGCAAAGAACCAGAAGAGAATGTTCTTGACTCTGGTATTAAAAAAGGCTTTTCAGAGTTTATGCATTCTGGCTGTGACAGCGTTAAACGACTCTTCACAGATATTTGATATATATTGACTGTACCAGATTAAAAGTTAGACTTTATTTGTAGCATAAATCTGGTAGATGAATATGTAATGTACATTCTTCTTTTATCGCAGTCATAGAATACTCTGAAACTTTAACCCCCCAGAATGCTATCTACATATTTCCCTCCATATTTTGTATTCATAGAAATAATCACATTAGTTTTTGGATACCCTTTAGTAACACACTCTTCTTTTAGTAAATAAAAAAGACTGCCACTTTCCATCATTTCACAACACCTAGAAAGACAGTAAAATCTTCAGAGCGATCGCATCTTTCTTTTGCTGGCTCTCACACACGTTCCCCCTAGAGAAGCAGATGTTTGACTTGTCTCATGTAAAAGGCAAAAATTGAGTTACAGCTTCAGATTGCAAGATTTGCAATGTTTGCTACAGTTTATTAATGTTAACCAAATAAAAATGACATTAGTGAAAAAGATCTACATGATATCTCAGAACTCCCAAGATTAGGCCAGATGGTCACTTCTAACTGGTATAATCTAGTAAGCTCTGTTGAGAGACAGGCTATTGATTGAATTTCTGCCTTTAAATGCAAGCTCCATATCTGCACATGTCCACAGTGATATCAGTTGCTTGAAATCCAATACAGAGGTGTAGATTGGGAGATGATGTTAGTTGCTATCTATTAAAACTGTCAATTCCATCTGTTGTCTAACACTTTAAAATACTGAGTGTAGTTTTTAATAGATCAGTATTAGATTAAGAGGCCGTACATCAAGGCTCTTACTAGCTGAGAAGTGGGGGTAAATGTGTAATGAAATGACACAATGGAAAAGGAGCTCTGAGGGCTGGAACTGGCCCAAATTAGCATCAAGCAGGAAGCAAATGCTGTGATTTAGGATTTCTGCAGCCACCAGACTTCCCTAAAAATGAATAATGTGCAGCCCTATTGAAATTATCTTTACAAGCAAGTATATCATGATTAAAAACTGGAAGTATTGTAAGATTTATGATTATCCAGTTCTCCACACTGTACCTCCCCAGGTACTTCAGTGACTGTACATCTGCCTAACTACCATGCTCTGATGGCATTCCCAGAAGGGCTGTTTCAGATGGCTGATGACAGCCCCATCAAAGCCATGTTTCTGTAAGGCTGCAGCCTTGAAAGACCCCTATCCCTCAGAATATACCATTGAAAACCACCATTGGGGGTCCCAGGGTTACATGTAAAAGGCAGTGGTTCAACCTGCCCCCTCTCCACAGGTGTGCAGTATCTCAGGGCTCTTGCCTGGTACCAGGGGCTGACAGAGAGGGAAGGGGATGGACGGCCACTTCCAGCATTGCCAGCCCAACATCCAGCTGCTATTGCTACTTAAATTTAATTAGAGAGGAAAGCTGTCCTTCTTGAGCCCTTTGTACCAGCATGACGACAGGAAAGGGAAAACTCCTATAAGGGAAGGGAGAAAGAGAGAAAAGAATTAGGGAATGGATCTTAAATGCAGACACATAGAGGAAATTTCTTGTTTTATAGCTCTTAATATTTGTATGTAGAAGCTAAATGAACATACCCAGCATGTTGGAAGAAAAGCAGAAGTCCTCCCCGGAAAGGGCCAGAAGCAAGATTCATAAAAAAATCCATGGTTTATTTTTCTCACTACTTTTTTGTTAGAATGAGCAAGTAATCTCCTAATTATTGACCCCACCTGGGCCAATGTCGCTCAAAATAGAGGGGAATGTGGGTTTAGTGCTCTTTTTGTATCAACTTTCAGAAGACCTTTCAATTTACGTACGAATTTTCAGAGTAACATTATAGTGACCTGTGAAGGATGCAGAACGGGTTCCAAGAGAGGAGTTTGGAAGCAACTTGAAAAATTCTGCTTGCAAACTACTAGTGAAGGGTAGTAAAAACAGCTTCATAAATTCCCCAAATACACCGCAAGAAGTGTTTTGGATACGTAAAGTCTCTTCATGTTATTAATCAGTACAAGGTACATGAAACATTCATGGAAAATTAATGTTAAATGAATACTACAATATACTCATAGAATACAAACTGTGAATTCAGAAACACTGTATTCCCAGCAGATACGCAATTTGAAGAATTATGCTCATTCCAGATAGAAACAGAGACAATATTGTGTGATGTAGCTGATAAATTAACCAGCAAAGGTCCAGCTTCATGAATCAAATACTCAAAACAAATCTGTAGGACCAGAAATATTTCAGGGCAGCATGAATTTACTTACAGTAATAAACATCTTCAAGAAACCCAAAAGTTACTATACAGATTATCCACAGAAACAATAAAAATTCAATTAATGGATTATTTAGACACTTCTGCTTGCTGCTTACTATCCTAAGAGCAGAAGCTGTCCTTCAAGAAAGCAGAACCTTCATGATCCTTTTCTCTAAGGTTTGAAACACTTGGTACACCACAGCAGAACAGAGGTAATAAGCATTTCAAGTGTGGAAAATAGCAATTCTACTCTCACCGTGGCTCTCTTTTAAGGATCATGATTCACCAGCATGGCCACTTTGGTGGGATTCTCCCTGACATGAATGTCACCACCAAAACCAAAACCAACAAAAAATTTTAAATGTATTTCATAAGAGTTAAAGCTTTATAACATGCATGGACAGAGAGAGGGAACGGGTATTTCAAAGCTCTCAGTACGCTTTAAACTAAAAGTGCTAAATTTAATTACATTAATGAGCCACTGAAAAATCCTACTTCATAAACCAAACTTTATCAAACTAAAGGTTAAAAGTCTTAGAAACATTTTAAACTTTTTTTATTAAACCAAATGGTAGGAAAAAAGTAGTGACTGTAATAAATTGTTCTTTTAAACAGATGATAGATTTTTTTAACTTATGTACTCAAATGAGACCAGGAAAATGAGCAGCTAAATATAAAAAAATACTATTTTTATATAAATTCTCTCCCTCCATTCTCCAGCAGAAATGGCAATTCACAGAAGGAACTAGCACAACAGCTAAACCAAAGTCATGGTAAAATGTTAGATTTGCAAGTTGGTGGGTGTTTTTTAGGAAGAGGGTGGATTTGGTGACAGCATAGATGGGAGGAGTTGCATAAATATAAGCAACAGAAGTTGCACCATACCCCATAACATACATCACATACTTTGGCAGTTCCAAGGTTTACAGACAGTGCAGACTCCCCTACCATGTGAGCTTTTGGCTATTCCTTTCCTTTATCCCGAGGACTTCTAAGCAACCAGTTAGACTCATGATTCTTTACAGGACTTGTTATGCTTATTAGTGGTTCTGTATTCGTGGTCTTCTAGGAATCAGATGCTAATTTTACACATAAAACAAAACAGTGGATGACTTGCCAAAATAAGATATTAGAGTGATGATGACAATATAAATCATAAATTTGGGATGGGAAAAAAAATTGACCTGATTTAGTATAAACTAGTTATGGTAAACTGCATGCACATGCACATGCGAACACATATACTTAAAACTGGCTGAAAAAACACAAGGTATAGGATTTCAGCAGACCAAGAAAAAGCAAGAACATGAACATTGCATAAGATGATTGAGGGGATAGCATCAAACATATGGAATATTCTCCTGCTAAAATACACAAAGGATTCTATTGCTATTGAATTTTCACCAGCTGCCAACTTGGCTAATACTGTTACGAGAACACAGGAATAGGACATGCCGCAAGACTAACACTAGAGGGGATCAGCTTTGCTGACTGCAGTCTTTTATCCACCTCTCCCCAAAACTGTCCCTAATGCACACTCTTCTGCCATGGTATTTTCCAGCTCCAGCTCAGAGCTGCTATTTCTTTCTGGTTAGAACTGTGCTGGAGATGCAAGTACTGTATCAGAGGAAGACGCGGGGGCCAAGAGAAGGATGGAGAGGAAGAAAAAGAGACAGGGAAGCTGAAGACTCTTTCCAGCTTCCTCCTCACTCCCTTTCTTTTCAGACAAAGTGCACAATGTTCTCAATCAGGCCTTGGTAAAGGGTGCAGCACCCAACAGGCACCATAGATCACAGTCTGCACAGCAGGAGACACTGAGTGCGGAGCACGGCTGAAAATCTGTTGCCTTTTGAAGTCTTGCTGAGTGTTGAGTTCTTTTAAAAAAACTGACCTGAGTTACTAGCAATTTTGAAAACTGGTTTCCTGTGAGTCTGAAATGCTTAATATTATAACACCAAAGTGCACCTGCATGACAGGAGCTTGATCCTCAGTGCCAGGGTAACTGAGTTTCTGGTTTTGTGTAGTAAATATCATCAGGTCAATTATGTGCCTGTCCTTGCCCATCCTTCTGTTAGTAAGATTTGCTTACATAAAATAGAACCTAGTGAATCATGTCTAATTTTTGCACAGTATTTTCAATTCCAGATGAAGGAGAGGGTGACCTGCCTGACATGGACACATTGAATAAGACAGTCCGTTCTAACAAGTTATTGCAACCGCTGTTCGTTTTGTAAGTTATTTAGGTTTACTTATTCATAATATCACTTAGCACAATTTTTTTCTCCACTTATATCTTTATTGTAACAATAAGTGTCACCACTGCAGCAGCAAGAACAACCCAGAGAAAAGATTGCAACTCATTATCATTCATTACTGTAGTGAAGAGAGATTAGAAACATAATGGAAACTGAGAGAAGATGTACCTTTGTGTCACTTACCTTGTACTTTGCTCAGAGCTGGGAACTTCCATGGGCAGTGATAGTGACTCGGTCACTGGCTGCCAGTCAGTGACCTTGGGTGGGTCACTTGACCTTCCAATGACTTCATTGCCCTGGTGTAAGCTCACGTAAAAAGTACAGTCACATGGAAACGTGGTGCTTTATTTGAGGAGAGCTTTCCTGTTTTTACATCTATATTTTTGAGCTTGTGTAGAAAGATCTGCTTAGTGAGTTATAGTTATTTAATACTTCCCTTTGTAAGACCTAATTTTCAGATATTGTAACTTTGCCAAATTCTAATAGCCCGAGCAAAAATATTTCATGTTGTGTGACTGCCGCAGTGTGACAAAAGAAGTAGTAGTAATATTTAGAATTTTAAGGAACATTTCTAAAGATGATGAATTTCTAAACAAACAAAAAAAAATTCACTGTGTTAAAATAATTATTACAACAGTATGAAAGACAAGCCCTCTGCTTTGGTAGAGCAATATGGTGTTTGTCAGGAAGTGCCATCTCCGCTGGGAACTAATCTTTTGCCACCATCTGAAAATCTACGTGGTTTTAAACAAATTATTCAGTTTTGTAAAAAATCTGTTTGTTAATATTCAGTTGAAAATTATTTTGTTTCAGAGACTAAGTTATTTGAAAATTTCCATCAGCATACAGAAGGTCCTACTGTCTCATCAGTCTGAACAGGCAGGGGTCATGGGGGAACGAAGCACATTTGACCCCCTCACAGCTCCTGTGCATGACAGGAGTGCCTGAGTGGCAGCTCTGGTCCAGAGAAAGACTTACTCTTCAGTACCTCTGTCCTACTGTGGCCTTTAGTCTTGCAGTAGTACCTGAACTGTGAGGAGAAGAAGAAACTGGTGAACAAAGACTTTTCCTTTTCTGGGCTTGCCACAGTCACACTTTAGCTCACCTTATTTTAAGGAAGAGCAACAAGTCCAGACTCCAACAACAAATAGCTTATAGAATTATTCTAGGAAAGAAACTATGAACATATCCATGTCATAGCTGAATGGTGCAATGACACCATGTGGAAATAGGTTTAATTTGGTTTTGTTTTACGCCAAGTTCTTATGCACTTAGGATATCTACCACAAGGAAGACCCAGGATCTGCAATGATTCCAGGTGTTTTGTCCATCGACTGAAGGATACGCTGTTGCATCATCACCTTGCTACTTCAACAACACCAAGCAGAGTCAGACAGCCTTCACAAGCCAAAATTCTGCTTTTCTACTATAATATAGCTTCATACTCTGAGGCCTAAGGCACAGTCATAAGTTACTCTGGCAGCAAACTCAGGTTATAATGCAAGGTACAAACATCCAAGCAGTCTCTACAAGGGCTAGATGAAGTAGAAGTTTATCTGTGAATGCGTATAGCTCAAGCTTTCCTCTACCATGTCTACGCTTATTCAGCTACACTGCCAAGATTAGTTTTAACTCCATTGAATAGCTCTGCTCTGCAGTATGCCTTGTAGATTCATACATCCTGAAAGAAACAGAGACCAGAAGTCAAGCTTCCAGAGATGAGCTGGAGGAATGACACGTGGCACATCTTTCCTTCTCCTGTCAGTGGCAATAATAAATAATCTGTGATAGCGTCTCACAAACTCACAGATGTGAAGATGGTGGGGCAAACATACTCCCAAAAATGTGTTCCTGATCTTGGAAATCAATGTTCCAAACCAATTATACACACAAATCCGCCTTACATTTAGGATTTTCTGAGGGAGAAGAGTTGCAGACTGAGCCTGCTGAAAAGTGAACATCGGCAGGTTTTTCAGAAGCTTTCAGCATGTAAGTGGGTGGTATTTCTCAGAGCACAGCCAGACAAGCATTGAGGATGTTGGATCCCACATCTCATTTCAAAAACTCGTATTTGAAAATGATCCAGGACAGTCTGACAAAGTCTTTCTTTAATATGAAAATGACACCTTACTGAAAACTTCCTATGGGAGAACTCCTCATAAAATACATGCCATAGGACACAGTGGGTCACAGAATTCAGTACCTTATTTCCCAGGGAATGGATGCTATGTAATCTCGTCCACAAATTTACCAAGGTCTATCATCGTATTTATTAAAGTTCATAGTTCAAGTTCAGACTGCTTGGTTTTGGACTTTTTTCCCCCCTACTTAGCATATTAGATGGTTGTTTTAAATTTTAATTGATGAATCGAAGTCTTTGAATTATCGTGCTCATCCATGGATGGCATGTGTGCAACATGCCATGGGAAAATCCATCTGGGGTCTGTCAACACTGCATGAACATGGGATTCCCAGCATCTGAAGTGACGTGAAGTTTATCCATCATCTGTATTTCCCTTTTCATTCTACCTTATGAATTATGGCAATTGCTGCATATCCCTCCTCTGTGCAGAACAAGTGTGAGCTTCAAAATTCAGTAATTCTAGAGTCACCTGTTTCTCAGTTTGGTTTGGTAGCAGAGATCACCAGCTTGCTTCCTCTTAAGCACAGCACAGATGTAGCGAACTGTCTTCAGTCTGGTGAACAGTCACCAATGGGGGTGAAAAAATGATGAATTGTCTCATTTAAAGTGCTGATGCCTTTTGTGAAACCCACTCTTCAGTGTGCAGATGTAGGCAGCACCTCCAAATACATTAGGCAATTAAACAAGTTAATAGAAATTACTAATAAAAGGTAATAAATTTAATCTAAAAATGTTGTTCAGGTCAAAAGTAGTTCCTAGTGATTTCTGGGTTTGGATGTTTTTTAGGTAGTGTTTATTAGAAAAAAAATACTGCTATTATTGCCTTTTTCAAAATAAAGTACTGCAGCTGCTAATTCAAGCTCTAATTAAATGCACAATCCTGAACTTGATATTTGCTTGTGTTTCATGTCATTTCTCAACTCAGACTTCAAGAGAGACTCAAAGCTGATGCCTCTGGATCTTTCATAGAATATTCTTCTCTCCATACAGCTGTCATCAAAAATGTGGCTCAGATATTTGTGTGTGTATGTCTGTGGGTAATGGACAGAAATTCAACAAGCTTTTATTATCCACTCTTAGCATCAGCCTGAATCTTTTGGTTAGTTGGGAGTTAATTGCCAAAAGGTTTTATGGTATATCTAATTGAGTCAGTCATCCTTCTATGTCCTGAACCCTACCAGACTGCCAGTGTGCCCTGAACTCAAACAGAGGGTAAGAGCCCATCAGTTATTTAGTATGTGCTAGAAGCATGCATTTTCTTTTCACTCCATGTGAAAATAGTTAACCACAAGGAAAGAGTCCCACCCCTCCACTTTGCAAAATGGTGAAATTAAGTTTTCCGTACAGCTACCAGGGGACTGCAGTAAATTACCCTGGTAACAGAGTTTACATTGATTCTGAAAAAAGCACTTGTCCATATGTAACAACGATAACCTTTTAGAAGGTTTGGAAAACAAATCTGACACCCCATTAAAAGGCAAATGATTTTTTCTCCACACAAGAAAAAGAAACTTTTAAGACATAGAAGGCTATTAATAAATAATGGGGCTTTTTTATAGGAAAGGCTGACATGAAAGCTTAAGCTATAAACTGTATCAGAGGCAGTATTTTGACTTGTGTGGTTTATTTGTCAAAGCAGTGAGATGGGATCTCATTTTTATTAGCTGCACAAAAGATATTTTATTGAATGTCACATTGTAATTTGATTTTAAAAGGAATAGAAAAAAATTACATTTTCTTGGGTACGTAATACTGCAAAAACATGATAGTCATACTAACCACTAACCACAATGAGTAGCAATATAAGCCCTACAAAATATACACTAGTACCTTACCAATGCAAATGTGTATTTTGAGATTCCACGTACCAGAATATTTTTCCTGAATCTGGTTTCATTTACTACTGTCAGAATAATATATAAAAAATATATGCATGTTATTAAATTATGTATGTAAACAACTAACGTAAGAGTTAGATTTGAGAAGAAGGACAGCTTTTAATATTTTAAAATTTGTCTTCAAGCTCGTTCACATAGTTCATTTCTTTACAAGAAAAAGATCATAGCTGAATGCAACAGAGAAGAGTTTATTACCTAGATATGATGGGGATGAGAATAAAGACCCCCAGTAGAAAGTAAAGAAGTCTGAGTAAATTATATTCTTTTTCACTTTGCCTTTGACTCCCTGAAAGTTATTTAAGCCTCCTTTGGTCTGCCTCCATGCTTGTATTTGTGAGCCCTACTGCCAAAGGTAACAAGCAGGCTCAGTGTCTGAAGAAAGAAAAATACAGCTTCCAGGACTCTTTCTGGTGGCAGTTTTGTCACAACAAACAGTGGCATCCTCCCTGGATGGGCATCCTGGGCTTGGTCCTAGGATGAGAGCATTACTGTGGAGTGCTCAGCCCCTCCTGCTCTCCTCCAAAGCCACTTCGTCACAGCATTCAGCCATGTCAGACCCTGATGGTGAGCCCATACCCAATAAGAGCCAGTCAAATGCACTTTTGTAACTCACAGGAAGCATCCATTGCCACTTTAACTGATCAATATAATACAGCTCCCAAAAAACCTCCACGCTATTCAAATCAAGGTCTGAGTGATATGGAAACATATTTTAATTCTCAATATTTTCATTAAACCAAAGCCACTGAATTTTTATATTTAGTTCACCTAGAGCCTCACTTTTTATCAACTACCTGACATATCCAGAAAGCAGTTTACCAATGGCTTGACTTCTACAAGTAAAATGGATGGAAAACAAAAGGAGAAACATTAGTAGGTGAACAAAAATCCCATTTAAAATCATAAGTAGAAAGACGTGTTCTACAGTCCCACTGCTACTCCACCAGTTTAAATCCTGCTTCTCCCACTGAAGCTGTCACTGTTCCCTGGACCATTGGCAATCATATATATCTTGCAAGACTCTCAAACTCCTCAGCTGGAAGAAAGTTACAAGTTATCAGCTCCTCCTTCAGAATTCAGTAACTGATAGCACCTACCCTTGCATAACCTTATTCAGATAGAATCAGTTCTGGCCGAAACTCAACACAGTAAGCACTTCACAAACATTTATCCATCCATGGTCCTCACCAGGGATAGTTTAAACTCTGATATAAATCCTAGAGGGAAGCATGCAAGAACCACACATACCACTTCATCCCAAAAGGTGGGATTCCAAAACAGCTAAGGAAAATTCAGGGCCAACAGCCTGCAGCAGCTCTCACATTCCTAAAATATTTGAGGTTAAAATCAGTAATGGTCTTTTTTGGCATTACAGTGTTTATTTTTTGAGCACTGGCTAAAGTGATGGGATGCAGAATGCACAAGCATATCTACAGCTGCTAGAGGCTGTCTGCTGTACAGTCCACACAAGGATGTTGAAACATGCTGGAGTGTCTTTCAAGGCATAGAATGTCTTTAAGAGTCCAGTGCCAATTTAATCCCTCTCACTTTTAAAATGAAAATTTTGTTCAAGAGTTGGAATGAAGATTGCTTTCCCAAACTCCATAGTTTGGTGATTGGGGTATTTTTCTCAGAAGTAAAGGATCCTATAGGCAAAAGAAGAGGATTGTCAAATTTTGTTGGTTCTAAGGTGAACACTATTTCAAAATCAGATCCCTACCATTTCTTCTTCCACTTGGTTTTGTAAAGAAAGCAGGAGCTACCACTGCGTTGTGTTAAAAGCTCTCTTCAAGAGAGCTGTGAGGTAGCTATCGAACAGTTTGAGTGCTCAAGGAACTGAGACAGGAAAACAACACTTTCTGGCAGCTGGTTAGGGTGAAGCAGATAGTAATGATAGTAACTGATAAGCCTGACAAGATCAAGTCAGGTCTGAAAACATAGAAAAGCATGATTCTGCGCTCTGGGGACCTCTCCATTCAAACAAGGAAGTTCCTAGAGGTTCTGGCTGGTTCTGGAATTAGGCAGGAGTATCTGAATGCACTTTCAAAAAATTCCTATGTTAGGCCTGAATGACGTAAGTAAAGCATTAAAGTCTTTACCAAGACCTTAAGAACTTCTGGAAGTGAAATCCAAAGGTGTGAACAGAAATTCAGTGCAGCAAAATGTGCAGATGCCTTCACATAAGATAAGAGAGATTTAGAACATGAACTCCAACAGCAGCCTCCCAAATCTTCAATTATCCTAAGAAAAAGCCTGACTCCAGAGGTCCTGTGGTAAACCTGTAGTTTTGCTGTTGATTCTACAAAATGTAGGAAAATATCCAAATAGGAAAATCCTGTGTGTGTTGGGGGGTTTTTTAATATACTCAAAGGTAAACTGTTGGGCCTCACAGACTGTTTTGGGATTTTTTAAGAAAGAAAATATCAGCAGCTATTGTCAAAGTCAAATGATAGTACTACAGTACCTCTCACTTGCCTTACCTATTTGCGTCTCTCAAATCTGTCTTTGGCCCCCCGCAAGCATCTCCAGTCTAACTCTCAAAAAATTTTGGGAAATTCTTAGAAAATACCCATTTGTGACCATTCATGTTTTTTATGTCGGGAGAGTTCAGTCCCTACATTGCATGTGTGTAATAGCACAAATGATTGGAATAAACCACATGACCCCTTGTGTTTCCTGAATAGTTTAATTGGAATACCAAATATTCCTATGGCTACCACATGTCTGACTTTTCCCAGCCAGTTACCTTGGGCAGATGAGAGGTGCTCATCCCTGTCAGAAACAACACATTTATTCTGCAGACAGACTCCCAAAGAGAAGGATGAAGGTTACTGCAGGGCAGCACAACAGCTCCCACACACACACCCCTCTAAATTACTATCTTGCTTTTGGGAACAAAGGCCTTCGGAGAGGTCAGCTGGGCACCTCCCCATACCCTCACCTTCTCATTGTTTTTTGCTACTGGGCTGGCAGGGAAACCGTACCCCTGCCAATCTTGTTAGCATCTGCTTCATCTGATCATTAGCATACTTCATTTGCCAATTAGCATATCCTAATTATTACTGGGCACTTGGCAGCAGCCATAGCAAATTGTGCCAGGAAGAAAGCAAATGTGTCCACTCTCCTCACTGACTCCACTGGAGTCTCCGATGTTGCTCCCTGCCTCTGCCTCACCTCTTCCACCAGCCAGTTCCGGCCAGCACACATTTCAAGGCGGCTTTGCTAAATGACTCTCTGAAAGCGCCTGCTAATTCATCTCTGAATGAGTTTTGCATGCTCAGATTCCAGCTACAAGCATGGGCCATACATTCTTGTCTCCAGCACTGAACCTACAGACTAGGCTGCTCTTTCTGTACCACTGTCATCTTTTCAAGTCCTACAATCAGCACAAGTCCTCAGGACTTTCCTGGTCCTCAGGAAATATCCAAGCATTTCAAAGTTTGGCCTTTATCAGTAATTTCTTTGGTTTCTCTGTAGAATGCCGATGAAAAACATTCCTCTTACAACATTATAGTAGGGGATCTGGCCACGTTCAAAGCGCTTTAATATCCTTTTAGGGATAGCACCATTAAAATATAGTGTAACTAGTAGTGTCTGAGGAATTTTGTTTATTAATTATAAGACTTAAATGAATTTCAGATTTTTAAATTCTGCAGATGGAGACTAGCACGTCAATATCCAAGTACTTATTAGATTTACAAGAACATTGACTTTAAGGTTATTCAAACCAGATTTGTTCTATTAATATTACACTGTTGTGCCAATCTCACAGCAGTTGGTATGTTATGAAGAAAACATCAGAGGGGTGTGGTAGTTGTCTGCAAAAGTTCAAAACAACACCATGGCTACAAACATGATATTGCTCATCTTGGTCTAATATTCTCAGCCTTTTCCTGACCCAGGATTCATAACCAACAAAAGGAAAATATGAGGATGGCTCTTAGAGGGGGTTTTTTTCACCTAAGCTCAAGATGTCTGCCAAAGGGTCCTCTCTGCCTGGGATAGGTGTCACCAGCTCCCTTTAGGCTCAGCAAAAGGTACTTCTATTGTGTAGCTCATTTGAACAGGCTGTCATCTTGAGGGTGAGACAAATTGTTCTCAGAAGAGCTGGCCAGCTCAGATGTAAGCACCCAATTCAGACAGATGAATCCTACCTCCACTCTGTTCCTGATAACCTCCATTAAATTACAAAGCTGGTGCAGAGGAAGAGAAAGAGGAGAAAAGCAGATATTTCTGCAAATATTAAATATAAAGTCCAGCAGGAGAGGGTTACCATCTCAGTCACACATGACTATCCACCCACTTCCTCACCCACCAGAATCACCCTTGGTGCATCAGCTCAGGAAGGACGTTTTGGAGACTGTCAGCAGCCATGCTGCTGGGCCAGGCACGGGCACCAAATCACCACCAAGGCTTCCCAGAGGCACAGGGAGCAGGACGGCTCAGGGTTTTTGGCACTGAAGCAGCATGTCCTCTCTCCCTTCATGCAGGCACTGTTACCTTCTCTTGCCTGCAGCTATAAAAATCTCTTCTGTTATTAATTACCTTCAAACTTTTTGAAGTAAGAACAGCTTTATCACGTTATCCCTGACACTGAAATTCACACTATCAGAATTATGTTATTTCTTATTCCTTTGCTCCGTTAAGAACTTAAAAGTTTTATTTTTACTAATTGCCAGAGATTTGGTGGCAATTTAGTTGGTTTTCTGTAAGTTACCTTTCATTAAGCTGGAGTGTATCACTTTCAGAAATGCAGTAGTGTTCTTCTGTCATGTGAGCACTATTAAAAATGCCCCCTTTTGATGTGCAACCCCTTTAAATCTCTCTATATATGTGAAAGCCGTCTGGCTTTAAGGCAAGTGTTCTTATTTGGTTTTTTTACAACCTAGCAGAGAATAAAACTAATAAGTATTTCTCATTCTTTAAAGATTGATTTATTATCAGTTCCAAAAACATGCTTTTTCATTTGGAAAGTCATTTGCTCAGTTATGATTGGATATAAACAGCTGCTAAGGGTCAGCACAGGCCGTGGTGCTTGTTATTGCTTGCACTCCTTATGATTTTAGCTCAGCATAACTAGCGGTGGTGTCCTGGGATTCCAGAGTCTGTACTGATTACCAACAAAAGCCTCTTTAAGATCAGCAGAAGCAGTCTAGGGACTAATGGTGCCAAGGCAGTCTGAGGCACTGGAGCAATGCCGCAGGTCATAAAATGAGCAATGACAATTGCCCTGTCCTTGCTGATTTTATCAGCCTGAGAGTTTTTTAGTATCACACAGAAGACAAAAGGAATCTTTAGTCTTGAATAATATTATCAGCAAACATGACTTGTTTGGGGCTCTTTTTTTGATTTTTGTTTTCTGTTTGGTTTTGCTGCTGATCGTTTATTGTGTTCAAAAAGGCAGGTGGATGTCTTAGTTATGATATATATATATAATGGCTTTACACCAGTGGCAGCTCCTTTCACTAGCTACTTAGTTTCACTCCTTTCTTAATATGCTTATTTTGGAGAAAGAAACAAAGGAAAATGGGAGGTTTTACTATTTTAAGTGTGTTTATATATCTTGTAAAGTGTATGCTATTCTTATGTATGAATAGCTAAACTGTATGTCAAATTCACCTCATCAGTAGAGTTTTCATCCTGGCTTAGGCTAAAATGAAAATGGCCTGTGACTGGCTCATCTCTCACTCCAAATGAACATTTCAGAAAACCATTACATGACTGGCACTCTGTGCAAAATGCACAGGGATCAAGTTGAAGAAGTGTTCACGCTTCTTGAGCTGTGATCATCTGAATGAGGAAGATTTCAAAGTGTCATGGAATTCCCTGGAAGTTACACCAGAGATGAATTTGGCCTTTAGAATGAGGTTTTATACATCCCATTCACACACAGCAAAATGTTTCATCACAAGTGGAGACACTTTTTACGAGAGTCTTAAAATTAATCCCAAATGAGGAAGCCTCTCTCTGAATGAGTGAAACTTGGCAGATTTACAAATTCAAACTGAGATGCATTAGCAGTTCTTGTGTAGAGAAATTTGTATAATATCTGCCCACATGATACCTGGTTAAAATCAGGTCTAGCAATCATATTCCTACTCTGAATTGAGTACATTATAGAAATAAAACATACCAACAAGCAGGTTTGCTGTGTTTTGAAGTACTGGCTATTCCCAGGAAGAGCCACATACTTTAAGTACACTCAACTTCAGTTGCTCTCAGGCCCAGATTTGCTAGGGTGCTTGGGCACCACATTCACTTGGTATTCACTGAGTTCCTAAATAACTTGCCCATTTTTTAATTAAAAATAAATAATTCGGGGAAAAAAAAGTCCTGAAATTTATTTCAAGGAATCTAAACAGGTATTATTTTTCTGCACGTGAAAATCTCATTCAAAACACAGAGAGCTTTGGGTGACCAAAAAATGGTCTGGAACTGTAAGCTTGTAATTGCTTTGCAGATCATTTATATTTTTATGCATAATTTTAATGATATTTGGCACAAATCATCACTAATGACAATCCAGAGTTCAAATAGGAAGGGCACAAATTCTATGGCATAATTCATTTCTGGCAGCACGGGAAACTTAAATCAAGATTCAGACAATTATGTAAGCAGAGTGGAGACAGTTTGTCACACATCACTTCTGTCTTGGAATTGCCTGTGTGCTCTTTCAGCTACCTCTGTTGTTCATCTCTAGGCATTCATGCAAGGTGTCTAATAGGATGTTACTGAAGGGTCTCATTGTAAGTGATGCAGAAGACAGAAACATTTAGCACATTATTAAGTGGGGGAACACAGACAGGGTCAAAAAGCAGTAGAAGTAAAATGGCAAAAGAATGGAAAAGTAAACGTGTTATCAAAGGAAGGCTCAGATAAAAAGACATTTTCCACTACATACATATCCCGGTAAGAAAGCAGAATTTTTGTTCTGTAGTAAAATGCCCAACTGTTTGCAAAAAAAACTGTACACAGAAGACTGAATAATATTGAAGATTGCCTTCAAAATTCTCATGTTTTGGTCAACACACAGGTGCATCTCTTTCACATAAACAGTCACTAAAAGCTTATGAAAGAATTTTGAAGGGAGAGCTCTCTGATCAAAGAAGACCAGAGGAAATAATGGACAGAGGCAGTTTGAATATTTGACTTAGGTGCCAAGCTTATGACCTTCCCACCTTTCCTATCTCCCATCTTTTCCATGTTCAGTCCAGCATGCATCAATACCCAGTTTTTCATTTTGTAGGCAGGCAGTTGTAGCAGTGTGAATAGTGAGTTCCCACAGACCCCTGCAGCCCTACTGGCTCGTGTATTCCCCTCCCAATTTTATGTATAAGGCTATGTTTATGTATTTCCCCTGTTCCATATGCATTATGCGCTCGGGCGTTCCCCTCTCCTCAGTCCCCCATTGCTTGTCTGTATTAGTCCCTCCTCTGTTCTGCCTCCATTGGCTGTTCCCCTGCCGACTCCTCCCATGTTCCCTTTCACTATTGGGTTATACCCCTCACCCCGCCTCCATATGTCCCAGTATAAAAATGCCTGTATTGCCTGCTTCCCGGCCTTTTGCTGCTTCCCCATCTTTGGAAGATTAAACACTCTGGAACCAAGCAGCAGGCTGTCTCTCTCCTCCTTTATCTCTGCTGGCGCGCCTCCCACCAGCCTGGGGGAGGCTCCTTCAAGTGGGGAAGCTGCGTTCTCGACCGCTTTTGTGTGTGTTCCTGCTGTGGTCAGGGCGTAGCAGGCAGGCCCCGGGCTTCTTTCATCCGGGCTCGTGCACCTCCCAAGCAGCCGACCTGGCAAGCTGCTGAGGGCATTCCAGTGGCTGGCTGTGCAGGCACAGGCAGTGGGTTCCATTAGTTCAAATTCTGAATTTCCGCATGTATCTGTTCCCTTCTTAGTCGTCTTTAAGAGCCGAATGTACACCAATTGCTTGAGCCAAAGAACAAATGTTTCTTGCAGGATCAGACAGACGGAAAGGCACAGCCCGGAGCAGGCAGGCACATTCTCTCCCTCAGCACACTTATGGCGAGTTCTCACCCTGCTCTTCCCTGTCTGCACCAGCTCTGAGATGGACACCACATAAAACACTCCTCACTGAAGAAATTTTTGCTGGACAGTTCCCCAATGATATTTCCAGAGTCCCTGAGGGATGATTAGTCAATTATCTGTGGCAACTTTTGAGGTTCACTGTAATTCAGACAGAATCCTTTAAACAATTGTGTGAACTACAACTGTGCTTCATGGAGACTCTGAAAGACAGCGCAGCTCAGATTTCCATAACCGTCTGAAAGAATAGCCACAATAATTACCAAGGAAAACTTGAGAGCCCTTGAGTTCTTTTTGTTGCTCAAGACTTTAGCTCAGGGCTAAAACACATATATGCTCAATTGACTCTGTGATACCACTCTTGTGTCACTCTGTGGGGAATAAATTGGCTAATATCAAATTATTAAGTGCCACTAAGTGTTCAGACTTGTTATATAGAAAACACACTTGCATTATCTATGTTGGGAGGGGGGTGGGAGATTTTTTAATGGGAAATCTCTTGCCCATTTCTTTTTTGACCAAAAATAGGCTGTTGCAGATGTGTAGGGAGGTGCTGGTGCACACCTCACTTTGGCTTTGATGTGGAGTGAGGATGACTCACAGAGATTCCCAACCTAAAACATACCCCTAGACACTTGCGTAACTTTGCCCACTTCACAATCAGTCCACTTACCAACATGAGAAAAGTTGTGCAGCTACCCTAATATGTCTTCTGCATATTTTCATGCAATTGCATTTCTTTTCTTTGAAAACCCACAAATTTGAACACAAGATGTATCTTGATTATTTGCAGGAGGAGCTTAAGATGAACATAAAAATATCTGCTTTACCTAGAACTACCTAATAATCCAGAATCTTCAATCTATTTCCAAAGGTTTTTTTTCTTTATTTTTCTTGACACTTTTTCAAATCCAGAAACCAAAAGGACATAGTTTCAAATGTGGTTTGTTTTATAATGCTCCTCTTTTTAACATTCAGTGCTACTTTAAAATTGTGTCCAAATATGGCAACATGCTGGCCTAATTTTGTGAAGACAATGATAAATAATGAATACTGGTGAAAGACAAGTAGAATACAAGCTGTTTCAGTAATAGCTAGTACTTTCAATTTTTTTTATTTTTCTAGGAAACAGAAAGCTATGAATACCATGAAAGTTTTTTAGCCTTGGAAACACTTCTGTAAGAAAAAAAAAAGGAGTGAATTATTGGTTTCATCCAGTTGTGCAAGTTCTAAAGGATAATGTTTATAAAGTCTACCCCATCAAACAGTTCATACTGCCAACATCAAGAAAAGAGATGTGTTTGAGAAGCAAAAGGGAATCATACCAGGAAAAACACTATGTGCCTAGTGTAGTTATGTAAAAGGAATAGAGGACCTTGGGGGATGAACACACAAGAAGCATCCATGAATTAATTGAAGAATGTGGCAAAAAGATTCAAAAGTGCAAAAATAGATGGCATCTTATCTCTAGTATTGAATGGGTAGGATTCTTTATATAATTCTGTTTTCTCTAACTGGACTCTTACACTGCATCAGCTAACATAACACAATATAAATACCTACAAGAATTAGACTGTGATCAATTAGAAATCAAAAAGCAAAGCTCACACTTCATATCGGTTAAAATACTCATCCTATAGTGCCTTGAGACAAAAATATTTGGTAAAAAGGCAAAAGGTGCATTGGTTGCACAGTTGTAAAATCTCAGTGATTGCAGCAAAAAGGTATCAGTTTCTCGTTTTTATATACCAATTGGTAATTCCTAACAGAGGTACAGAAGCAATGGAAAGATTCTATGTCGAGTACTACGTAAAAATGGAAGGATGTTCCTGTTGCCGTGGAGGCAGCACTTGCTGTGTACAGACATGGTTGTTACTAAACATAGCTGCCTACTTTTACGGGACAAAGGTGTGTAACAAAAGTACTCACGCCGGTCATAGTCCTGACACAGGGCCCACATGTCCTGGCTGAGGAAAATCTCTCATACCATGCTGCTTGATGTCTGCTTCCTAGAAAGTTTAATCCTACAAGTGGGACCTTATACTGAACATGTGTAATCTTGAAATTGGAGTTCTCATGAGATTCGAGGCCTAATTTGATAGTCAAAAGACATTTTTGAAGTATCTCTGGTTTGCCTAATGCAGATGTAGAGGAGGTATAAATGGGACACTGCAGGAGTTTGCGGTTGCTGATGGGCAGTTGAACTGGGTGATGAGAGGAAAGGTAGCAAATAAAAGCATGGAGCACAGCAGTCTAGTGGCTGTGAGGATATTTGGCAAAGACACAATGCAGCACCTGAATCTGTAACCCTAGACTCTTTTGTCTGAACCCAGATATTAGTGACACTTTGGCGAAAGCAGAAAGGAGCACTGGCAGACTTTTAAATCGTATCATCTCCTGATGCCTGTTTTAAAATTAAGTCTCTTATCTAAAAAGCATATGACAGGTACTTCAGCTAGACAAGATGATCTCTGCGGTTTGCAGCATGACTGAGTGATTCAGTTTAGGTCACAAGTTAATCTTCAAGTGATAAAATAGGACAGAAGTCCTAATAGTTGTGTCCAGTTTCTCAATAAAACAATAATCAATGGAATACTAATAGAGCGATGCCTGAGCAACTGGATTACTGCTTCGAGTATATGTAAAAAGTCTGTTACACAGAAGGACTCTGCAGCACAGGAGTTATTCAGTCTGAGAGAAAGAGCAGAGTGGAGTGCAGTGTCTGGCAATGGCTATGGGAAGGACACCATGGATCCTAACACTCCTACTGTGTAACTGTACACGGACATTCCACACCCTCTCCCACTCTCTATCCTTCCTGACTGCTTACACAGTGAATTCTGTAGTACGGGAATGTGGAGTCTTTTCAACCTCCTCATAACAAGGTCCTCCAAACAGAAATTTGCAAATGATGAATGCCCTTAACCGTTCTGTTATCAGCTGGGTGCTAAGTATTCATAAAATGAATATTGTGAGCGTTCTGCTGGTTTTCCCTTTATTTTATGGTCTTATCTTCTGGTCCAACACACAGACTAAGAAAATAACTGGCACCTAATTTGGAGCTACTTTTATTTTAAATAAACATATTCCTTGACTAATAACCTGGTCACCATGCAGTGTGCTACTGGATTCAGATTTGGCCCCAACCCACTGTAGACCAAGTAATCTCAGGCATGTGAGTCATTAGAAGAATCCCTCTGAATGTCACACATAATTGCAGCAAAAAGACTACCTCTGTTTACCTCTCCTGGAATAGCTGTAGTGTAGACAAGCAGGCTCTGTTGACATTTCTCAAAACCAATTATTGATCTGTTAACAATTCACCTATTCTGTCCCTCCTGCCTCCTTTTTAAGGTCATGCTTTTCATGTAGATATTTAAAAGCTTCACTATGCAACCTATACAAAGCCGTTATTATTGTAAAAAAATTAAATAAAATATAGCAACTAAACACAGGATAAAAAGAGGATTAGAATGAACATGCCTATTGAAGAAAATGTCTCTTTAACTCCTTTTGAATATTGGTGTATAAAACCTTGTATGTAATCAATATTTACTTTAGCCTTCACCTTGGCCACAAAAACCAGTCCTTTATCTGTTAGTGCATCTCTAATTTGGAGAAAAGTCATGTTTGCAGGATGTTTCTTCAAGGATGTTGTAAAGTGTAAACTTAAAGTTCAATATTTTTATGAATGTTTTGAAAAAGTTGGGGAATTTTAATCAAATATATTAGAGATATTTTCTGTTAGGTCAGCTACTTCATCTGTGCTGCCAAAAAATAAAAGACTTTCCTTCCAATGCAATCCCTAGTGTTTTGCTTGGCTATGCTTCAAATGACTCAAGCCAGAAATATTTTTATATAATTTTACATTATTTATATCTTATGAAAAGCTGGACTTGCCTCTGATAAGTAGAAGAGTCCCAAAGATGACATAGGTGTCATGATAAAGACTATCCTGAACATCACAGAAATCTGTGACCTTATGCAGAATACAGATCAGCTATCTCTTTTTTGCTGCCTGAATTTCGTTATAAAGGCGGATTGGAGCTGGCATCAGAACGGGACAGACTGTGACAGTTTTACTCATGCCAAGAAGTACCTTACTCCACAGGGGTGTTCCTTGACTTGAGTGAGCCAATTTAGTATGAGTCTGGATTTAGTGTGAATGAAGGTACTGTAAATTTCACTGGAAGTGAAAGCACTTTTGCATTGTTACAAAATAATTCTACCTTTGATTTGAACTCGTAAGTTAAGTGTCCAGATGAGTGGGGTGATGTGCTAGCGTGTCTTGCACCATCACCTATACAGAGAATGAGAGGTTACTAAACTCAGCTGCAATTGCCTGAGCTTCTGTGAAACCAATCCCACACAAGACCACCTGTTGGAATACAGCAGCAGATAACACAGCAACTAAAATGGAAAAAACCAGAATAGGCAACGAATTCATAACACAAATTATTTGCAACCCAACTGAAAATCGGGACCATTGGGTGTAAGACCACATGATAGAAGATGAGCCCTGCAATACGTATATATATATATATATATATCTCATCAACAGTAAAGAAACCAATTTAGGTATAAGTAAGGTGATGTCACTACCACCCAAACACAGTGGATCTTCTTAGAATTAAAATTAAATTATGTTTGAGGAGAAATTCTGAAATACTTGGTTAAGTTCTGGTGGGTTTGTTTTGCATTTACAGTATTCACCAAATGAAAAGAGTAAAGAAACTAAAAGCTGACCGTTCATTTGGCGTTTCTGGTTTCTGGAGAGCAGAAGGAGGGAGGACTTATTCTCATGAAGTTTCCAGCAGATTTCATGTCAAAGAGGTTAAAATAGTTTGAATAAACTCCACATAAACATCTGGGGCCAGATTCATGGGATACTCCAGCTGCTTTGGAGCAATTCAGTGACACAAAGCAGCAGTAAAACCCACTTTACTGGCCATTTAAGTCAAGTTTATGGCTGCTTTGCATTCCCAGAGCAGGTCAAAACAGCCCATACCAGTGAAACTTACTCTGAATTTCTGGGCTTTGAGCTGAGCTTCCACCTAACTCCAAAATCCTCTAATATGTCCATTTCTACTAGACATAACATCCTAACTCAGCATGTGTCTGCTTATCACCGCCTTTGTTTACAGCATGATTGCAATGATCTAATTAGGAACTAAAAGTACTTTCAGTCAATTAAAACTCCATGAAGTTTCAAAAAACAGGACTTTCAATGAGTTCAAGTAATTGTTAAAGAAATGTAGCATTTTCTTTCTAATTAATTTATTTCTCAGGATGCACACTGTAATTTCAGTCGCTATAATATGGTATAGCTCTTGCTAGCAGCAAACTATCAGATTTGCACTGAGTTTCCCAGACCTCAAAGCTGTAGCTTGCCAGGCTTGCCCTGTCTGGGCTTTTCTTGGCCAGCTGGTAACTTTGCTTCTCTTGATTTGTCTTTAACATCAAGTTTTCTAATGCAACAGGTACCTCTGGCTGATTTGTTTTACTTTTGTTTATCTTTATATGGTATACCACCATGATTTCACAACTCTAATGTATATTAATGATGTAGTGTATAGAAATCCAGGCCTGGTGTGACAGCAGAGAAGTAGAGAGACAGGATGCAGTCTAAAGGAATACCTCCATGGGGTGATAAGAAATGTGTACACAGGCTTGGTACTCAAGACCCACAGCTGTAAACAACTAACCTACAGTCAGTTAAAGAAAAGCACACCTAGGACTGGACAAAACTGGGTTTAGGTATAACTGAGAACAAAGGCATAACATCTAGACTACAAAAAGGGCACATATCCAGCAAATTTGGACAGAACTTAAAGCAGCAGACCATGAGGAAAGAGCAAATATGTAACTATATGTTAGCAAGCATATAGAAAATCCTTCATTGAGGAAGAGGAAACCATCAAAATGAACATCATATTTCTTTGAGTGAATGACTAGAAGCAGAAAAGTCTGCATTGCACCCCCAACATGCTTAAGAGCAAAATGAAACCACCAACCCTGGGAGCAAGAGAAGCAGGAAAATGTTGAGCATAATAACAGAAAAAGGAGTGGAAACTAAGCATGTGTGTAACAATTTTAACTACATTATTATTATTAATGAGACTTTCTGTATTAAAATATTCTTTTCTGAAATTAAATTTGCACAAATGATTCTTGGATTATGCTGAAAATATTTTAGACATGACAACAATAAATTCTTGGCTACGTATATAAAGTGTGTTCCTTTGCTCACGAACAATATTGCATGCATAACAACATGTATAACAAGTAATAGTGATCACCCACCACCTCCCAGGATTTTTCAGAAATACATTATTGAATGTTCTTGAAGACATTGCATATTATAATCATGAGTACCATGAATACCACTAACAGAATGTGGTAGGAAGGCTAAATGAAAAATGGTGAGGAAATTAATAACCCTGTACTTCGAACAGGGTTTGTATTTTGTAAGATAAATAAGGCTTGGATCTCCATACCACCAGTGAAGAGTAGAAAAGTCATGAAGGACCAGTCAGTCGTTCATTAGGTGAAGCAGGAGTCCCTGGAACTGTAGCATAATGGTGTGGCTGCAGAAGCTAAATTAACATTACACCAGGAACCATATATTTCCTGGTTTTTCAGTGCTTCATTTAGCAACCTTAATATTCTTTTAACCACAGGTATTTAGTGTAATGTATATACAATATCTGTTTTCTCATTAGATTTTTTTTTTCCCTTTTCTGCCTGTCCCTTAATAGGGATGGATGGAGCAATTAAAACACAGCTCCACTTCAGAGCATACTGCAAAACCCAGGAGGAGCTTCTGCCTCTCGGAGTGCCAGAGGGCATAGCTGGCAGCAGCTGTGCCATTTCTTCCAAAAGTGTTATATATATATTTATGTATATACTTTTCTGCAGCTAATTATTTCAGATGGACACTCAAAAGGAAGTAGAAGCTATGACCTGATTTATTCTAAAATGCCTTTAGTGTTTATTAGTACATTACATTACAGCCAAAATAGATTTTACAAAGGAAGGTGAAGGTAAAAGGGGACAGATTCCTTAATCTCCACAACCTCAGAATATCTGTAAGGAAATACCCCATTATCTTGCCATTATTATCTCTGCATACGAGTTTTGTCTAACAATATACTCCCATCTCTGAGCCAATTTTCACTGATATTTTCCTCTCTTTTCTCTCATTTTTAAAGTGGTTATAAATATGCAAGAAGTTGATTTCAGTCCTCATTTTCAGTTTGAATAATTTCAAATTCAATACAGAGAACTTTGCCTATTTGCAATGTATATACATCACAGAGGAATAAATGTATACTATATATTATCAAAAATGTATACATCATATTTTCAATTATGTACTAATTTGATTTAGTACATTCAAAACTCCTTCTGTTTTTCATTGGAAAGTTTGCTTCCTCCAAATCCCAAATAAGAAATCTTGGACTGATCTATGGATTAATTTGCCCTGTGTTTCAACTTAGTGTATTTCTTAGGCAATGAGAATGAGCAATGATATATCGTGGAAACCTCATCAAGCCAAAACTCCCAATTAGAAGAGCATAGGAATGTGAGCCACACCAAAAAGCAGCTCCTCTGCTTCTGTGGGGTATCTTAGGTAGACACAGGTTCATGTTCAGCTAACCTGAAGTACATCACCTTGCATCTCTTGGGTGAATAAAATGTTTTCATTTGAGCTATTCTGATTCCCCAACTAAATATCATAATATGTCACTTCCTGCTTATAGCATACTGAACAATTCCGAACTTTTATTAAAAAATGTGTTTTGATATAAAAAAAAAGTTTGCTCACAAAGTCACAATGACAATTCACAGTCAGCTCTATATTTGATCTATAACCAATGTCACAGCAGACTTCAATCTATATCAGTAAAAGACAGATAACTGAAAGGACTGGTGTATTTTCCATAGATTTGCTATAATTTTGTTAATTAATTAATTAAAATGAATCAGATTCTTCCGTTCTACTTCCCTTATCCACCTCACTGCTTATCCATTTCTTACATTTTGCCATACTGAAATACCAAGTTTTCTGTGGAGGGATATGTGGTTTTGGGTTGTTAGAGAAATGGGGAGTATTATTGTTTTTTACAGTATTTAATCCTCTGCAGCCAAGATCCTTGAGTGTTTCTATAGTCTTTGCTCCTCTAGTTGTTTTTATGGTTCCAAGAACAGTGATAATGAAAGAAAGAAAGAAAATACACAACCAGTGGTACTTACTTATTTTAAAATGCTTCTTTTTCTACATCACAATAAAACCAACCATGCGCCTCATGAGTATAACACAGAAGACAGTATTTTAGTGCATCTCATGTTCTATTATCTTATTTAGTGATACATCAGATTTTAAAATTAATGTAACAATACCATTTACTTAAATAAACCATGCCACAAACACAGGGAAAAGCCATTGAGAAGGATTAGCAGGAAGACAGCTTTTAGGATGTCTTTGTTAGCACAGTATATTACATTTAAAAATGCACAAAGTTAAGAACATCACGTTTGCTTTTTTATCATTAGCTGTCTGATAGGCTGTTTATTTCAGAAAATAGTGATTGAATGCTGGCTGCCAGGTAATAAGCTTTCTCTAGTCTGTTATAGGAATTAAATAATCAGCAATCAGTAGTGCTCCTGGTAGCCATGTATTATATGTACAACACACTAGCTGTCCTTTAAATCAAGATGTATCTTTTAATCAGAGGTATCTTCTTTCCATAAAGAATTCAAAGTTGGTGCAAGCCCAAACCAAGTTAGAAAAAAAAAAAGGCCAACTCATTCATGACTTAGCGTGACTGATGCTGTCACAGTTACTTTTATTTCTAGTCAAGTACTCAATGGTCGCTGTGTGGTGCAGGTCCCTGGGAAGACTCAGGGCTCTGCGGGACAGTCCTTCTCCTGTGCTGCCCTAGAGGTTTAGCAGGAAGCATCCAGCAAGCTCTGTGCTCCACCGCGTCCTCGTCAATAACTTCACTAATGAAAGGGCCAGTCATCTTTTGGAGCTACGTACCATATTGCCTTTTGCTTTCTCAAAGAAGAGGTTAAGCCTCTTGATATGAGCTTAGGAGAGGCCAGGATATCCTTCCTTAAACAGCAGCAAAACAGCTTCACCAAAGGCCTTTGTGGGAAGCAAGGTAAGTTAAGAAAAAGCTGGGATTTGTGAGCCACTACATCGGGCAACTTCATTGTTACTTCCTCAAGTACTGCCAGCTGAGAGACCACTGTGTCCAATTACCAGCATACCGAGATGGACACAAAGAGCGGGTGTCTTTCTGGATCTTTTCTAGTGAAAAAGGGCAGCAGTACATATTAAGGCTGTGGACCTCTTGTTTATTTGATGCAATCTCTTGTAAAGTCTAATCTAAAATTTTCTGTCTTTATGTGTGTGAAAATTCATGTAGGGAAGAGAACCTGGACTGAACACAGAATCTGCCCATGCACCATCTTTGTCATATCTACTCTAAAGCGTTAATACCTATGATGAAAAAAAAGGCCAACACACATGCCACAGATTCCAGATAGGCATAAAATAAACCCAAAACACAGATTTGAGGCATGCAAGAGGAAGGATTACTTCAGACTTTCTCACTAATCATCCCCTAAATACTACCCACTTGTGACTGTCAGGGATAGAATACCAGATTAAACTGGTTATTTTAACTGTTCCCTTGTTCTTGAGACTTGATCTTGAGATATTCTCTGAGACGGTCAAAACCTGACAGGACGAGGACGCAAACAACCTTATGGAGGGTTGGAGGGCTGGACCAGAAGAACTCCAAAGGCTCCAACAAAAATTGTTCGGTGATTCTGATGTTACTCTATGTGATTTTTCCTGTGTAAGAGATTATTTTCCACGCCACTCACATGGACTTCTTCTTCAAGAACAGCAAGAGAAAAGGATCAAGAAGTGTCAGAGTGGTGACTGCACACAGCCATTTATCACCTCAGGAATTCCCACTCCTATTTTATGGCAGCCAGTGCACCAAAAGAAATCACAAAATGGCCAGGGAAAAACACAAGGTGTCAAAACACCTAGTCCTATCTTTCCCCATCTTTGAAAACTTCCAGTTTCTGGAGCAGCCGTAAGAGAGCAACTGACTTTTCATGCTGTGCACCCCAGTCACCTCCTCTGAGAATCCCCCTGCATGACATTTACTTTAATAGGTCTAATTATAAAGAAATGCACTATCAGAACCGAAGAACCAGTAGGTTTTCTTCTTTAACATGCCAACCAGCTGTTTTGAAAGGTACTTCTCTAATCTCTTTCCTTCCACATGTTCAAACAGATGAAAGTAATTTTGTGCTCAACTGTCTATAAGTAATTAGACTGGGATGTAAAGGAGTCTTTATGTATCAGTTCAGAAAGAGCTACACTCTTAGCATACAGAATAATTATTAGCAATCTTCTTCATCTGTAAGGTATACCTTATGCATTTTACATGAGTTCCCATTATTAGCATAACCTGACTATCAAAGCTCCATTGAAACTGGTGTCTTCTTTTTCATGTAACTGACTGAAATTCCCCAGAAATACAGTAATTTGAAAACAGCAATGCTGATGATTTGTTTCAGCTGTAATTTGTTATTTTTTTCCTCTTCTTTGTTGTTTTCCTAGTAAAGACCTAAACCAGTGGGGCTCCAATATACACAAACAAGTGTTCTGCTTTTGCTACAAGACGGATATTAATATTCAGTGAGGGTCCTAGAATGCTGCCTTTTGTCAGTTTCCTGGGCTAAATTCCCTTAATCTTATTAATTAGGAGGTCACAAAAAGAATACTTTATTGGGAAACAAAATGTGTGTTCTAAAGACAGGTTGAATTAAATCTATGAATTTGCTAGGAATGATGACAGTAGAATACTTGTTTGGAATCTGCCCCTGAACTGTGCTTGACATGTCTGTAAACAGGGTGGGCAATTACTGAAAAGTCAGAGGGGTAGAAGCATCTTTTGAACAATAGCTATTAAAAAAGTTGGAACATCTTTCACAGGAAAAGTAAGAGCTTCAGGACTGGGATTGTGCTCAGTATGAGGAAAGCTGGAGAAAAAGCACACACCATCCCAGGACTTGCAACCTTGCATGCAAGAGCAGGCAAAACTGAACCAGGTTGGAGGGGATGCAGTAAAAGGCAAGGTGCTTCCTTTTCATCCTATATGACAAACATTTTTTGAAAGCAGATTGGTTCCTCAAACATATCCCTCACTTCACAGCTACATACCATGACCACATCTTTTCATGAAATGAAGTCCCAATTTTCCTAGAAATAAAATACCATTTTAATTTCTCTAGAATCACAAGGCATCCTCAGGAAGTGAAGTCTGATGCTTGGTGTTTTCACCACCAAAGACGGAGGGGAGATGGTTATTTACCAACAGACAGATCTGCATCACAAGAACAGTGGTAGAGAGGCCAAAAGCACTCATTCTTTTGGTCACTGCCAAAGAAGCAGTATTTTGCCCAAGCACACATCAGAGGGACTTGGCATAACCTTCAAGGATTACAAGCATTACATGTCAGTGCAAGTGACTCAGATGCTCTATGTCTGTCCCCAGAGTAAGACACGCTCTGTGAATACAACCAGAAGTGAGGCACTTTTCATTTGTTGTTTTGACTGACAGAAACTATACTCTATAGATGTGTTAGAACAGCAGGCTCCTGCCCCGAAGAGTTGATTTTCTAAATAGACCAAAAAGCAGCAAAAGACCAAAATGAAACTGAAAAGCAAAGTGAAGATATATCCATTTTTTATACATGTTACAGCTGTGAGAAGTGGTCCAGCAGGACAAAGTCAGGGCATTTTTCTGTCAAATCCATGTCATGATGAAGGTGTGTCAACAAAACACTGTCATAATGGATCAAAATATTATCCCACTGCAGCTCAGTCCAGTCTGGCCAGCCATACAGTGAAGAGTAAGAATAGCAATGCACCAGATATGAACATCTTAAACGTGCTGGGAAAGGCTTGAGAAAAGCCCTGAGGTGGACTTAGCTGACTTCTAAATGGCCTTGTGAGGGGAGCAGAAGATGTACAGGGCGGGAAGCTGGTGGCAGAACACATGGCACACTCACTGCCAACTCCCAAAAAACAAACACACACTCTACTCTAGTCAGTCTGTTCCTGACAAACCTAAGGTACTTATTCTGTTTACTAGCTAGATGTATGCACCTCTGGTACATACCCTGGCAGAAAACACAACAGCATCAGGACACAGCCTGTCTGCAACAAAGACAGTTCTTCACAAGACTGACTTTCAAAATTATAAGTTGCTCAGAGAAAAGAACCCCCACAAACTGAACAAAAAGAATTGGAAAAGTTACCCTATGATGCAGGTGAAAAGGAAGCGCTATATTTGCACAGTTTGTATCAACAAGGGTAAATAATGTTCCAGATTTAACTTTTGGATAGACAAAAGATTACTACTCACTAGGCAGGAAAGGATGGCTTGAGATCATGAGAGCATCAGGCACTCATTTTTCCATTAGAAATCAATTAATCTCTCTCTGGCCCAGAGTCCAAGTCATGTGACTTCATGCACAACACTTAATGCATTCAAGACTGCAATGTAAGTATCCCATGGAGGCACAAAAATATGGAAACAGAACAGGGTTGGAACTGTGTTCTTGCCCTTCACATTATTTGTTTTCTCAGAGACCAAAGGTGTATATGATACATTACAAATGCACTCTCTCTGCAAATATCCAAAATAATGACTTCCATGTTACGTATTAAAGATGTTCTTGGATGCTTGAATCACTTAGGAAAGACTTCATTCCCACTTTCTCTGGAATGTCCTTACTAGATGATTCCACTCCTCACAGAGACTCCTGGACATCACAGAAAGCAGGATAGGAAAGATCACAATAGCCAAATATGTAAAAACACTACATTGATAGAAGTCAAAATTACTCATCACCTTCACCTGAATATAGTTTCTGTGTTTTGGTCGGTTGTTCTCATTGATTCTAGGAAGAAATGTTATTGTTTATGTCCATTATTAGTTGACTGCTTTGCTAAAACTCTGGGTTTGTGGTGAGCACCAAATTATGCAGGGGTTTTCCATCATTGCTCACAATGGCATCACCAGAGATCTGGAGATTTGGTCCCACTGTAGCTTGTCAAAAAGCAAATAAATATACTGGTGCACATTTCCTGAGCATGGGGAGGTGTCAAAGAGACCCCCAAGAACCTCTTCACAGGGTCTGCTCTCAGCTGGCTATGCCCTATCTTACATCTATACTTACAGGAACGACAGGGACAAAGGGTGTTCTCTTTTATCCTAAAAAATCACTGCCAAAAGCAGAGTGAGAAAAGGACCAAAAAAAGGCAAGACCTTGCCAACCACTCACAGGGACTACCTAACATAGCTGTTCAGTCACACTAGAGGGAGCACGGCAAACCTCTGAAACAACGCAGCTATGTCCTGATAGAAACTTACCACCATGGGGATCTTCAAGAATCATTAGAACCCTCTGAGAAAAGAGGTGCTGGAAAAGGAAACTCAGAGAAACAGAGGACAAATAAATAAAACATAACCCCGGTACCCAATTAAGGAAGACCCCATAGCAGACAATGACTTCATTAGTAAGAGCTGATTTAACACAAAGGTGCTTGGCTGCTGTGTGGATGCCCTAGAATGGGCAGAAAAATTACAAAATACCCCACATATATCATGACATGCCTGTGACCATTCAGCTATGTCAGACTAGTTTATATGTTGGATGGCACTCTGAAGCTCATTTCAAATACTGGGATCATATAGAGTGAATAAGTTGCTTGGAGTAAGGTGAGTAGGTCAATAAAATGAAAAACATGAAAGCTGTAGGTATGCAGAATAAAAAGGAAACCTAATTTTTGCCTTGACACAAACCTCAAGTATTAATTGTTCTATCTAGATAAAACCCTTTTAAGTCATGGGTGGTCTCTGAGGATATTTTTCATTATTAAAAAAATTGTTTTATTTTAAAAGGTGGAATCTTTGCTTATTGTAACTGAGTAGTAGAAGAGGCTCGGCATACAGGTCCTGCAGATACTAATTTTTCTTAAGATTATTCTTTGCCAGAGAATGAGTCATTCCTGTTCTATTTTGTGTGTGTGTGTGTGTGTTGTGGCTTTTCCTTGTGTTTATTCATTTTATATGATATGAATTATACCAAGAATGTACATCATGGGAATTCATCTCTTGTTGGAGAAAAACTGTGGATTTTTTTTTCATGCTTTTAACTGAGGGTCTGTGACTGTTTATTTTGTTTTCCCTAAATTCTATGAACAGTCACCATGATTTTATGATCTTTCCATTCGCTACACTTTGAAATATATAAATAGTGTTTGAAACAATGAACAAGATTCACCAGGAGGCTCTGGCTGCCTGATGCTGCTGTAGTGACTGGATGCATCCCTAAGCCCCCCCATGTTGGTTCAAAACCAAATGATGAGCTCTGATCCCATCCAGTAAGGCTCTCAATTCCAACAGGTTTGTTCCCATGTTTAAAAAAAGCCCTTAAGTGGTCTCTTGGATTAGAGATTCAAGACTGTGTGTCCCTGTGCCCCACACTCACTGCTCATAAGCATCCAGACACAGAATTAGATGGACAGTGGTGTCCTCTCACTTCTAGGTCAGACAATGACCTATTTTCTGTAAATTGCACAAGGAAACAGAGCCAAGTATCTATTATCTCTGCTCAATCCCAAGAAGCAAAATAATGCAGAACATATAAAATGGAAACAAAACTTCCCCTTGGAATCCAATCTCCTGACAGTAAAATTCATCTGTGTGACATAACTAAACCTACCTTGCCTTTTGAAAATTCTCATCTATAATTTTCCTCAGCAAGATCACACAAACTGAGATCCTACACTGCAACATCTCAGAGGAGGATTTCTGGTGCTCTTTCTAAGGAATTTAGGGCAATGAAGGATGTGGGCCATGCAGATGGTCTCCTTTCCCCCATGGGAGAGAGCTGGAGACAAGAAGAAAAACTGACACCATAATACCCTTCCTTCAAGCCATCTAGCAGTGGGCAAGCAGGCCCATTTCTTGTTTCTGTTGAGGAACTTGTCTCAGCTATTAATGATGATAGCAGAGCTGTGGAAATAAAACAACCAGGTACCAGCACTGGCTCTTTGTTCTCAGTAGGGTAATAAATACAAGTACCTTCGCTAGTAAATAAACAGACTGTTGAAGCAATTCTTTTGATCCCTGTGAAAGCCCCATGTTCAGAAATCATTTGCTCTTGATTGCTCCATTATGGGTTCAATCTCTTTCCAGATCACATCGTTGATCTCCTCTCTGAGTTTTCATCAGTGCTGTACTTAATTGTGAGGAACGGCCTGAAAGAAAGTATTGCCAGTTCATGCTAACCTCCAGAGTTCAAAGGAGGGATATGCTTCCTCTCAGTTGTTTGAATGTTCACTCTTCATTTCAGCTTGTCTTTGAAATTCACTTTGCTTCTTAAAGCTTGTTTTGTTTGGGCCATTTTTCCCCTGTAGAACACAGCCCATAAAGAATTCAGAAGAAAACAAATTGTAGTGAAGAAAAAAACTAGAGCAAAACCATAGTATTTTATCTATATTGAATTCTTTGCTGTCTACTGTGTTCCCTCTCTGTCACCTGAAATATTGTTGCTCCCTGGGAAAAAAAATATATTTAACACAATTTTTAAGCAGCTTGATTTTATTGAGAAAGGTGATGATGAGTTAGTGGTAATATGAGTCAGACTGAGTGCTTTCATGTGTCATGTCTCATCCAGAATTCTGGTTTCTTTTTTCCTCTGAGAATGTATTTACAAGGAATGCACTTTTCTCATCTTCATTTGTGCGCACTACAAAAAAACACCTCATTATTTGATAACTTGGCAACTGTCTGTGTCCAGGACTGAAAAACAGACTTCTTGGAAAGAGGTGTTTCTGGCAAAATTGCACAATACCTGCTCGATGAATGAGTAAAGATAAGTGTTAGCAGTCTCTCTGCTTTCACTTTACCCACATTTCCTTAGAGTAGTTCTTTTTGATAGTTGTTGCTAGAATGCATCATGATCCCAGGAGGCTCTGCAGGTCATCAAGGTTTTGTCTCACTATTAAGAAACTTCACTTACATGCATCCATTCCAACTTCGGTCACCTAACAGAAGTTCCTACCCTGGGAGCTCCTCAGTGTAGACCTCCCTCTGCTGAAAAGGAGATAGTCATCCTCACAGTTAAATCAAAACTTAGGAGGGCTGAACCATTTTCCAGAAGTACATGTTTCTCTCCACTTTTTATGGAGGGGATCTCAGTGCACTAAGCCATCTTAAGCACTTCAATTATGTGTCTAAAATTGCAGATGGCATAAAATCTACCCAAATTAAGTCCTGAAAAACTGAGGGAATGTGTTAAGTACCACCTATGCAGGCAGGTGGATGAGAAGTACCAAAGAGTGGATATTAGAGAACATTCAAAAGAAAAAATTCACCTTGGTACTTTATGTGCAGGCTATGGATGTAAGGCACCTCTATTTGGTTTCTCACCCTACCACAGTCTGGTTCTGAAAAGATTAGTTGCCTCTTTCTTTGGTCCTCACTTGCAAAATGAGGAGAAAACCCTCCCTTCCCTGGGAGTAAGGACATTACAGATCACAATATGGAGTACAGGGAAATCCTATGGCAAGAGGTTTGAATGGGAGCAGGTATCTACACTTCCTTAAAATAGACAGATAAAATAGAACTATAGCCCTTGAAAACTGGCTTATTGCAGCATTTCAGGAGTACATGAATATTCTTAAAGCAATAAAGGACAAATGACACCTTCAACAGCACCCACTTCTCAAAGAGGGTATCTGCAACACCATACCATCATCAGAGCTAAACACAGACGTGAGCTGTCCCAGGGTATATATAAGACAATGTAAATTACATGTCATGGACTGTATAGTAAAAAAAAATCGGTAATGGGGGATGGGAAAAGGAGAGGGAAGTTCCATCTTCATATTTATTTTGCTTCATAAATATTCATTCCCCCTATGACCCTCTCGTGTCCTGGCACAGAACTGTGCTGTTTTTCATTTTACCATTAAAGAATGTCACATCATAAACAACCAGTTCCAGCAGACATGCATAAAATCTCACACTCAGCCAAGCCCATAACTTTCCGTGAATAATCAAATGGTCTATGCAATAATTTTTAAGCTGATAATTATGCACTATTTGATCAGCTTGTATGTTCATACTAGACACCTGATTAGCAAACACTACAGTCTTTACTCATTTTTCTTCCATTGGCTGGCTGGTTATCTATCTCTCTCTCTCTCTCTCTCTCTCTCTCTCTCTCTATCTATCTATCTATTTATCTATACTTTAGTTATGTGGTTCCCTACTATGACCGTGTCTAAGTAATTTCTATGCATTTAAAAACAGAAACAACATTGTCTTTCTTAATTTCTTTTTTTCTTTCTTTCTTTCTTCTCCCAGCTTGATTAGTTCACAGGTTTGTCAATTACTTGTATTAAACTCATTTTGCCTTGTTTTTTAAGTGACTGTGGATTTTGAAATCTAAGGCTAAAAAATTCTGACTTCTACATTTGTTCCTGAAAAAGCAGGAACCACCTCTGTCATCTTGATGGAGACAGAAGGTTCTTCAGTGTTATTGCTCCACCTCTTAAGGGTACACTTCTTGGGAGCTTCCTCTTTCTGGCTCAGTGCATCTTACTTGCTTTGAGAGTTCCTGATTATCTTTTGTGAAGAGAAAGGACCTCCAGCCATCCTGGACATCTTCACACCATAGACACTGTAGTTTATTCAGCATTTAATACCAGCAGATAATAATTTCATAAGCAAAATGTGCAAGGACATTGAGGTTTCTTCACCCCCCACATCTTGCTATCCCAGTAGCCTTCTGCACCCCTAAAGTATACAAAAACTTCACATCAGCTTAGCTCTCTGAAGATAAAAGTTGCTTAATGCAGGGAGAACATCGTGCAGGAGGCACAGTCTTCAAGCACCTCTTCCCAGAATTGCTTTGGCATAACTTTAGTCAGTTGCTCTTAGCTGAAGACACACACAAAAAGTGGGTTGATCATTCAGCACTATTCTCTGACTCACTGAAATGTTATTGCTGAACTCATCTTCTGGCTTTCCCTATGCACAAACACAAGGGAGAAAAAAAGAGCAGGCCTGCCCTGCTCCCATGATAGTGGCAGTCTAAAACCAAGCCATAACATCCATTTAGTGCCTCTTTAGAAGAGCTAAATGGATTTTGTAAATTCCATTGGTAAATTAGTGCTAGTGTTATTCACATAAATCTTGCCATTAAAATGATTTACTTCAACTGTAGCATTATTAATGTTCAGTAAATTAGGTCCATAAAATGACATTTGCCATGCCATTAACTGAAGATAATCCACAAAGCTCATTTCTAACCCCCTTTATATTTTTTATAATGTCCTTCATAAACACTACTGTAGCTCTCTGAGATGCAGGCAGTCATCAGTATATTGATAGCTCTGACACAGCATGCGCTTCAGATCAATTACTGAATCAGGAGACTAATTTAAACAATTTTACTTGTGGTCAGAAAAAGATTCATTATTTATGAGTGCAAACAAAACTGTATCATTGTTCTTCAATTCAAAACACATGTTCCCTGGAACATCAGCCGTCTTCAGACTGTCTTCAGTCAAAGTAGATTATAGCCTTGGAAATTTTTGGAAATTTCAAAAAGTGGCTGAGCAAGGATCTCAGGAATTAAAATAGAGACCTTGATGCAACTGAGAAAACAAAACTATTTAAAAATTCTTTACAGGTTGGCCAAAAGATAAATCTTACAAAGCATTATAAGCTCATTAACATCTTTTTTCATGTTTATATATATTAAGCATTTCCATTAAAGCCCTGAGGTGGTTGAAGTCCATTCACATTTATAGTTTCATTTGAGGAGGAAAGGTCTTAAAAGGTATTATTAATTTGTCTGATCTCTCAATTGCTTGATTTTGCTAATACAGAAAATTTCAAGCCTAACACTAGCACTACCATTTTATGCAATTCTAAGTGTCCTCTGCTCCCACTGATGACATGAGAATGATGTCACTGAACCTTGTCTCCCTTGATGGATTTGCAGAGCCATTTTATGATCCATAAATGACTTCACTGCATTGGGACAGAATAATCTGCACCCGCCTAAAAAGAAAATGAGAAATATCCAACCAACACCATTCCATAAAATAATAGTTTAAATTGCAAGAATAAAAATATCCAAATTCCTTAGATCAGTAATGTGATTTTATAGCAGTATGACAAATTCATTTTACAGTGTCTGTTCAGTGACAACAAAAAGTTGCAAGCAAAAGTGCAAGCAGTCTGACCAGGGAGTTTTACTTGTGATTACCTTTACTTGAAACTACCTCACGACCAAATCAATATCACCAGGATTGTGCTCCAACAGTTTTGGAATTTACTGCCCTTCAGCTGCTGGTAACTGGCCTCCATGTAAAAGGCAGTATTTATCTATGTTTGTGTTCCCCTTCTGCTTCAGCACAAAATACATTTATTTGGCTTGAAGAATGCAAATAAACGTTTTAGCTGTTCGAGCATGACCCAAAGAAGACCTTTGATTGGTTCTTATTAACCTACTGATCTCTGATGGAGCTCCTGTCAGAAGAGCACCTTCTAACCCTTTCCTCCAACTGTGCATTGCTGAGTTTCTGCATCCATTCATGCTGAGAGGAAATAGCAAAGTCTCACATTCAGCTTTCCTTAATCACTTCTTAACAGGAGGATCCAAACCTTGGAAAGCATTGCAATGACAAGCTTTGTTGCCTACCTTGTTATCACTACCCTAAAAGAACATGATGAGCTTGATCTACTTAAATTCATTCCATCTAGAAAACACAGTTAGTTAGTTCCCTAAACCAGATCAATCTTGTTACTGCACTCCGACCATTCTCAAACAGCGCAAGTGCGAAATGGCTGAAGAGAATTTCTCTAGTGAACACCAGGAGCTGGCAGAAATTCTTGAATGGGGTAGATTGCCATACCTGCCAAAGTGCAGATATGAGAATGGGCATGGGGTGCTACTCCTACACCAGGGGCACCAACCATCCTGAGAAATACAAAACAAAGATGCTACAAAATATCCAGAAATGTTTGGATACTTGGGGTATGGAAGCTGATCCAGCTTCCTCCTACTGAGTTCAAGTTCCCATAACAGACTGCTGCCCCCCACAGACTCTCACTCTCAAATGGATAAGCTTTATGTCACTCTTTATGTCCCCATGCCATTGCTGAACATCTCCATTCCTTTAGTGAGGGGAATTTAAGCTTGCAGCCACTCACGAAATGTGTCTAATGTCCACCCGCTCACATACATAAATCATAAAACATCAAGTCAGGCATAGTATTTTTAGCACATGAAAGTAATAGAACATGAAAGTCATGATTGCCACAACAGAAGTCCAGCTTCAGCTCTAATTAATAGTGTATGCTGCCCCAGACACTTCTTGCTTTCTATGTATGACGGCATGCTTCATGTGATGCACAAGTTAGCTTGATCCAATTCTTAATGGGTACAAGATGCTGCTGTGGCTTTTGTTACCTGTTCTTCATTAGTTATTAGTAACAAAACACTACAATTTATTGGGCAAGACAAGCTAATTGAAGAAACAAATATGAAAAAACCAGCATATTCCTTTATGTACAAACTACACCAAAGAGTTGTTTGCATTTTTATTTTGAAAACAGACTGAAATTTTTAAAACAGACAGCTTAGAAGACAAAAGGTATTATTATGCATTTCCATATATGAAAATCCTCCTGAAACAGAGTATGAAAAACACGCAATACTTCAACTTTGCCAAAAAAATTACTAATGGCCCTATATTCTAAGCTTTATAGTTTTAAAGGTTAAACATTGTTTTCTGTATGGATTTTTACTGTTAAAAAAATAAAAGTAAAAAAAAAAAACCACAGATTTTTACAGGTACAAATCTCAGCCAGTTTTTGTAAAACTTTCAGACTCAGTCAGTCTTAAGAGGAGGACAATACCTACTTCCTTGCAAAAATGCTAGTGAAGGTTGGCTTTCCACCCTGAGAACAACTGGGCTCCTTGTGGACCTCAATAATGGAACGTAATTATCAAACTGAAGTTTTACTAACCTACTGATGAAACACCAACCATGCAAAAACTATTACAGAGTACATAATAAATATCAGAGGTTTGATTTCTTTGACTGGCATATACAATGTTACTGTATTGTCATTTCTCTAAGCTTTTGTAAAATCATTATTATATATACTCCAGTCAAAGTGTCTAGTAGCACGACTATTTCTATCATCACTCAGGATGGTCATATGCAAAAATGAGCAGTCCTTTGTACCTCCTGTTGTGCCTTACCCTGCTATCTGCACACCTTGTGATATAAGAGTATTTTAAATAAGACATATGTAGCCTTACTCTGCTGGCTGTTGCACTGGTATGAGCCCAGCAAAGCCAGCTGTGTGACAACAACTTCAGTGCTCGGTTCAGTTTCTCCTCCTATCCTAAAACAAAAGGAGTACAATCTATTTGTAAAGCCTACATATTCACTTGTTTTTGTATTGATAATCTCAAGGCAGATTTAGTACCTCACTTTTTGAGTTCAACTCAGATATCGAAAGATAACCCTGAAGCAAGCTTCCATATCACTAATATTCTTCACATATTACTTTGCTGATCCCTAGAGAGAATCTGTAATAATACGAAGGGAATCAAGAAGAATGAAACTGCAGAATATACTGTACTTGTGGTCTTGAGAATGAAAAACAGCATTAGAAGTGTTTAGCCTTTGGCCAATAAAAACCTGATGGCACCAACCCTACAGTGCAGTATGTGTGTTGGGGACATTGTGACAAAACAGGCTTCTCACCCCTTCCCTGTGGAGGTCAACTTGGAAATATAAAACAAACATGAGCAGGGAGGGTCCACTCAGAGCCAAAGCTTATCATCCATGCACTCTCCCAACAGAGACAGTCACACAGGGTGACAGAGTTGAGGTGAGTAACCTCTGGAGATCCCTTTTTCCCATTAAGTTTAGAAGGAGCCCATATAACTAGCTGGGCATAGATACTTTAACTTTAGACAGTTAAAGCTGAATGAGATCAATCCAAACCAAAACTAAGTTACCTCTTAATGGATGGAAATCATAATTTTAAAAGTCACAATGCCAGAGGCAACCCAAGGAGGCTGACAATGGGCTTCTGACTGTGAAGATCAGTGTCTTTCCATGAAGCACTAAATAAACAAGAGTAGATGGAAGAAGAGGCCTGCATTCTTTAAAAGGACAAGAAGTACAAAAAATAAACTCATGGTTTTAAAAAAGGAAAAAAAAAACAACCCCAAAACAAAACAACTAATACCAGAAAACAAAGCAGGCTGTTTTCAAAAGTAAACTTGAATCACCAAATGTGTTTAATGTAAAGAACCCAGCATGTGGCTGCATCAGAAATATATATTAAGGAAAAAAGCTTGTGTCTGGAATACATTTACAAACCATTTTATTTCCTTTTAATAAGAGAACATAGAATATAGAGGGGAGGAAAGGGGTACATGACTCTGACACCACAAGTCTGTCCTTTCTCAACCATGCAAAAAAGGTTTGAGAGACAAAAACATTTTAGAGAGTAGTCCTAGCAGAGGAAAGGACTTGGATTCCCTTTGAAGACCTGTAACCCTTTCACTCATCACAGAGGGTGCTTGTGGCGAAGACACTCCTAGCAGTCACCAGAAGTAAGTAGTTTACAAGTAGGGGTGATTACCAAATCTAGAACCAAGCCATGAAACTGTTCTTGAGAAAGCACAGAAAATCTCTGCTGGTGTCACGTTAAGTGCTGATGAATGGTATCCATGTATCCCTTACCTTTGGCAATAACACTGGCAATACCATTCCCTCCATGTCAGGAAAAACACCAGAGGAAATGCCACAGACTTTAGAGATCTTTGACAGAGAAAGTTAGTTGCCTGCACGCCATGCAGCAGCCAAAATCAACCTTTTCCAAACAACTCAAAGGGCAGTCATCAACAGAAAGAGAGAAATATCTTATCTGGTAAGCAACTATAAAATATGGGATATGTCTTCTGCTAATCTAGGTTACCTGTAATGGAATGTGCTGTGCATTTTATGAAGCGCTCCTTTGGTCCTGGCAACCTGTAATTTGCCATTTTTGTGCTGGTGTCCTATGCACTGAGGATTATTTTTCTGTACTATAGCTTAGACTTTCTTTCTGGACAAATTTCTGCTTGAAAGACCAGAAAATTGCAGATAACTATCTGATTTGCTTGTCAATGAAAACCAATTTTTGTGTAATGTAAAAATAATCTGCTCTCTGTTCAATGCATTTCAACAGTTTTGTGAAAAACATTGGTGTAGGAGTTCCCAAATAACATAAAAATAAGTTGCATAGTAAAATGCTATTAGCAAGTGTGTATTCTATGAGCTGACTATAAATATACTTTCATTCTATTCAGATGAAATTGAAATATACTACTACAAATTTTACAAACTACATTTTTCATCACAATTCCTGAAAAATTGTTAGTACTTGTTTCCCTACACGGATATCACAAGTCTTACATATTGATGTTTTACCTGATATTTTAAGGAAGTGGGGGATTCAGCAGTTAGTCTTAACCACTAAATGTCAGAGTGGGCATGTAGAATTGAAATAGCATTTGTACATTTGTTTACACATAATTTCTCTTAAAATGTACCCTCTGCCATATACTGTAGGACAACAACACGTGCAGGGGTCTTCCAAGATAACTACTTGGATTCCAAGGTGATTGCATAACTTCCTTGGTGGTATGTAAGCACCAGGCTTTTCCAAAAGCAACTGCAGTGAGCCAGGCTGCAATCACCAGGCTGGAGTCTATCTGGAAACAAGGTGGGGCTGCAGCCATGTGGCGTTACAATCAATACTAGGTTGCAAGATTTTGTTCTTTCCACCAAAATGCTGTATCTACATGACTGATAGATGTAGATGATTGATAAAAAATAGATTTCCTGGGGTACCTGCATTCTTTCTTCCCTTTCAAAAAGACTGCTTTGAAGTGAGCAGCAGAGGGTTGTTTTGAGTGTTTGGGTATTTGGTAGTCAGGTGCAGGAACTGTCCTGCTCATTGCCCTTGCAGGTATGCTTTAAGCATCTCCACACTCACATTCAGGGAAACAGGTTGTAAATTATTTTTAAAGTGGGAGAGACACACGTTTGTGCTAGTGAAGGATATGAGAGAAACAATGCAAGAAACTTTGTCATGTAGTTTTACCATTAGATTCTGTATTTTATTTGTCTTACTTACTCGCTGGGCTCAAGTTCAACATTTCTTCAATGGTTTGAAGGGTGAAATAATCTGTCCTGTGACCCATTAAACACCACATACATCTTCTATTTTGTCGGCATTCATAATTGTACAGTTCAAAATGTTGGCATACACTCCCTACCGTTAATGCTAATATTCTGTCTTGCCATTTTTAGGTTTTTTAGTAGACTTGTGGGTCTTGTTACAGGTCCTGAGCATACTGAAGCTCTCTCAAAAACTCTCCCAAAAGTTTTCTACAAGTTTTCTGTATCTGCCACCAAAATACCCAAGTTGGGTCAGTCCAGGAGAATCTGTGGGCTGACCTACCTGCCCACATCCTTTCCAGCAGAGTGTTTTCTGTTTCTCTTTTTAAATTCAAGTGTTGATATACAGCATAAATATATATATCAAATATTTCAGATGAGCGATGTTTCAGAAATAATTTCCTGACCTTTTGATAAAAAAACTTTAACATTTTACAAATGTAAGGTCCTATATTAATTTCACAACTACTCTAAAGGCTCCTATTACGTTATTACCTGAGAATATTCCAGTAGATTTTTACAGCATACTGGAGAAATAAAAAAGAATGATTCTAAAACTGTAATTTGGAAACTGGAGGAAGAATAACTCATATTATTCAGATAAACCACATTTTAGATAACAGACGGTCAGCCAAAAGATTGTATGAACAACTCTTTATATTGTGTTATTTTGTGCATAAGAGATGTTGAGAAAGCAGTAGAGAGCTCAGCCTATATAACTTTTTTTTCAACAGTTTTACAGGTATAAATGAAAATGTCAAGTGCTTCTAATAGGTTAGTTTATGGGAGTGTGATAAGTATTTATAGAGATTGGTCTGGATGCTTTTCCATTAGGAACAGTACTGTACAGTTTTTGGCTCACACTTGAAAGAAGTTATAAACCAAAGTGGGTTCCTCATTCCTCAGCATTTGACATATTCTGATTGCAAAACATTTGGGGTTTTACACGATTTATTGTAAATAATCTCTCCTATAATGTTCACAGCACAATAATTCACAACCCTGAGGCAAGAGAGTTCTGCAGAAATGACATTATACGGAAGATAACTTTTCAGAATTTACCATTTGCACATCATGTTCAGAATCTATAACACATGTAAAGAGGTCAAATCCTCATTTTTCAAATATTTTTTTCTATCATTTTGTTGTAGTTTATTAAAAATAGTTACAGCCAGCCTAATAGCTTGACTGATATCTCAATATGTTACCATATCGCACAGAGGTATAAATTGGAAGTGGGGAAACAAGTCAGGTTCTTGGATATAAGATGCCTAGCACTGAGGGTTGTGTACTGAGAACAGGCTTCTTATGTCTAACAGCAGATGAGACAAAAGAAAAGGCTAATACAAAGAAAAATTACATACCACTAAAATTATGTTGTTAAAATGACATATTCTCTTATAAAAGAAAAACTGGTTCACATTTACTAACCTTTAAGTCAAATCTGGAGTCAGCGATTTTTCCTTGCATTAACATGTTTTCACCTGTCTTTTTTCACTGTTCCCTTTGAAGGCAAAATTATGATAAATCATTGTTATTAATATTTCTAATGGCAAAAAGAACATTCTGTACGACTGAATAATTTGAGTTAGAATCCGAACAGTTGGGTCCTGTTCCCAGCTTTACGACCAACTCAGGGTATAAAGCGGAATATACACACTCAATTAAAAGACTTCTTGTTCTTTTCCCAACCTTTTCCACCCAAACCCCTATGTCTGGAATTTAAAAAAGCTGTTAGAGGAACTTAGATTCTAAATGCAAATCCATTATAACTAGTCAGTAAAAACTGTGACAAGATGCCCATTCCATTTAAGGGGACTAGAAGGGTCTCTATGAGAGGCAACCCACACTTAAAGGGTTGTAAATCTTAAATGTAACCCTTTAAGGCTCTTGTAGCTCTAAGGCAGAGGAGCACCCGGAAGAGAAAAGAGTCAGACACAGGACAGATGCTGTGGTCCTCAGGAATGGCTACTGCTGGGGCAAAGCACCCAAAAGTGAATGGTCACTTTGAAACCCTGTGATTTCTGTGGGCTTTTGACAGAGATTTTAGTAAGACTCAGCTTTCTCCCACTTGCTCCATGTTTTATAAGTTGCCATCCTATCAAACATGTTGCAAGGGAAGTCTCTCTAGTTTCACCCTAGTCTGTAGGGAAGGTCCAAACTTCCCAGGAGCAAGTTGGGTATCCCAGTTTAAGGTTACAGATACCCTGATCCAACACTGCCTGAACAAAGAAGCCAAGGACACTGACCTAGCACACTCCCTTTAGGAAAGGCTGAAAACCTCTGTGTCACACAGTGTGGTCTGCCTGGATCAGTGCATCTCTCAAGAAGAAATGTGGGACAACAGAGGAGAGCAAAGCTGCACTTGGGGAAATAACAAATTCAGAGTGGTCTGGCTGCAAAAACTTACACTCAGAAGTCCTAGGACCAGAGCTCACAAGATCATAACAGACAAAGACCAGTGTTATCAAATGATAGCTGTTCATTATGATCAACATCCTGATCAACATCAGCTTACCAACATTTTTGAGTGTGGCTGTAAAATGAGAAACCTCCAGCTTTCTTTCAAATAAACAATCTTTACAGAGCCTCTTTTATTTGCTAGCTAATGAGACCAATTTCACCTCTTAGGATGATGCTTTGCCTGTTCAAGTATTTCCTCAAAAGCAGCTTCCCTTTATGTCCACCTAGGATTATATTCTCCCTGAGGTTTTACGTTTATATGTAGTTTAATTCAAACCCTGACTTTGCAGTGAGTACTAATACATCTCTTTGTTCTCTAAGACAAGCATTTCTTTTACCTAGCATGAAGCACAGGGCTAACAGATCAGGTCTCTCAGCAGACTAAGGTTCCTCTAGTCATTTTGATAATGTTTAGGAAGTTCACGGATAGCAGTGGAATTAAACCTCAATGATGCTTTCTTTAAAACTGGGAAAGAGCTATCACCCAAAACTCAAGCACATGAACTTTTCTGTATAACACAGGAGGAGGAATTCTTGCACCTTCCCAGCAAGAACAAAATATATATGTGAGATCTAGAGCTTTAAGTGCTGTATTTAAATCCATATTTCATATAAATAAATAGCCTACTTTACAGAAACATTGAAATACCAGACGTATAGTGCTTCCACTTACTACAACCAGGAACCTAACTCCCAAGGGGTAAAAAAAAAAAGAAAAATTAAAAACCTTTCAAAACAGATCCTGGTTGTATCCCGTTCATGGGATCTGATCAGCTTGGTGTTTTCACGATAGGTAGAACAACCTGAACAGTTGTTCTCTTTAAATGAGCCACAAAATTATGAAAAAGAACTTCAGAAACGGAGCAAATTGTAAGCCCTTTGATGCTGAACGTGCAGACAGCTAAAGGTAATGCTCTGCAAGATGTGAGTAGCCAGGGCTCTGTTCCTCCCAAGGTATTAAGCCTAATCCCCAGTGATGGCACTCAAGATTGTCAACACTGATTATTCAAATTCTGATCATCTCAGCCTGTGAGACAGGGAAAGTTTGGGGAACTGCTGAAGAAAGGGAAACACTGAGAAAAAGTGTTAGGAGATGTACAGGAGAGCAACACAGAGAATAAACAGTGCTCCCCAAATCTAAATTATGAGCACATGCTAAGTCCTAAAACAGGTGCCTAAATAATTGTGGTGTCTTTTTATTTGGTTCCTGGAAGAAGCTGTTGCTATGTTTCATCTTTGTGTGCAATTTTCCGGTAACAGCAGTGGGAAATTCTCTTTGGATTGAAGTGGGCCTAAGTCCTGAATACAGATCCCTGCCCACAGGCCATAATTAAAAATGGAAATTAGCCACCTTCAGGGGATGGCCTGACCTCCTTGAGTTGTAGTGAGTGACCGGGCATCATTGTACCAGGTGATGATCTCTCTTACAGAGAGCTAGGTGCAGGTGCTGAAGGTTAAAGCAAGGATCCAAAACCTGAAAAAATAGCACCACTAAAAATAATGAAGGCTTTGGGTGACACTTTTCAAAGCATGCAGCAGGAGATGAACAGATGGAGCCTGTGTGTATTTCCAGTGTTGTGTTTTGAACTTTTAGCTTAGAAGGCCTAGGGGTAAAATTAACACTTAATAAATATAAAGTTTTAAAATATTTATTGCTTTGAAAGAAATTGCTCCTAAATAAAAGGAAGAGTTGACACCAGTCAAAATAATCCCAGAGAAACATCTTTGTCCAATCCTCAGGAAACCTTGCCATTTTTCTTACCCGGCTCTCCCGCCTTTCCTTGTCATTGCTTATTTGTTTGCATATCTCTGCTCATTTATCGTCAGCACTTAATAATTCATCTCAAATTACCAAGTCTCCATCATTACAAAATATGCACCATCCCTCCTCAGATCAGCTGTGCAGGCTCAGATGAACAACATGGTAACAAACACCACATGTACTCTGCAATTTTTGTCTACATTGCCTTGGCACTTCAGGTGAAATTCATCCTCCGTGGCTGTAGCATAAGGAGAACAGGAAAACCTAAAGGTCAGATTTTTGAATCTTCCTTCTGAGCGCCACCAAATGCCTATGTGCAAAGGAAATTGACTTTCGTCTTCATCAGCCACTGCAGTGGCAGTTCTGAATCTTCCAAGCAGCCATCAACAATGATCCTTGAAAACAGCAGAAGATTAATGAGAGCTTGACCTCTCTGAATGTCAGGCACTGAGTTCACTATCTTGGGACTCCTTTGTCAAATATAAACATGCAATATGCTCCCAATATTATTTAGAACAGAGTATTAGGGATCAGTAGGGTAAATCTGAATATCTTCAGCAGTATTACCAGCCAGGCAGCATTAATCAGCCTAACAATGTTAGTTAGTGAAAGCTGGGGTATGATTTGAGGCATACTGCTGCACAGAAAAGTGACACATAAGCCAAATCTATCCGTGCCCTGGAACAGCCAACCAGAATGGTGACTCAGAAGCACAGCTGAGTCAAGGGTCAGCCTGACAAGGCTGCCCTTAACCCCGCACGCACCGGCACTTGTAGGGCACGGGGGGGTCTGAGGTGTACAAGAGCTTTCTGCTGCCTCTCTGTCCTTACTATAGGCAGGGTTAGGGACAACCCTCTGCTCCCCATTTGGCCAGGAGAAGCCAGCACAAGGTCTGACAGCTCAGATATTAACAAGGTCTGATGGAAGAGCAATATAGGTCTATCCCACACCAGCCTGAGATTCAGCTCAAATGTTAAAAGGACAGTGCAAGACATTCATCAAAACACAAATGTTGCCTGTAAAAAATTACAGATTTAAATCTAAAATGTTGTAGGCATGTTGACTCTGTATTAACATGGTGATTCTGATGTCATTAAAAAGAATTACATTCAGCACCCCTCCTCAATGTTTAATTATCACAACCATTGAAGCAAGGCATGTAACACCACATCCCATAGTACTTAATGGGAAAATAACATATTGTCACTGTACTTATGGCAGTCTGCTTCAATTTCATAACATTTTTAAATCAGCAAGGAGGAGGAACATAAAAAGAACTGAGTGATGCTGTCAGACTTAAATGGATGCTTGCTGTTACGTTTGTAAGAGTGGAATACCTGAACACAGAGCAGATTGCTTCTTTATAAATGTGTACAGCAATAATGCTGGAGAATGTGTTGTGGAAAGGATACTTAACTGGTCAGCTTTCTATTCCTTGATTAAAAGAAAATAATGAGCTTTTCAGTACAATTTTCACAGTGGCAAAACCACATTCATGCTGTGTCTTTGTGGATCTATGTAAAACAGTCTTGACCCCTGAAGTCACTTTTTAATAATTAACTCTCGCTAAGTTCATTAAACACTAATTGAAGCTACAGAAGAAAAAATTGTGAAGTATATGCAGACAGACAGAAACACCAAATGTGATTAAAGATACTGACTGTGGTATATATGTGCAATACAGTACTCGTATTATATAGATTTCAAATTCAATTCCATAGAGATTTTTAACTCTTTTATACCATGCTGGATTCTACCATGTTCAGTGCTCCTAAAAGTTTTATTTATAAAGAGTTGCAAGCTAAATGTCATGGACATCCTAACCAATAATCTTTGGAAAGATCTAGAGAAGTAGACTCCAAACTGTACAAAATGCAGCCCCTGAAACATCTTTCAGTACTTTGAAATAAAATAAAAAATGAATAAAGAGAATCAACAGTCTTGAGAGTCCACGTTTTCAAATTGAATATAATTTGCAGATTTATATAAAAACATTATTTTAAATGTAAATTTGACGGTTTTCAGTGTTCAAGGACAAGTTACTGAAAGTTCATTTTACTCACTCAAGTAAAAAATTAGAGGTTTGTGTTAATCAATAAAAGGAGCATTTCATTACAACTAGGTCAAATAATATGAACTGAAATATTACAGCTCACTGCTTTCCAGCCTGTTACTCCTCAGAACCCAAAACATTTCAAGTTTGCATTCAGACTCCAACAAAGGTATCACACTTGCTCTTCCTAGTTACAGTGCCCATGGACTTCTCCCACCCACTGCCAAAACATGGAAACTGCTTCCCTGAGTGGCACAGTGCTCAGACAGCTTTTCCTCAGACAGACAGAAAAGGACTGAGAGTCTGAGTCTGGGTTTCAGGAGACCAACCCTGCCATAGGCCGCTGCACGACTTAGGGCAAATCAATCAACTCCCCTGCCGCAGCATTAATGTTAGCAGTAATGAGTATTGCTGCTATGCTAGAATGTAAAGGCTCCAAATCTGAGCTTCCTGAGCCCAGGTGTTTCCTATCCAGTAAGATGTTTGCAGAAGAGATGGGTTTGGAGCCTTGTTACTCAGGCTTGGCATGAGTCCAATGAATCCAATGAAGTTGAAGGTCCAGCCAGTATTTGGTAGTTGGTGGCTTACAAAGTGAGGCTCCAGTTTCATTAGGCTCCTCTAAAGATTAGTGTAACACAAACAATGTACAATGAGAGAACAAAAAGAGCCTGTGATATTCTAACCTTTTAAAAAATTCACATTAATTGGAATGGACTTCAGCTCTGCTCTTTGATCCTGCCTCCACAAACTCATCCTTGTTACTTTTCAGCATTCTCATTCTAGGGATGTTATAGGAAAGAAAAAGGCAAGAATAAATTAATGGAGCTGAGAAAAAGCTAGAGAAAAGTAAGGAGCTCCATCAGTTGTGATGGTCCCAGAGGTTTTATAATCTATGTCAAAAGAGCTCTACCTGGGAGTGCTTTGAGATCCTTAATCTAGGAACCTATGCTTCTTGCACCTCAGCAGGGGCTTTGCCAAAAACTTAAGTCACTTAAATTATACCTACACAGATTGCTAGGTCACCCCCACACCAGTTTCCACTGTAACAAATTCTACAGTCAAACTTTGCATTTTCCCCAGCAGACAAAAGCACAAACGTGGCAGTTCTGCTGGAGTAGGAGGGGAGTTCTCAGGAAGGAAGAGATGGGACACTGTGTTCACCCCACCACTCCTGGGAGTGTGCTTGGAAATCCCGGGTGGATGAAAGTCTTGCAAGCAGGGGAGTGACAAGTGCTTTTCTCCCAAGCCACTACAGCTAGAGACAACCTCAGGAATGTCCAAATGTACAAGGCAATGTATACTCAAGGCTCTCCCCACATTTCTGTACGTTATGCACTATTCTGCAGTAATGGGAATGCAGAATTACTATTGGAAACACTGCGGTATCGAGAAAGTAATTTCGCATTTTCATAAGTAAATTGGGTCAGTAATTTTCCCATTAAAGGTAATGCATATCTTAAGAAATGGTGAAAACACCACTGATCTGAAATCCAAGAGAACAAAATTATGCCCAAATCACAATATTTTTACTTTTGTCTAGTTTTACATTACTTCAGTTGGTAAACAACCGAACTTTTCTTAGTTTAAAAAAATATCTATTTCTGGATTTAGATTTGGCATGCCACATTTAGTCAGTGAAACCACTGCTAATAACAGCTAGTCTCTCATTATTTAAATAAAAGAGTTTCACCATAGTTCATAATAATAGAACAATAAAAGAAAAACAAAATGTAAAAGTGAGATGCAGCAATTCCTTGGAGGTTATACATGCAAATTGCCCTGAATCTGAACAACACTTCAACAAGAAAAGCAATATTTTGGGACAACAGTTCTGCTTTTGTAATGAGCCTGTAAAATTCATTCCACTGAAATAGCTACAGGTATATTATACCCCATGAACTATTACAAAATTAAACTTCATAAGCAATATGCCAGTGCTTTGTGTGATGCATTTGCTAAAAGAATCATTCAATTTATCATGTTTTCCTGAAGCGTTATGAGACAAGATCTTTGAATAAAACTCATTTCATTAGGCTACCTTGTTACATGGGAAGATAAGATCTACACTTGACTAAAGACATCATTCCATCATGCCCATAATCACCCTACCTGGAGAAATAAACATTCAAGACCTTAGAAAAATGGCATTGCACTGCCTCACTAATGGTACTGAAGGAATACATTAAAAAAAGGTCTGGATGGACATGGTGAAAAATTATCTGAAAGCAAATTCAAGTACACAAAAAACTCTTCTGCATGTACTGGGGACAAGTTGTTTAGGCCAGGCATTCACCCCAGCCTGGGCAAATAGCATACAGCAGTGCAAGATGGTTAAAAGCCAGATCAAGCAGCACTTACTGCAGGGTGCTTGCCTTGTTTTCCCATGCCAGTTTAAAAAGTACCAAACATTTCTCTCCACCCAGTCCTCTCTAGGAGGACCCTGCTAGACTACTTATAATGACACTTATGTTTGCATAGCTTATTTCATTAAATACTCCTGAAGGAGATCTGAGTTCTAGTCCAAGCTGTGGTATAAATTTCCTCTGTGGCTTTGGGTTTAATTTTTCAGTGCTTCACTTTCTCAGCCTATTCAGAGGAAACAGAACTGATAATACATACCTAGAAGGTAGGTGCTGTGGTGATATTTTAGGTCATATGATGCATTTGGAGACCTGGAAACAAACAATTCAGAGGTCACAGAATTTCAAGTCTGATGCATCTTTTCATTTTTCCTTTGTGAGGATCAACACTAAATATCTCCCTGCCTGCTTTTATGTGAATGCAAGGTAGCTCCAGTGAAGTCAACACATTCAAAAGCAAGACAGAAGCAGAGCTCTGGCTTAACAAACTACATTTCCTGTTTCATTTGTAAAGGTCCTGTGTCGGCCTCATGTCAGCTCATGTGGTGTACAATACAGAAGACCTCATTTCTAAAATTTCCCTAGGGAAAGTCAGCATCCCAAAACCTTTAATGAAACATGGGACAAGACCAACATGCAAAGCCAAGGTGTTTCCAGACAGAATATTTGGTTGTTCTCATGTGCTAGGACTCACACTGATGGCCACCCTATTGTTTGGTGAGAAATCTGGAAATCTCTCTTTATTTTGCTGGCTTACTTTTAAGCCAGATAAATTCCTCAGTCAATCTTGCTATGCAACTGCACAAGTGTTCTGGACAGCCCTGAATGGAGAAGACAAAAACACATTGCTGGGAAGGAAACTGGGAATGGTTTTATATAGTATTGTAACAAATTGTTCTGTTACAATCGTAAACAGGATTCTAGGCAGATAGTCAATTATGTTCAGAGAGATTTCTTCCATTGCTATTTCACATCTAAGTTGCAAGTCTCCACTTTTTCAAAAGCATTTTTAATTATGTTGTTTTGATGAGCTCGTGTTTATAAACACCACAAATGGGTCTGGTAAGGGAGATAGTTTTCTATCAAAAAATTATTTCTAGATAAAAACATTAAGTATATTTTAATTTCCTTCAAAATTCATTCCTCTTACAGTGAAAACAGGTACATTTATTTTTGGATATTACTATTTTTGCCTTTCCACATTTATGGTTTTTTCATGTTCTTCCCCTCTTCCTCCTTTATGTCCTTTTTTTCCGTTTTGACAGCAGGAGAGAGAGAATGGAAAGGAAAAGTGTCCTCCTTTTTTAAGGGAAAAAAAAGTTGTGTGAGATACTTCTTCTCATGAACATGTTGCTATTTTCCTGCTGAAAATAGACAATTTTTACCTATTCTTATGTCTTGGTAAATAAATAATTTTACAAAAAATCACTCTGATCAGCTATTCCTGACACTTAGTTGCAGAGCTCTCTCATACCCCTTATGAGGTTATTACCCAGCAAATAAATGCATTTAACTCACAGAAGCTGTGGATGCAACCCCAGATGTATTTTTTTGTTTTTGCCTTCTACCTAATCCTCACACAAATTCTTGCTCCAGACTGAAGAGAACCTAGCAGCAAAGTTTCTCCCTTGCAATCCATGTAAGAATAAGTTTAAATTCTCCTAATGATATGTGCATTTAATCCTCGTCGCTTCCCATCCTGGTATTCATTATATGGATTTTTGATTCAATAGTGTATGTGTCAGCCTGTGTGAGAATCTGTCCTGGAAATTTTAAATCGACTCCAATTTCAAAATAGCCAGCAAGAAGTGAGCCACTTTGTTTTTTTTTTTTTTTTTTTGAAGTTCTTGTTTGATGAGGTGCCTGAAGGAAATGCATTCCCTCTGTCCCAGCTAAGCCATAAGAATCCAGGGAGAAGGAAAGGATGAAAAAGCAAGTGAGCAAACCCCTTCAGAGAGCTGCATGCTTTGCTGATGGTAGAATTTGAACATAGCACAAGGAAAGGGCTCAGGGACAGAGAGTTTCCATTTATACAGGTCGGTATTGTGTCAGGGAGCTATTAAAGGCACTTAGTCCACACTGTGCATTGTTTGATGAAGAAATTATATTTTTACTATAAATGTTCCTCAGTACTTTGTTGTGGGTTTCTGATAGGGATTTCACCAGGATCACCACTGTTATGTAAGGCATATACATATTCACCTGAAAGACAGAAGTATGATCTTTTATGGTAGGAACCAAAGAAAGGAAAAGATCTAAAAAGCCCAAGAAAAACATAGCCAACTCACAAAGCACTTGATTTGTTAGGATGGGAATATCACATCTGGACAGATGACTCTGTCCTAAAACCCTTCTTCAGGTGCCACCACTGATGGCCACTTCTGAAGCTCTGAGGACAAGGATAATATTTAACATTCACTGATGCCTTATAGGCATCGGGCAGGTCAGGCAGACACATTTTAAAGACTCAAGATCCTGTCTTCTGAAAGGAAAAAAAATATAAACACACTGTCAGAAAGAGACTGAATATTAAATGGGAACAGAACATGAAGAAAAACAATGAGAAAGGTGGTGAGAAATATAACCTCATGAAAATGCTTTCCAGCCTTTTACAAATTACAATCCCCGAAACATTTTTCAGTGGTGCTGCACATCCTTGCATGATGAATTCAGCATTATTAACAATAGGTTTGATTTTCTTACTTACTTTCTGAGATTCTCTTAGAAGCAGTCCATTGACCCTCAGGGTCCACTGGTAACCACTGTGACAGTATAATTATGATTTACTAAGTACGAAGGGACAAATTTTCAAACACCAGGGCTGGAATTTCACTTTGTAAATGGAAGTAATAATATTCAAAGTAAAACAATTATATCCAAACGTGGCATGCTTAGAAAATGTAGGGACACATAATTTCCTAATCATTTACTATGAATGTCTTTATACAAGAACAAGATCCTCCAACAAAGAATTCTCCTTTACTCTCATACTGAACTCTGCCTGTCTTGTACTCGGCAGCATTATATATAGTTTTAGGTTAAGAACCAGCCATATGATATGAGGCCATATCCTCAGCTGGAGTAAATCAGCTCTACTGAAGCAACAGGGTTGTGCTGATGTACACCAGCTGAAGTTCTGGCCAATTTTTCAAAATAACAAGTGCTTTGAAGTGACCAGAGCTACAGCTTCTTAACAACCTGATACAGCAGATGAATGTAAATCTCGCAAGTCATTGCAAGATCCTGATCTCCCATTTCTATTGAAAATAGAGCCATCACAAAAGTGATGAATTGCGTCTCCTTTTTATTGTCCATGAGGAGGGTGCAGGTGAAAGGAAGCAAAGGGCAGCAAGGGTGTGGGGCTGGAGTCTGTTTCTGAAACTGCCAAGACAACAAAACTGTAGGTGTCAGCTTACCTGCAGTTCATGCTGTCTCACACAAGCCACCCGACCCAGGTGAAGGTCACGTCTCTATCACTTGGCACTTCAGAGTCATTTACATTTATATGTAATTGTTTTTTGAGTGCGCATGTGTTCAGAGGAGCTGGATGGCTTGGGAATTGGTAATAGGATATCAGAGCCTGTCACCAAAAGGCCGCTAGTTCAAAACCAGAGCACTTGTTGGAGCAGCCAAAAGGTGTTAAGTTTCTGCTAGCTGCTCTGCAGCTTAGATGAAATGAGTTGATGATTTCAGCCTGGACATGTGTCCCTATCACAAAATAGCTCTGTTGCTGCAGCTGTCAGAAAGGACATCTTGTGGATATTGTCAACAGAAAGGTCAAGGACTGATGGTGTGAGTGTGCAGATGACCTCTTCCTCTCACCCCAAACAGTTAGTTTTCCAGGCGGACAAAGAGACATGCTGCTGGAACAGTGGGGGAAATGTCACCCAGCTGCTGCCCTTGCTAGTAGTCTTCTGGAGGTTAAAGCATGACATCAGACCTGTGGATGTTAAACCTCGTGCCTTTCAGAATCGTTTTAAAAGCCTGAATGAAGTGCTGTGATGACAGTAATAAATAAACATGCAGGGAGACCTATAACAGGCTTCAAAAAAAGCATTTGCAAAACATGTGGCTCAGTACACCTCTCTTACTAAATTTTGCTGACAATGCCAGCAGGTGCCTGGTGGCAGAATTACTGATTTGTATTTTTTTTTCCCTAGCATCTATTTTACTGACTGTTTGGGGTTTTTTTTCCCTAGCTCCATAGGATTTATGCCCTTCACTGAGCACCTGCTTCCCATATAGAAAATAAATTATTTGGGTTTGTCTGCCTAGCAGCAGGATGAAAAAAAGGATGGAAGTCCAACACACCTATTTAGCTACCAAGAATCCCAGAGTAACAGAAAGCCATAATTAGGCTCCTTGACCTCAGCAACACAAATTAAAACCTCCCTCTGTGCTGCAGAAACAGACTGAGCCAAAGTCATCTTGCACTGAGCAGCATCAGCAGAAGCCCAGCAAGGAATGCAACTTGTCAAGGCTTTCACTACTCTTCTCTCCTTCCAAGACAGGGTAGGATCAGCTGGGAGCAGGCTCTCCTCTACCTGCTTATGGATGATAATGCACACACTATTCACAGAAGGCATATCCCTAAATCAGGTCGGTGGCATAGAAAAACAGCCATCTAGCCATGACAACACAGATTTCAAAGCTGGGTAGTTCATGAAGTATATGCCCCATCACTTATTGTGATTGTTGTTAAAGCCAGCTCTGAATTACCTGTTCCTCTGGATCTGCAGTTACTGGATCTGCATAAACTGAGTGGCAAAAACTGTAGGAGCTTCAGTCTCCTCTCTAGACTGAAGTGCACCTGTACTTCCAGAGGTGAGGGTTTACATGACTGAAGTATTGAAAGGGGATCCAAGCCCTTCACTCCTCCCACCTCAAGAGAACTTGGACACAAGTCAGAGCTTCGTATCTGGTCTTGTTTCAAGTAAACAGTCACCTCTCAGAGTTTCCTGAAACCTCAAAAATATCCTTCCTGTGTCTGCAACTAACCACCTAAACTCTACTGCACTTTGGGTCTCAGACCTAGTAAAAACGATGAAAATATCTTTCTTGTTATTGCCTTGGGAAATTTCCACATCTTCATTCTTTTGTGGTTGTTTGTACACCTGCACAGATGATCAAAAACTTCAGATGTATTGAAAACAGCAAAGCTGAAATAGATGTACTGTGGCAAAGCAGGTGGGTTATTAACCGAACAGTTATTAACCAAATCTGGTGTCTGGAAAGAGCTGGTAAGCATCTCCCCTTCTGAAAACAGAAATTAAAATTGTTCCCTGTTTTTGGTGACTAGCTAAGTCCAGACTTACACAAAATTAACCAAAAGATATTTAAGAGAGCAAAAGCAGTCACAACAGTAACCACTGGCATGAGCAGCTGGATCCCGTTCCCATTGAAAGTCCCAACATCAAAAGTATCTACTTGTTTGCCAAGTTACGTACTGGTAGCTCAGGGGCAGATAGTTAAAGGCTGGTTTACTTTCAACGGGATTTCCTAATCATAGTTTTCTCTTGTTTCTGAAACTGGCATAATTTCTGCAGCTGATATACTGTATTGTTAGGTCAACTCTCTGTGGTCAGTTATACACACTGCATAAATATTTGGGGGCTATTGTAAATTGCACCTTACATCATCTTGTTTCCTACTTGTTTACTGAACAGCTCTCCAAAATGTGTCTGAGGGAGGTTTATTAGTGTACTTTATGTTACAGTAGTAAGTTCCAGGCTGTTATTAAACACTATTCAAGCATGGAGCAAGAGAAAGTCCCAGGTCTTACATTTCACATGCAAGATCGTTAGAGGAGCACTGGGTTGGAAGACGAGGCAGTGGCAGAGGCAAGGAAAAGCCCAAGGGCTCCTGACGCCTACTCAGCGTCCTCCCTCCTGAAGCTGACTCATGCCACTGAGTCTTCTTCATGCTGGAACCTCTTGTCCTGTTTGACTCTTTATTAGTGTGTGGTTAGTGTAATGCCTAGAAAAGCCACAAGTGGGATGTGAATAGAAAGTTTTGAAAAAGAGAAACTCCCTTTCTCTTTTCTCTGCAGGTGTTCAAGTATTTGCCATAGCATAGACAGGTGACTAGCCCACCACACCACCTTCTCTGGTTCCAACCCCAACAGTTGTGTCCACAAGCAGCAAAACAACACTGCATATTGCTCCAGCTCACAGTCTCCATTTGCAAACACTGTGTGTGGGCCTCACTTATCCTGAAATACTCTAGCGCTGTTATGCACAGGTGGGATTTCCTCGTGTATGACCAGGACACAGCTTACAAGAACCTAATGCTGAAAGCAAATCGACAATTTAGAAATTGAAAACCATCTTTTTCCTCGCTGTGGGACAGAGGAAAGCTATTTGGTCTAGGTCCTTTTCAAGTAATAAATATATTTTCTGCTTGTTCAAGTTGAGCTCATGGCAATAACACTATACCAAATATTTTGTCTAGCTGTGCTCACACACAGGTAAAGGAAATGGTAAAGTTTTTGGCAATGTCTTGTAGAAGATAGGTACAGCATGATAGAATGAAATGACCATGTATCAGCTAAGCTACTCAAGCACAGTCAGCTAGAAACTGGCAATGGTTTAATTCAGAAGTTATTAGTAATACTATCAGGAATTATCTTTGAATTAGCATCAGGGTAACAATATCATGCCAATTCTGAAGGAAGCAATCAGTGTACCAGACTTTACATAAAAAAAGTACTGTTCACAAGATGAAGTTTTTCAGTTCCTGTGGCATTATTAAGCAAGGCACCACAAGAATCTGTTGTTCAGGCACTGTAAGAAGGTATAATTTAAAAACTAATAAAGATGAGAATCAAGAGGACACAATCTGAAATGAAGGAAGTACTGAAGGAACTTGAAGTACTTAGGGAATAAACATGAGAAGAAACTCAGTTAGGGCCTCAAAATGTGTAAAAGTTCTCCTGTGAAAAGAGGGTAATCTCTTCCTCATACCTGTGTTTGAGCACTTGGCAATTGTGGGCAGAAATAATGGATGGAATAATTCAAGATATATCTAGGAGTCTCCTTCTAACAGCAAGGACCATGGAGCACCAGAACAGACTGTTTGACAAGGCCATGTTGTTAGCATCACTGCAACTTAGATAAACACACACCAGAATGAGACAGACACCATGGTCCCTTCCAGTTCTGTGATCTGGCATCCCACAGCAGGTAACTTATGCCCCTAGTATTACTCAACTAATTCAGCAAATCTGTGGGTTTGGACATGATATATTGCTCCAAATACATTTCTGGAACAGCACTGCTATAACCCACTGTCTTGGACTGTGCTGGGCAGCCAGCCATCTGCTGGGGGTCTGTGAATAAAAAGAGAACTAATATCACCTCCAAAAGTTTCTTTGTTTAACAGTAACATTGCATTTAGGGTAAATAGTCTTCAAAGGACCCAGACAAGGTGAATAGTGAGAACAGAAGTGTTATATCTATGGTACACAGTGGAAGCATTCATGTTAGTATGGTGGAGATTTCAAAACATTTGAAAGACAGGCACTGAACCTTTAAGACCTGGCTACTTTTAATGCAGAAACAAGAATCTGAATTGGTTAATTAAATAGTGATTCATAAAAATTGATTTCTGGGATTTCAGTTGGATGAAGTGTAGATGATACTGAATTGTTTATTGCTTGTTACTAGACGGTAAGCATTTTGAGGGCTGGAATAAAAGACTTTCTGTCATTCTAGTATTCACTAGCACTACTATTTGTTCTGCTCACTGTTACTACTCCAGATATTTTTGGCTGATACTGATGACACAAGTTAAGAGCAAGAACTAATTCCCTAGTTTCTCTCTGTCTGTTTTTACACTGTGGGATATATATAAAAACAAAACACTTCTCCAGTGTGAAAGAAGAGAATATGCCGTACAACATGGTACTGCTGTTATGAAAAAAAATTCTTAAATATTAAAATGGACTTCCACACATGGTCTCACTTCTGGACAAGAAGCAGCCAGCTGATAAGAATGTTTGCAGTTTACTCACAGAAGCAACAGGAAGTTCCTTGAGGTACTCCTGCAGAGAAGTGACTAACAGGCACAACAGACCCTCCTGAGATAAAAAGAAACCAACCCAAACTTTCATATGCAAAACTAATCCAAAATAAACTGTCCTCTAAGGCTTATAAATATTTATTTTTTCCTCTTTAAAATATTGCCTAGACTTGGTGATGGCAGGGACCTGAGATTCCTTCCAATTTTATGTCTTACCTTTCTTATATTCCTTTTTTCTCTTTCTCTCTGACTTGTCTACATACAACATCCACCAGACTTAAGAGAAAGGAAATGTCCTCAAGAAAGTGGCTAATGTTTTCAGGACTTGCAACTTGATCAAAAGCACAAGGAAAATTACTTCGCAGCTAATTTATATGCTAAAAATCTGTAAGTATTTGAATCAATACTCAAACATTTGAATTACTGTATGATTGCCTGAGATCTCAGGGGCTATTCTAGGTGAACTGTTTAGTCTGTTTAATACTATGGTTGTATTTGTGAATGATAGTTTAAACAAACCAAACAGAACTCACAAGCAGATGAGATTTGCTCATCATGCACCCAAATGTCTGTCTTCATGGGACAATACATGCTATTTTTCAACAGTCAATTCCATGAAAATAAATACATTTTATGATCCATGAGACCAATAAAAACTAACTCAACTTGAAAGATGAATTTCAGTTTTCAAATAATCCCAGTGAAATATGTGTGAAAGACCTACAGATCAAGAATTATTCATAGAAATTATTCAGACAATGGTTTCAAATAACCAGCAAATGTGAGAAAACTGCAAGCTATTAACACAATTCACAGGCCAGAAAAGAGGCAGTGTATGAAATAAATTACTCAAGACAAAGAGTTTTACTGCTGTTTTTTTCCAAACGGCGCATTACTAGCAGCACCCTTTCACAGACCAGATCAAGGATGAGATGGGTTTAGTAGCACACAACGTACAGAGAACCTTTATTCACACTGGCCTGCAAACTTGAGGCACCAAAACTGAAGTTCTACAACTTTTTTGTAAACAGCACACAAGGAGAGACATGCTGCTCCAGAGGGACATTCACAGCATGTAGTTGGGACTCATATTCTGTTTGGCCATCTAGAGGAGGCCACAGAAGGAAACATGAGTCTATGCTACTATTTAAGATGTGTATGGGGCCTAGAGTGAGATGTTCCGAATATTACTTATAGTGTCATGCAGCAGACACTGGAGAAAAGCCAAGAGGAGCACCTGTCCTATAGATGTGGAAGCAGAGGGAGCCAGTCTACAAGGATCAGCAGTATGCCACCCGATTTTCAGGCAAGCAATCTTGAAAATCACACAGAAAGAGTAACAAAATCCTTCATCTACTAATAGATAGAGATGTAGTGACTAGTAACAGCAACATTCTCCAGATTGATGGATTTTTATATGAGGTGTTTCCTTCCTCAATTTTCTGGCCTCACGTTTTCCATTTGAAGTTTTCTGTAGACTTTCTATGCAGATACATGCATGGAAAAGAAGATCTAGTGAACTACTCAAGTGCTACGCTGTGTTCCTCATCGCTCAGACTTGCCTTGCTGCTCTGGTCACGACTGGGAGCACAGTGTTGGTAATAACACAAAGTTCATTGGTGAAAGGCTTTCAGTTTATTCATCTATTTTTGTTGGCAAAACTGTTTTTTGCCTTTGACAACTTATGCTCAATTAAAGATCATAAGATACTTTGCTCAAGGAGAGCTGTACTAGTGACAGCTTCTTGGCCAAGTTTCATTAACATTGTCTCACTAAGCTTTGTCTATGAAATCATTTGAAGAGGTTGTTCTTCCTCACTTCACCTCTTTAAATGGCTTTGGAGATTGCTCTGATCTGCTAAATAAATGCCCACATCCATCCATTCACTGTTAAGTAATGATACTTCCCCTTCTGTTTCAGTGTCAGAATCAGCATTCTGACAGCATTACAAGACTCCGAGAACTCCAGCGCTCTTTCCTCTACAACCCAAGATGATAGAAGTCCCTCAAGGCTATCTGGCCTCTAGAATTTAGGTCTGCTAGTGAAGGAATCTCATGGAAGAGAGTTTCAGAACGGTTTCAAGCACTACCATGCTTGATTCTGCATCTCAGTTTCAAACCTCAACCTTCAAACAGACCTTAAACCTGACATGGAAATTGATTCCAATTTCTCCTCCATGTGCAGGCTGTTTTTTATTTTCCCAAAACCAGTTTCCTCCTCTTTGCTAGTGAGATCTGCAAACGCTTAAAGAGGCACCTAAAATTTGCTTGCCAGGCTCAGCTTAGCTAGAAACAGATTAGGCACGAAGAAGAAAAATCAACCCTTTATTTTCCAGAAAGATTTTCTTGCTAAAGATGTCCAGAATAGTTGGGACACCAACTCCCCACCTCTGCCACACAGAGATGGGATTATGGCAAAAGAGATGTTCACAGTCTCCAGCAGTGAAACACTTTAAGGCGTTTAAGGCACCCCATGAGCACCAGCTGGAGTTTGCAGCAGAGCAGCTGTTCCAGTATGTGGGAAAGGCAATTGCAGATTAAAACAGACAAGGCAGCTTAAGGGAGCATTTGGAGTGAGTTCCCAGTGTAGACACCCCTTTTCCACTTACAGATGCTCCTAGGGAGAGAGAGTGGAGCATGCACTTGCTCCAAAGCTCAGGATGCACTAAAAGAAAGCAGATCAGTGTCTAAAAATTGCCAGCAAGTGCTGCTGCTGTCTTCAGACCCTCACCAGACAGTCATGAGGGAGTGCCACATGTGTGTGGCAGACATTGCACCAGAGACAGCTGTTGCCAGCTCCTCGCAAGTGGAAGGCCAGTGTCACTCCTCTAGTGCTTAGCAGGGAAGGGATAAAAAACGAAGAAACTCAATTTAAATACTAAATATACACACACACATGCAGAGTAGGAGCTTACAAGAAGCCTCATTTTTCCTCTCCCTCTGTTTATGGAGCAACACCTTACTGTTGTGGGTTTATGTGCTTCTTAGAGACCAGAAGATGGACACAGCTTGAAAACCCTCTGTGAACAACTGTCCTTCATATATTCACAAGAGTGAACAGTTGCTGACACTGGTTTGTGTTCCCACGCCTTGTTTTTGCACCAACACAGAGGCAAAGCTTGGGACTAGGAATGATGCCTTCCTAGAGAGGTGGACAGCTGAGCTGGAGCACGAAGAAACCTGAGCACGGGCTGAATTCCCATGCCCAAAGGGCTTTTCAATTCATTATCTGGGCTGGACCCCAGCTTTAAAGTTCAGGTTCAAACTCCAAGCCTGGGCTCGAGTAAATGGCTGAGCTCAGCCTGGGTGGGCATGTGCTCAGTGCAGTTCTGCCCATCCTCTGGGAGCTTTCAGCAGGAACATGGGCCACCTGGACAGGTCAACCATGAGATGGGTCTCCTCTCAGCATTCTGGCTGGCACCAGAATACATTTTAGCACACTTTTAAGGATATAAAGAAAAACACTCATTGTGAACCTCAGCTGTGCAGACATACACAGCATGTCTGACCCCAGATGAGCACCCTTCCTTTCTGTGAATTTCCGTGGACCAGAGAAAGAAACTTGGCCCCTTCACACCTTTTCCCCTGGTGGTAACACCTCAGATCCACAGAGATTTTTATTTCCCTTCTCTCTGCTGCCATTTTCTGTTACAGAAAAGCAGGACGTGGCCCTGCTTTGTGAGAACCCATTAGTGAGTGTGCAATGCCAAGATCAGCTCTGTGTCTCTCAAGGAGGTGGAGTTTGTCATGTTTGCTGCAGTGTATGAGAGACAACTTCCCACAGTTAAAGCACTTTGACAGCACTTGGCTTAGGAAAACTGTCATCAACAGAAAGAAATCTGTTTGATTTGATACCAAACTTTTCATCTACTACATTAACATCACTTTTATACTCCTTTGGCACAAAATGGCATGCCAGCAGCACTGAGAAGTTCCCGTTGTGATAGATGCTATGCAGACACATGACCAACTTGCATTGCCTGCATTCAGGCCTGAAGTCAGCAATCAAAAACGAGACATTAACTTCATAGTTCCAAAATTCTTCTCAAAATACCACAGTGGTTTATCACACTGTCTTAAAACACCCTAAAAGCACTCAAGAAATTTCTAGGTATTATGGTCCCCCACCTTTCCTATAAAAGGCCAGTGGTTATTTACGGGGAGGGAATCACATTTGGACATATTGCATGGCAGCAGTGCTCAGTCCCCCTGCTCCAAAGGCATCCAGTGTTGGTGATGGCACTCTCTCCATCGCTGCATGAGTTATTGCTCCATTACCAGCCTGAACTTGGAACACTGCTCAGACTGCAGCAATAACAAGACAGATAGTTCTTTATGAAATCTATACTATTAACACTATTTGTTTTGCCATGAGTTGACAACTTTAGTAAATTGCTCATAATTGGCTATCAAGGAAAAAACACAGCACTGCTCGCCATTATTATGGTATTGATTTTCAATAATTGCTTTTTTGGGGGTGGGGGGAGTGCACATGTCGCTTTTGTGCTGTAAGAGAGCCTAGAAAGAAACTGGCTGTGTGCATCTGCTCTGTGTCTGGAACTTCACTGTGGCACAAAAAAAAAATCAAACAAAAACATAAAATGTGCACCAAGAGAAGATGAAACAAAGATTTATTATATTTTTTCTCTGGCACTATATTTCAGCATTAAAATAAAAGAATGGAATTAGCCATGTAGCTAAACACGATGGTAGCCCTGTAGGATATTCATGTTAGTCAAAGGCTGAAATACATTAACATTAAAAAACTCCATAGGGTTATTTTAAATATTCATTAGGAAATTTACAAGCTTTGGTGTAATGGCTGAGGACTCCAGTGTTTTCATAATTGGAAGCCGGGCCAGTGGAAAGTTTCTCAGCCATGGGAAAATAATATGGCCCAGTTTCTGTTCCTATGTTAGAGATTCTTGATTATGCTCTCTAAATATCAATCCCCTGAATACATCCACAGACACACATACCTGATATTACAGTATTGTTATGTGGCATCATTCATTATCAGCTCTTCTGCTTGGGGTTCCTTTTTTTCCTTCCTTTTTTTTTTTTTTTATGTGCAGTCATGCCCATGGCCCAAAATGTAGCACTCTACTCTTCTCATTTCAGATGAAAGGGACAGCATTGCTGGGAAGAGTGCAAAGAGTGTCTAGTGTCTCTCAACAGATGATCCTGAAAATTATTCTGAATATTTGCTGACAAGCACAAGCACTTAACATAAACCCAGGAAAATTGCGAGAAATCTTATTTAGAGATGACTCACTCAAAATTCAATTAACATAAGATTACAAACTGACCCAGGAAAAGAAAGGGTATTTCTGACACGTTTATTTTTCTTTCCCTTTTTCTCTTTACTTTTTTTTAATTTATAATTTTTTAGATATAAACTAACCAAAAACTCGGCATTCCTTCAGTTTCTTAGCTTCCTGTTTCTCTGGACATAGGAGAACTGTCTGAATTTTCTCTTCCTCACTTTCTTGTTCCATAGATGTCAAACGATCACCATGAAAGACTGGGAAAGGAGAGTTCTGAAGATTTACCCCTCCCAGGAGATCTTTGCCCAGATTTGCTATAAAACTCAGCATAATCTTTGATCTTCCAGTGACTTGTACTCTTCTCTGTTACTTGAAACCCAGCATTATTATTAAGCTTAAGTAGATTGCTTTAAACTTCTAAAATATTTACTCTCCTGCCTCCCAATGGGATGTTAACAATAAAAAATAGAGAGGGCTTCTACATTTGTTTTTACTTTACATAAACGAATTAAGCAGTCTCTACGAGGCTCGTTTAGACCCACAATAATGTAAACTGAAGCAACACAAAAGAGCCTCCGCATCCATGTTTACAGAATAGAAATCCCACAGTTTTTGGAGGGAGAGGTTTAGATAAGGTGCCCAACTCATTTTTATTCCCTGTACTGTGAGCAAACCTGGATAGCCCCCTCTGTTCATAAGGGAAACGTGTGACACTAACAGCTTGGTTGTTTGCTTTTGTATTTTTTCAAGTGAGTTCAAAGGGACTCACTTGATTATATCCCTTTCCCCCTCCCCCACCCTTCATCTTTCATAACCATTGTTTAATGAATTTTTATTAGAAAAGCATGGCTGCACTTATGAAAAAAGAAAATCTGTCTTTGAAACCAGGAGCAGGGTGTGTTTTCCCTGGCATTAGCCTGTTAGTTTTTAATATCAGGTTTGCACTGGAGTTGACTCCTGGTGCATTTTGGAACCATAAGCCAACAAAGTGAAGCTAATGGGAAAGGAAATAATACAGGAGAAGAGAGCCCCTTTTGAAGTGTGGGCAGGAAATCTGCACAACCCTCTCTCCTCCTCCTCCTTCTCCCTCCTTATTCCCTACCCCCATCCCATGCAGTGTCCTCCTTTTCTTAGAAAGAGTGTCTTTTGCTCTTTTTTTTTTTTTTTTTTTTTTGTTCAAAGGATGGGCTCAAGCAAAAACACCAGCTTAATATCAGCTTCTCAATTAGCAAAACTTATAGGAAAAACATTCCTTGGTATAAAAAAAGACAAACAAATCAGTAAACATAAGGAATGAATAAACTAAGGATTCAACTCTGTAGTTTCAGACAAGGTGAAAGATGTCACCTTCAACCAAGCTAACCACTGCAATAAGCCTCCCCTGAAGCCTCTGAGAACCAACAGCATACATAGTACTTCTCAGCTTAGTGAAGACACTGGAGCATGTCACAAGTGCCTCGGAGACCTACTAGCACTAACATCACGTAAAAAAAACCAAGAAGAAATTGCCAGGCAGAAAGACTTCCAGCTCTCAGATGGCGTGCTGGTGATGCAAAGCATTGCCAGATTGCCATCACAGATTTGGTCTCAGCTGTTTATTGTAGCTCATTCTTTGCTGGCATCTGTCGTGAAGCTCAGTTGGGTTTGTGTAACTATGAGAAGTCTGGGGTAATGTTGGTTGTCCCTTTCCTGTTTCTCTTACTTAAAGCTTCAGTGTTTCCCAGAGAGACAAGCAGTCGGAAGGAAGGCCTCTAGTTTAGGATCTGGAGGTTTGCCTACTTCACTTATTCTAAGTTGCATACTTTGTCACAGAACTTTTTGTGACGCTTGGGTAAGTTCAACTATTTAACAGAATTTGAGCTCTAAAATATCTTTGTGATTTTGTTCGTAACACTGCAGCTTAGAAAGCCATATTCACACTTTCCTATCATATAGCACTGCCTAGGGAGAAAACATGGATGAAAAAAGCAGGTCTTGCAGCACTGGGAATCACCAAAGTATCGAGAGACTCGAAAAAGAGATAATATGGAAAGTGAAAAATATTTCAGATTTTAAAAATTAAATACAGGAATCACTGAATTTTTTGTGTCCACTGTCCTTCAACTGATATGTTCTGACAACGTAAAATTATATTACAAGAACAATGGATATGTCTAAGAAGGGAATACAAAATGTTTTAAATGTGACTTATGCCAACAATCAAGGTTAATATTCTGGCACAGTTTTCCAAAATGGAATACCTGTTTTTATCAATGTCAGAAATCCATCACATTATTCTAACACAAACCACCAATACAGTATTTCATTGGGCATGTTATCTAGGACTGAGTCACTTGTAAGTTTTAATGGATGTCACAGCAAAAGCAGGGCTGGGACATCACCTGGTCAGTTACTGCATATCCACTTATCATAGGCAGGAAACACATTATGGGCACAATGTATTTGTGGGTCACAGGACGCTGGCAGCAACTCTTTGCTGCAGTTCCCAGAGGCACCTAGACATTAACTGTAATAAGCACAGAAAAAACTATGGTGATCAGAAGACAGAGGCTACCTTCCTCCAAATGCCATGCTCTTTCTCAAAACTTGTTTCTTCATAGAACTAACACCACATACTTGCTTATTAGGCTAGACAAATATCTTCCTCTCCAGCAAGAGAGTTAGCATAAGCTGAGAAGATAACCCCCTGCTAATTCTTATTTGCTGCTTTTACTGATGAAAAGAGAAGGTCAATAGAACAGGGCATGGCAGACTTGCTGAAATTTTCCTCTACCCCTTTTAAGCAGCTTGACAAATTATTAATACCCTGATCCAGTTGCACATTTTTCATTAAGGACTGAACATGCCTGTACAGTACAGGGATAACAAAAAAGTAGATAACAGCCCATCCAGAAAATTTTCTAGGTCTACAAAACACTGCACATTTTCACTTGCCATTTGCAATCCTTCACAAAAAAACCATCATTATACAGGTGCTGTGTGATGTTTTTCACATTCAGGGTGTTGAAATAGCATTAATTGTCTTCTGAAGATATCTGTGTCAGAGCAAGCTACCCTAAATTCCTGTTAAAGCTGATGAAAAAAAAATGGGCACTTATAAGACCAACTTCACTTCCTCCAAAAACAGAAGTCGTATGAACCACATGCTATAAGTGCTTATTTGTTTCCATCACCTACAGAGAGAGCATTGAGTAGCTCAGATGTAGCTGTCAGGAGAGACAGCTGAGGAAGTGATTCCCATTCCTGGGGAACAGATCTAAGCAGTTCTTAGAGGATCAGTGCAGGAAAGACACAAGGTGATGGGAGACACATGGCCTGAAAGAGTCTGGAGTGTCATTGGAGCTGTGACAGCAGAGTTTGATCCAGGCTATACAGGCTCCATGTGCTCTAGCAAATTTATGAAAATTACACAGGCAAACTCCTGCTGATTTCCACATGTGTCCTCAGTGTCAAACTCAGCTTTAACACACTAAGAGGGTGATCCCACCTGCCTCTACTGTGGCACTGGCTCAGTTTGTGACCTTGGTGGCAGTCCTGTATGGTACTAATTTGCCCTTCTGCCTGCAGGAACTGCAACCCAGGGTGTGTGCAGATCTGGAGGGAAGGTGTATCATTTGGAGATCACGGTACCGCTACTGACTTGCTGAAGTCACTCCTCCAACCCAGAACATCTGAAATACAGGAGGTAGAAAAATCTAACCATGTCTGGCAGTTTTGTCTGCCATGGTGGGCAGCCACTCCAGCCAGCCCCTGAGATGTAGCAGCCAGAAGGGATTGCTGGCTTCTTGCACATGAGGCATGAAGACATCAAACTTATAATTAGGGATAGCTGAGCTTCATTGTGGAGTTGTTTGTCCCTCTTATTGACTTTACTCAGAGCCTCCTACTATCACAAAATGATGGAAGATATGAATATGTCTTGAATCCCAGTTTAAAGACCACTGGCTTAACAAGGTCACTCTCTAACAATTTCAGTAGGGCTTGAACTTCTTTAAAGAGAAGAATAATGAGCTCAATGCAATCTCCTGTCTTATCCACCCCCAGTGTATTGGCCAGATTGGAGCCAACAACTCTGACTTCATATTAGAGGCATTTGCGGGGTAGCAGCTAAGGAGCTACCACAGGAGCTGGAGACCTTTGGCAGGGAGGATATGGAGTCCTCCTGTGCTGGACCTGCTTTCCTGGCCCAACTTTGAGAAGGTAAGTAGTGTTTTCACACCTCATTTAGGAGTTATTTCTGGGTCCAAGGGTGCAACTGCATGTTCTTGTTCAGATCCTGCAGAATTTAAAGCCCGTATGCATGTGTTATTAATAACATGGAAGACCACATGCCACCATTCAAGGCAGCATGGAAGTTCTGGCATGTGGGCTAAAAGACCTACGAGGAATGTGAGGGAAATGTGTACTCATAGCACCCACAAGGGAACAGTGCTCAGTGGTGTGAGACATTTACCCTCAGGAGGGATGCTGAGAGGAAAGTTGTGGTCAGAACATAGATGTGGCTCCCACAAGCTCAGGGAGACAAGCTGGACCAGCTTCCTGACCACATCACAGAGTGATACAGAGTGTTACATCCCCGTGTTAAAGAGCAATCTGAAATTACCTTACACAATTTCTCCATGCCTTAGTTTCTCTGTGGTATAAAGGAATTAATAATTGTTCCCACTTCTCTGTGATACACAGTCACTTGCATTTCTGGGGGAGGTGAGCCCTGAAAGTTTCTCAGCTGACAGTCTCCAAGTAGTTGATGTAAAGTTAGATATAGGACTGAGATGGGGTCAGCCTGGCTCTTCTTCTCCACTTTTCAAAGAGGGATAATGAAACAAGTGGATAAATAAAATTATATCAAATCAAACTGGGCCTGAAGGTTACCTTGGCTGAAGCAGCAACATCCTCTCAGAATACTAGTCCAAAAAACAGTTTATTAAAAAGTGGTGAGGTAAACCCCACTGTTCCACGTTTTTGGCTTCAGGAGGCTGGAGCAACCCTCACCTGATGTAATTTTAAAGTGCTTGGCAAATGCACTAAATAAGAGGGGGGTTTCTGCACAAAATGAAAACTTATACAATCCCTTAAGAAAAGCCAAACCTTAAACATGTGAAAGCTTATGAAAAATTAGATGATGTGAAAAACACTTTAAATCAAAGCAGCAGGTAAAGCTGGAAATAAAGTTATCTTCAGTTAAAATCTCTATGTACCACATTGACGGTAATGCTTCATTTCCTGCAGACTGTAAGTAAATCAAAGCCTACTTTGGGTTTCCATATCTGTCTAAGATCTCATCTCCAAGAATGTATTATTTTGGCATTTCCCACATTGGAATTACCTCTGGTCCGAATTTGGATAATAGAGTATGATAACATATTAACAAGTAATAAGCATGAAATTTTTATCCATTTTAAAATGTATTACTGAGAAAGAAAACAAACATGTGAAAAAGCCAGCATTTCAAAAGTAATCAGCAAAAGAACCAAGAAAACAAGACTTAGGTCACAAGAGAAAAATGAAAGAAAAGTATAGCTAATTGGTGGCACTTTTGTTGGGAAAGAATGTAAGAAAAGCTGCATACTTATTCAGGAGAAGTAAAACAGATGTGTGAAGTGTCTGGCTGAGCTATTGTTTTAACTTTGTAATCTAAAATAGCTGACTTGATTTCATTTTAACAAGGGATTAGTTTAGCAGACAGTTTGGATTAGCAGCAACATATATAAATAAACATGCTACTCTTAAATACTCAGTTTATAAGATGCAGGACAACAAGAATCAGGAAAATGCTAGTCTTGAACTTTTAGATTACAGAGCCAAAACACATGCCCATTCCACAGAGACAAGGAATTAGCAAGAGCCTTCACATTGCATAATGTAATACAAGAAATATTTGTGATTATGATTTCACTGAGAAGCAGCTCAAGCCCTGCTCTAGACCCTAATTGCAGAGGATTAACAAATATTTTACACCTATGCTATTTTAAGAAAAAGAGGGATAAGCTCACACTTTGCTATCCATATGAGAAGGAACATGACACAAGTCAGAAGTTGCTTCAGCCATAGAAAAGGGGGGAAAAAACTGTCTTCCATTTGAAAAACCCCTTTCTTAACGTGTTTTTCACACAGCAGCAGAGATCTGGAATAACTGATCTAGGGAGGGAAGGTGTCTATGCTGGTAACCAGAAAGAGAATGAGACTGGCAGAGAACCACTTCTCCAGTGTTTTCAGACAGCTCTCCATCACTCTGAGTAGTCTCAGAGCCTGCACTAACTTTTAAGTTATAAACATTCACAGACATTCAGGGTTTTATATGGGATTTGGTATAGTCCATTCCAGCACTGCCAAGCCGGATGTGATTCTAATGTCACAGTGTTTTCTGTAGCAGTCATTTTGCTACCGTCTGTTAGAGGTCAACACTAGTATGAGTTCTTTATTTTTTTTTAGGCCCCTTAAGTCAGTAAAGGCTTAAGCCTGCTACTGATTCCAGTGCACTTTTGCCATCAGGCTGAAGACTTGGATATACAGAATCACAGAGACCATTCACCTACAGGAGATGGGCAGCATGCTCCCATGAGTAGCAACTACCTAAGTTGTTACAGGAGTTTCAGTCCACTCCCTAAATTCCTGCATGCTGTCTATGAAGATAGCCATGCTGGAACAGTCTTCCTTGGAAAAGAGTACATCAAGGTAGAAGGGGATGTGCTGTTCTCCACATCCATGATGAATAGGCTGAATGCAGCTGGAATAAATTACCGCAAGAGATTTAATCTAGATATTAAAATCTGTTCTTATGTTAAAAATGCAGAAGTATTGTGAAAATTTCATAAATGAAAGTCTGTAAAATTAGTTACATGACATACATCTGTGGGGAATGGCTTACGAAGGCAGAGGCTGGGCTGTATCTGAGGTTCCTTTTGTTTTTCATGGAATAACATTCATTTGAATTAATTCATGTTCATCAAGAACTGAAAAATACATTGACTACTCACCATGAGATGTATGGCAGACAAAGCCTAATATGTATTAAATCCAGAGAATTTATAAGATTTCCAATTTAATCCAAGAATCTTTAGCAAGCAAATGCTGGCAACCTGTCTACAGAAGAGAATTTGTGAGAGAAAGACCTTGCAGGTGCAGGAAAACAGACTATTGAAGACATCAGAGAATGTCAGACATGGAAAATGTATCTCCTAGTGAGATAAGTTGCAGGTAAATGCACAAGATAGCAAAGAAAAAAGGCATGATGATCACAGAATCATAGAGACAATTAGGTTGGAAAAGAACTTTAAGATCATTGAGTCTAACCTTTGACCTGGCACTCCTTGTCAGCTAAGTCATAGCACTGAGTGCCATGTCCAGTCATTTCTTAAACACCTCCAGGGATGGTGACTCCATGACTTCTCTAGACAACCATGACATCATCTGAATTTGTCTTCTCCTGCCTGAACCTTTGTTTTAGCTTGTTTAGTTGGATCAGCAATTCTCTGATGACCCAGTGGCTATTGCCCATTTTGTCCTTTTGTTTGCTAAACCTCTGTTTAATCTCTGTTAGATTTTCATAATTTTTTGAGGTAATGTATTGTGTTTGTGTGGCCAGGTTTTGGTAGCAGGGGGACTACAGGGGTGGCTTCTGTGAGAAGCTGCCAGAAGCTTCCCCCATGTCCAATGGAGCCAATGCCAGCTGGCTCCACTGAACCTGCCACTGGCCAATGCCAAGCCCATCAGTGATGGTGGTGGAATCTCTGGGATAACAGATTTAACAAGGGGGGAACACTGTACGAGGGCAACTGCAGCTGAGAAAAGGAGTGAGAGTATGTGAGAGCTACAACTCTTCAGGCACCAGGGTCAGAGAACCAGGAGCAGGAAGAGGTGCTCCAGGCAGCAGAGCAGAGATTCTCCTGCAGCCCATAGTGAAGACCATGGTGGGCCAGATGTCCCCCTGCAGCCCATGAAGGTTCATGGTGGAGCAGAGATGCACCTGCAGCCTATGGAGAAGATGCACACTGGAGCAGTTTGTGAAGAACTGCAGTCCATGGGAAGGTCCCACACTAGAGAATTCTGTGGAAGACTGTCTCCCATGGGAGGGGCCCCATGCTGACTGCAGGGGAAGAGTGTGAGAAGTCCTTCCCCTGGGGAAGAAGGAGAAGCAGAGACAATGTGTGGTGAACTGACCACAGTTCCCATTCTCTGTCTGCCTGCAGTGCTTGATGGGAGGAGGTTGAGAAATCAAGAAGCAAAGTTGAACCCAAGATGAAGGGAAAGTTGGGAAGAAGGTGTTTTAAGATTTGCTTTTATTTCTCATTATCCTGCTCTGATTTGATAGGTAATAAATTAATTTTCCTGAGTCAAGTCTGTTTTGTCCATGATGGTAACTGGTATTATCATCTCTCCCTGTCCTCATCTTGACCTACAAGCCTTTTCTTACATTTTCTCCCCTGTCCAGTTGGTGAGGGGATTTATAGAGTGTGTTGGTGGGCACCTGGTGTTCAGCCAAGTTTAACCCACTTGACCATAGGTAACCATATATTTTTATTTAGATGTAGGAAGAAGTAGCTATTCTTTGTAGAATTAAATATCTATAAAGTTAAGATAATGATGCAGTGTAGAAGAATGCAGGCTTAAAATGATAACAGAAGGGACATGGGAGATACCTGAGCTATTAATTTATCAGTGGTCAATTACTGATGATTAACCACAATTCTTAAACTGTTACAGCTCAGGCAATTATATGGCCAAGACCTTTCTTCCCTCAGAGCCATGGTGGGGAGATGCTGATCAGGTTAACTGGCCCTCTTGCAGCTGTTCAGCTCTTTCAGAGCCACCAGCAGAATAAGAAAAGCCCATATGCAATACACTATAAGAGCCAGTATCACTCAAACTCAGGTATCTCAAGTTAGTGCCTTAAGTCAGTGTGGCTCAAAGTATCATAAGAGCACTTTTCCAGAGCTCCCAGGCCACTTATTTGTGATGGCTGGGGCTTTCTTGGGAAGAAAGTTGTTTGGTCTCATTATTTTCCAGAACAACTGTCTCATTGGGAACTTCCCAGATGCTAGCTAGTCTCTCCATGAGGAAGGTTGGGCTTTTTAATCTTATCTTCTGGTAGTGACAAATCACTACTTTCACTTTTTTAACAAATCCTCTCACGTAAAGGGGAGGTAAGGTCTGTGTGTTCACTAGAACAAGGAGAAGCAGAAGACTGATCAGTAATTTACAGTCATCTGTTTGTCTTTTGGGTTTTTCCACACATGAAATACACCCAACCCAAGAACACCAAGAAGGAGCACACAACTGGAGACATCAGGGAATGAAAGTGAGCCCTCACCTTTTCTGCTGTGTCTTAGCCTTAAGTGTCAGGACCTAAAAGTGTCTGGAGACACAGAAAGCAGAGGGAAAGAAAGTTTTCACTACTCCAGTACATTCTGCCTTAGTAAAGATTGTGAGATGTGTCCTAACACTACTTTAATTAAAATGCAATATCAATTTGATTTGAAACACTGCTTTTGATACAAAACTCAGCAACTTTATCTAGTAGGCTTGAGCAGAGATAAAAAATTAATGTCTTAAATAATTTAGGCATCAGAGAGAGTCCCATGACCATAATATAAACATATTGATGTTGGCAAGAAAACATTTATTATTAATTTTACATAAGAGCTACAAAGTTCCAGGTGCATTTCCTGTTTCACACCAAACTTTGTAGACATACAGAGCTTAATGGTAATTAGAACTTATTTATTTGTATCAATTTACATTTATGTTGAGAAAAACAAAAATTATGCAGAAGAAGGAGGGTTGTTCTGAGTTTTCCAAATATTTTTGGACTGAACGAATGCTCTTAATAAGTTTTCAGTGCTGCTGCAGTAAATGAGTAGGTGTTTACAAGAATACAAAAGATATTAACTAACCATTTCTGGAATTGTCATGGCAATGCCCCAGATTTCCTATAAAATCCTGAATAAGTACTGACTAAAATGTTATTTTCTTTTGTGTTTGTCTTCTTTACCCAGAATGATGAACCACAGAACATGATCCCGTACAGAATATATGTATATATATATATATGTGTGTGCGTGTATATATATATACTATAAGTACACATCTGCATGAGCCTGATGTAGCTATTTAAATATGTATATATATATATATATATATTCAGGGTATTCAGGCTTTGTGTGCAGTAGGATAAACAAAAGTATGGCAAACACCAAATCTGCAGGAAAGAATTTACATAGTTTTGTTGCTGCTAATAATCACTTGGCAAAAGGTCATTCTTGCAGTTTCTTCATGGTATGCGTCTTTGAGAGGACTCTCATTTTCTGAATGCTGCAACTTTAAAAGAAGAAATCCCTTTGCCTACCCTCATTTAAATTCAAACACACTATTCAGTAAGTCACTGTGTTTACTCACTTCACGATCTGGGCCCAAATTTCCAAACAAAGATTTTCAAGCCAAAATTTTAGACCCCTGAATTTAGACAGAAAAACAGCATCGTTATTATTTGTTTTTCTTATTCGGCATTTTCCTGCTCTGAAATAACAGTGATGGAGGCAGAGCAGACGGGCTAGATCTGAGCCCCAGCTCTGGCAGCTGCACGACGCTGAGCAGAGAAGCTCAGAGGAGGGTGTAAAGCCATTCCTAGGTGGCATCAAACTGCCAGGACTGGCTCCAGCAAGAGGAGCAGGATGAGACTGCAAGGAGCCACAGCTGGACCTCCTTGAACTCAGGTACTGCCTGAACTGTGCTGCCTTGCCACCACCATCTCTGAGGCTGCTGAGGCTCCAGCAGGGACCTGGAAGGGAAAGAGTGAGAGGCTTGACTGGAGCTGCTCTCTGCAGCCCCGAGTGGAGCGCAGCTCAGCCAGCCCAGGAGAGCCGTTCATCCCCATTAGGTGCTTGTGTATAATAAAACATAGGTCACGCATTTTTAGATCATCTGCTGCAGTGTTAAAACAGGCCCCTTGCTGAGAAAATAAATACAAAAAACATGAGCAGAGGAGATGGCACAATCACAGAGAACTGAGAGCAAAATCAGACGTATCCCTTCTTTTTCTTCCTTTTTTTGTTTTAACTAATGTAATTAAAGACTTCCTCAGCACGGACACAAAGGGAGTATTTAATGTGAACCTTAAAAAAAAAAAGAAGAGATTTAAAGGTTTCATATACCTCCAGGAAAAAAAAAAAAAGGCAGTTAAAGATTTCCTAAAAAAAAAATTAAAGATCCACAAATGGCTGGTGAAACTCCATAAAGCAGCTGGAACTTGTTAATAGTCACACTCTCCTGTGACCTGAGATGCAGGAATCTAACCATGATTTTTTTACAGATATCCTTTAAAACAAGTGCTGGCTGATATCACTGTGGCCCACCGCACTAAAACTTTCTGAAGACACTGTGGTACCCAGAGAAAATCAATTCTCCCAGCACTTAGGCTTCAGAAAAACACCTTTTTTCCATTTCTTTTTTCTTAAAAAAAAAAGGAAAGAAAAAAATAAAGAAACACTTAATCAGTAGCAGTGACTCAGTATTAAAAAACAACAGTACTCTCTTCCCTCTGCTCTGCACATATGGTTCCTCTGAGAGACCAGAGTTAATGAATAATAATAGTGGTTTCTTCACCAGACATTACTAACGTTGATATTTATGTGGAAAAGGCTAAATACAAGAGAGCAGTTTTCTACAAAGATGGACCAAAAAAACCTTCTGGATCTAAAAATGCCAGAATTGTGCAAGGTGTTGATAAACAGATCCTAAATGTTTCTCTTTTAATTACAGCCACAAACAGATACGCAGAAGAAAAAAATGCTGAGAGCCATGCTTCCAGGCAATTAAATCAAAATCCATACTCAGATTTTCATCACATATTAGTGGGAAGAACTGAATGTTGCGTTAAACTAAGGGTTCCTCTAAATGCTAACACTCATAATTCAGAGATGTGCAGGAATAGAGGACATGCTTTCCTGCAGGATTCTGCTCCAATGGAACTGGAAAGAAGGCCCTACTGTGGACCACCTGGTGACCTGTCTAAATCTTCCTGTACAGCTCCACACTTCCTTCCTTGCACAGGAAGAAAATACCACATGACATTCCAAGAACACCAATGCAACATGAGTTGACTTCCTATGGGGTTTTAGCAGCTTTCTTGCAGTGGCACTCTGCAGTGGCACTCTGTAGGGCTTCTTGTATAAGCTGGAGGATAGCACCATCCCCATGAGACCACCTGGCTTCTGGATTAGAGCGTATTCACCTTGAGGTGCAAGTGGAGTGAACACAAAACTGTAGTGGCCAACACACCAGCCCCTGTGGTGATGTCAGCACAAGGGTTGAAGACACTGTGTCTAGACTGAAGAGTCCCTGCTGAGATAAGTGATAGGGTGGCCTTTAATAAGTCTTTGCTAAAGTAAATTCAGGAGTGGGACCTTGTTTTCAAAATCCCCCAAAACATATTAAAATGTCGGGGTGCTGCAACATATAAATTTGCTGCCTGAGTCATTACCTACTTGCTGGATCTAAGTTCAGATTCTCATCATTCACCTTCAAAGCACGACAGGATCAATGTGCTGTGCTAGCCAGGACACTGGAATAGCCAAGTCCTTTTGTACATTTAACCATGGTAGGGAAAGCTGTTTTATGTCCCCATGGCTCTGCTCCTGCATTAAAGAGATCTGGTGGAAGGAGCTCTAGCTTTAAGTATTTCTTCTCCCACATTTTGTTGTGTCTTGCTCTGAGTTTGTACAAGGCCCAGCAAGTATTAGAGGCGAAGCACAGCTGTAATAATAGAGCCTTTGGGAAAGGTGGCACTTCCATGGCTGCAGGCGTTGAAATACTCACCCTGAGATCTCTGTCTCAGTAGCTCTGCTCACCAGCTTCCTTAGTATTGGAAAGGTTACTATAACACTGTGCCTATGTGAAAGAAGTCAGGCTCTGATCTGGACACAGATCAGCCTCCCAGAAGCCCTACCACATTTGCCACAGCCCAGCTGTCAGTCTTCACAAAAAGGCCAAGGACTGGAAAGATACGAAAACCAATTCTGCTGGGCCCTGCAACAGGTCATTCAAGGTCAAATCAGGGTGGTAATATGAGGAAATGCACTCTGCTGGAGCTCATCCCGTGCCCATTCTGCAAGGAAAACTACGGTCTTCAGGGCTGTCACTTTCCTTCACAACTACTAAATTCAGACAAACATTTTTTAAAAAAACAGTCTCAGAAAAAGTTAAACTAACAAACTCTAAATAGGGAAAGGTGTTAAATTATGTGTGGCCTCATTCTTGTTCTCCCCCTGACAAACAAAATGTAGCCAAAAGAGAATTACAATCTATGAAGCTGTTAAACTTCCCTTAGACTCTGTATTTCAGATTCCTTATGAAGGAGTTGTTAGTCTGGATATGTCGGCATGCTGTATGATATAAGCCATGAGGAGAAGGGAGAAGAGGGATTCTCTTCTCTCTACACGCACGCGCACACACAAACACGTGTGTACACACACTGACATTGGAATGAATGAGCCCATTCATAGTAAACACACGTTCTATTGGTTTATTAGGCTTGGAACTGAGTCGCACCATCTCAACCTGCCAGAGTTAAGTTGTACATACCAGAAAAATGTCTCACCTGCAATACCTGTCAGTCTATTCATATTAACACAAGTCTTACAATTTCTACTTTCCACGTACCAAATCCTAAAGGCCTTTCGCAGCCCTGAAAATGGTCAAGAGGATCTGGGCAGAAGGACTGAGGTACCACAGTCGCTGGGACTCACCACCTCCTTAGGAGGCAGGCAGTGTTTCCCGCAGGAATGACTGCCAGTGGGAGGAGGGACATTCCTTGAGGTTCTGCTTTCAGATGCTTCTCAGAATCCCTCTCTCTGGGTGGGTTGGCATCTCCTCTGCCAGCAAGAGCAAATGGCCTATCTCCCACAGGGTCTTAGCTGATCAATCATAGGTGGAGGGCAAGTTGCCTCTAGGCTGTCTTCTGGCCTGCAGTAGCTCTTCTCTCTGTGGTCTTCAGTGCTACTCAGCACCGGAGGTTCTGGGAATAATCCTCTGTCTGCATCCAGCTGTCTGTGTGCTGCAACAAGAGCCTCACAGTGCCCTGCCAAGCTGCTGAGCCTTTGAAGGCAGAGCCCCAAATACCACACGTTCCATTCCAAGGCAGAATGTAACGACAGCTATAATTAAAACCGTTATTAATGCAAACACATGACGTCATAATAAGAACTAAACTGTCCAACAGTGTCTGAGGTGGTATCTCACTTCCTCTGGAAGATCAGACCTGTTCCAGTCAGAAGACAGGACATCTGCTTCACCTGGCTAGTTCATAATCTGGAGACCTATTGTCTAAACACGCTGCATTTGTTACCTGTTTTACACGCCACTTTTCACCCATCTTCTGGACAGAAGTTCACTGGGACTGGCAGGTAGCTGGTGTGGTTGCTTTACTCTGGCTGGACACCAGGTGCTCACCAAAGCCGTTCTATCCTCTCCTCCGATGCACAGGGGAGAGAAAATATAACGAAAGGCTCATGGATGCAGGTGAGGACAGGGAAAGATCACTCAGCAGGTACCATCACAGGTGAAACAGGCTTGACTTGGGAAAATTTGTTTCCTGTATTATTAATCAAATCAAGTAGGATAATGAGAAAATAAAAACTAAATCTCAAAACACCCTCCCCACAAGTCTCCCTTCTTCCTTGGCTCAGCTCAATTGCAATTTTCTCCTTCCTCCTCAGGAGGAGGACTCACCACACTATTGACCTGCTCTAGCATTGGGTTCCTCCCACAGGAGACAGTCCTCCATGGACTTTCTCATTGTGAATCCTTCCCATGGGATGCAGTTCTTCATTAACTGCTCCAGCAAGGATCCCTCCCGCAGGGTGCAGTCCTTCAGAAACAGCCTGCCCCAGCATGTGTCCCCCATGGCTCCTCTCTTCATGGGTCCAGTTGTCCTGCCAGGAGCCTGCTCCATCGTGGGCTTCCCATGGGGTCACGGCCTCCTTCAGACATCCACCTGCTCCAGAGTGGGACCCTCCATGGGCTGCAGGGGCACAGCTGCCTCACCATGGTCTTCACCCCGGGCTGCAGGGGAATCTCTGCCCTGCTGCTTGAAGCACCTCTTCCCACTCCTTCTTCACCGCCCCTGGTGTCCACAGAGTTGTCTCTTTCACATACTCTCACTCCTCTCTCCTGAGGAGTTGCCCTTGTACAGTATTCCCCCCTTGTTAAATCTGTTATCCCAGAGGTGCCACCACCATCACTGATGGGCTTGGCATTGGCCAGTGGCAGGGTCAGTGGGGCCAGCTGGCATTGGCTCCATTGGACATGGGGGAAGCTTCTGGCAGCTTCTCACAGAAGCCACCCCTGCAGTTCCCCTGCTACCAACACCTTGCCATCCAAACCCAACGCAGATGATTAAACCAATATGGCACTGCAAACTGCTCACATTCACATACAGCTAATTCTGGCTCATTGCTTTCAAATATGGTGTATCAGGAAAGAAAACATCTTTGGTGTCCATCATCAACTCCTTACCTGTGTCTCCCAACAAAATCATCACACAGGAGTCAGAATAGTAGTAAGTACATAGTTCATAGTGTTCTGTTTTGGACTTTTTTTCCTAATCTCTGTAAATAATCTATTTTTTGTGCTTTCCTCGAGCCAGTTATTTCTCTGTATCATCAATACAACACTTTCCTACACCTTGATCTTTATTTCTGGCATATGCAGAAGAACTTAAGAGATTCTTCATTTAAGGTCAAATTAACTCTCCTTTTTCTGCTACATTTTTTTTTTCCTCAAGGAACCCCTATCAACCTCTGTAACTACTTTTCACATACTTTTTAATAACTTAGTAGTCATGATTCCTGAAACAGGATTTCATGCAGTGGTAGTAGTTCCCCTTGCACTGATAAGAGTGATGAGGAACATGCTGGGTTTGCCACTATAATTTTAATCTTTATTACTTTGTGTAGAGTCTCATCCTAAGTAGTCAGTCTGAAACTCAAGGTCCTTAGCTCACCTCAGAACACAAAGTTTATTTTTATTTGCAAAATACACTAATGCTGAACTTCAAATAATTTGAAGAGCAAGTCTGCATCTCCAAATCTCTTCCAGGTTCAGATTCAATTTACAAATAATCCATGTGTAGTTGAAAAAAAAAAAGTAAGCTGTGAATTCTCTGGAGTGTTCACAAGGTCATTTTCAGTAACAGCAATAAGTGGTTTGCAGTCGATTTCAGCTAATAAAATAGTAATAGCTAAGGCCTCCCACAACTAAGACATGAAGTCTTTTACAACCATGCCAAAGCCTCCTTTTCTATCTGAGCTTATTAACTCTCATTTCCTGTTAGTATCTACTATTCATAAACCACTGGTCTCTAGCTGTGACCACTTTCCTCCAAGAAGATTGCACTGAAATCCCAAAATACTTCTTTGAAACACCTGTGGACAATATAGTTTTGGGCACACCATCCTCCCAAATTAATTCATTTTACTTCTTAGACTTTTTATTAAGGTCAGGCAATGTCATTGTGTAGGAGCATTCTCTATGTATTTATTCAGGCAGCAGTATAAGGTACAATTGTCCTAATGTAATCCATCATTCCCAGAAATCTACTATTTCTTTGTCAACTGCAGTGGTTTCACTGTTACCTATATGTCTTGCCAAATAACCTTCTTTCTCAGGTGTGTTATTTATGTTACAGAAAATTTACATTTTGCTGGCATCACACTAACCCAGCAGCTTTGGTTCTGTTCCAGGATGCTCAGAGCTTCCAGTTATTCTCTTCTGATATTTCAGTTTCCTTTAGTGTTTTTCCTGTATTAAAATATCTTCTATGGTGCCCCAATTTCTTCTACGCTATCAAATTTTTATTTTTGTTATAAAAATGGAATGCTGAGCACAACATAAATGGAAGTCTGAAGAAGCAGGGTTTTCTCAACAAGACATGGAAAACACATAAAACATGTGCTGTGTTTTTCCAAAGACTTTCCCCAGAATCCTGCTGATACATCCAGCATATAAAAAAACTGGTATTAGACACCATCTCTGAAAATTATCCCCTAACAACTACTGTGACTTTTTTTTTTCTTTTTTTTTTTTTTTGTATTTATTCAATTCTTCTGGTCTATCCAGACAGAAAACATTCTGTCCCTATTTTTCTCTCTAGAGATGAATAAACAGTGTATCCACAGCTCATTCTCCTATGCATTTTGCGATTGTTGGGGAAATAAACTCACCCATACCTTTTCTTTTTTTCTTGCCTTTTCTTTCAGAGGAATGGAATTTGAGTAGGAAGAGGGACTGGAGGAAGGCTGACTCTCTCCTCTGATGTGTGTTCTGCTCAAAGACAGCTTGTTCCCTAGCTGGTGTCCTCTGATGCTTCCTCAGGTATACTGTCCTCCTGTCCTCTCTCATGAGCACATTGTCCTGATAAGAACAAACATTCAACACATTACTTTTTCTGTAATGAGTGCTCTTCTCCATAAAGTTAATACAGACTGTATCTGTCCTCTTTATTTACCCTCATGTTAACTTTAGTTGCTATTATCTTACCCCTGTAAACCTCCCCTGACTCTCCATTATCTGCTTCTTGTCAGGAGGATAACATTATTTCAATCAACACACCATCATGTGCACCAGTATCCAATTTAAAGTGAATAAATGTCTTACTTGCTTTCCGGGTGATAGTCCATTCATCTTCTGATGAATTGCTCTTATGAAGAATCCCCCAGAGCAAATGGTTCTGTCATTGATCTCCTGTATGCTGCTTCTTACACACTATTTCACAGTGATGTAATCTAGTGCATACCTTCTTCCAGTTTATGGCTTGTGCTCTTTTCCACGCAATCTGCAGGCCCAGATGGTGCTCTTGTAGGATTCCAATTATATCTTCATCAAGCATCTTTCTTTGCTCTGTTTTGGATTGTCAATTATGTCCTCTTCTTCATTCTGAACTGGGCACCTGGTTAGTTTGACAAACTCTAAGTACTTTGTCAAGAGTTATTTCATAATGTTCCAATGATTTGTTCCAGATCCAATCACAATCTCCTTTATAATCAGGCTCTTGCTTCATTAAATTGTGAAATTTTCTCTTCAGTCATGGACTTGCACTGTTATGGATTTCACCTTCCTTTTTAATACAACATTCTTTAAAATAAATTTAAAAAAAAATAGAGAAATCCTTATATTTTATTGTTTCAGAGTAAAATACTCCTGAACATTTTCATGGTTAATTCTGACTGTCTAAGTAACTGGAAACCAAAGAAACCTGTCAGTACAACCTATTGTATGACAGCTAATATCCTTTAACTGCCTTCCCTTTTGCAAGCAGATAAAGAGTATGGGGTCATTCACATCTTCTGCTGTTATCTCCCACTCATCCAAAGTTTTCTCTGCGGTGAAATTCTTCATTGCTTCGTTATTCCTTCCTTTTTCTTTTCAGCATCATCAGTTACCTCCTGGTGATTAATTTGTGTAAAAGAAACTGACCTGGTGTCTTGCCCATTTCCCATTGCTGTGGACAGCTGCATCACATCCAAGGTTCTCTACCAGACTGATCGTCTGGGACCTGAAGCCTTTACACGCCCTGTGGCTTTCCAGTGCAGTGGTTCACAAGTGCCACACTGACAAGGCTGACATTTTGAAGGAGTTTCTAAGGCACAGAGGTTGCTTTCCTGCCTCAGGGGATCATAGTGCCTGAAGCCATATTAACTGTTGAAGAGATTTTTCCTCAGATACTAAGGTTTCTCACAGTCGCTGCATTTGTCCTGTCCAAACCTCACAAAATAAGTTTCCCGAATGGGGAAACATTCGTCCTTCTTGAAGGTCAGTTTTCCTACAGTGAAAGACATTTCTCTTCTTCTTTCTAAACCCTCAGAAGAACTAGACCTAGGCAATTCCTCTCGTCATTTCCTAGGTGTGCAAGCCACATTGCACAAGTTTCGTAAATTTAACAGTTCTTGGAAGGAGTGGATCTGTTACATGTGCAGGGTGCAGATGGTCTGCACACATGCAGTAAACCTGCTGCTCTCAAGATGCATAGGACTTAGAACATCTGGTCCAAGATCAGTGGTACAGTAATAAATAAGAAAGACAAATAAACTCACACCTTTGGTATAAAAGAGAAGCAGGCAAACACCACAACAGATACCTCAAAGTGGGAAAATATCATTTCCCTCTGCTTTTCTTTGACTACATCTTTATCATACACTCCATGGAAATCACAGGCTTGCTGCTTCTAAGCCTATCTCACCCTTGCTCAGGATGACAGACCTCAGAACACGATGAGGCATCTAGGCTCAAGCAGGTTGTCAAACATCCGAAAATCCATTATATATAAAAGCAGCCTTCAAATTCCATGTGGTTAGAATTGCCAAAAGACAGAAGGGGATCATCTGGAAAACTTAACAGATCTTAGTTTTAAGCAGAGCCAGGAGAAAGGAAAAAAAAAAAAAAGGAAAATTTCTCAAAGTTATCTCTTATCTTGCTTTTTATTCCTGAAAGACAGAGTTTGAATGTGCTGTACACCTCAGTGATATGCAGGTAAAAATGAAAGATCCATATGAACATCATACATAGGCTTACTTGCAAATTTATAAAAGATCTGAGGCTACTACAAGAGCTGGCACAGTGAGTAGTGCTGCAAATTTTTGTCTTTTTGTCTCCCAACCACATAAATAAAGCTGTGTCTATACAATTACTGAGAAAGATGCATCTTCAGCCCATGAGCTCCTGCCAAGAGGAGGGTTGTACTCTGATTTTGTTAAGGCACTTAACAAGCCAAAGCTGAATTTGAAGTTAGACCACTATAATAACACCTCTATGGAAAGACCCAATGAATTCATACCATCACAATCACTTCTTCCAGGTTCTCATGACACCTGGTTATGACTAAAATCTTTACAATCAATCAGAAACATACTCCAGGACAGTGCAATAATTTATACAAAAATTTTCATCTTAATGCATTCACAACTCATATGCTTTATTAATAGCTGCTACCACGGCTTTATTCTCCCCTCTGCGTAAATTCAGTAGGATTTACACATAAGGGCTAGTCTCTCATCTGTTTATGGAATATTCACATCTTTCAGGGGAATAAACTATCTGACTTAGCCAAATTTTCTTTCTCCAAATTCCATGTTCTCATAATCCCTGCAGAGCTACAGATTCCAAGAGAAGTGCTGCTATTATGGACCAATGTGAGGCCATCCTTCACTCAGATTCAGGGCTCTGGAAGCACTTTTCTTAATCCAAAACAAGAAGTCAGATTAAATTTTTCCTCCCAACCCTGAGCAAATCCATCACTTTAAACCCCCACAGCTTAAAAGTATTAAAGTTTTGAATTTGGCAATGTTCTCCTGAGTGAGTGAGAAAGCTGATTATTTCAAGTTGGAACTGCATAGGTCATTGTGTCCTTAATAAAACCAAAAGAGAGTGGTTTTACTGATATCATTCAAGGTACACTGTGGTTATGCTGGCTGAAGATATAGCCATATATTTAGTACCATTTCAAGTTATAAAAACTTGCTCACAATTTTTTTTTTTCACTTAACTTGAAAAGTTTACTGGCTGGTCACGTGTATACAATTGCAAAATGACTAAATGAATCTTCCAAATGTCAGTATTATTTTCAAAACATATTTGTCATTAAACTGAAATGGCATGTGATCATTTTTCCTGCCAATGGACCATTTTAGAGACTGAGTGGAAACAGGATTATTGCAGAGATTTTCTCATCCACTATAAGCATTTTAAATACCAGAGTAATTTGTATTCCTTTCTTAATTATCAAAAAAAGCTTCTGAAAAGTCTTCAGCTAAGGGTTAGACACACCTAAAAGGAAGTTTAGAGCTTTGTCAATTGCTTTCACTATGAAATATTTCTCAGAGTTTGGCTTTAGAAGAAGTTTTTAAAAAGTAGACATCGAGTTACATGGTATGGAAAGCCCTGTATATACTCTGATGGGGAAAGTGAAGCACAGTCCTACCAATCTTACTATTACCATTCTAATTCCTAGATTCAGAAGAGAATGATACTTTAGCAATTATAAAAAAAAAAAAAACAACACTGTATCATTTGATCCTTTCCATGATGTAATGTTCTTAACAAGACAGTTTTGGGGTCCAATCTTCTCAAAATGTATAGAAGTTGCAAATTATTCCAGCCTGTCAAAGCTGGTAATCGTAACATATAGACAACACTGACTAACTAAAAGTCCTGTGACCAGCCGTACATATAGAGATAACTGCCTGTGCAGCACAGGCTTTGGCTCATTCAGCAATCCCCTCTGAGATGAACCTGGATTCATGGGGCTGGTTTTGATCGATACCAAACTTTTTCTCTACCCTTGTTGGTGTTCTTACAGAAAAAAAAATACCATGTCTCCCTATGGGTTTCATTCAAGAAGAGATTTAAAGGATTGAGAGTTCCTAAGAAATTTCTAATTAAATACAATAGATTTAGAGGTCTATGACATTGAAGCTTCATTTGGCCATCCATCAACATTTCAGAACCCTAAGCACATTATCTTGACCAGTAATGTGAAATGTGAATGAACCAGAACACTGGCAAGGTTGAGCCCCAAGAGACAGAGAAAAACAAGAGGTGATGGGAAAAGAGCTTGCTGAAAAGAGATCTAAAAGAAGAAATACAATTACACTTTCTAATGTTGGCAAATAAGACAAATGGACATCAGCATTGCAATTTTTATTATCTTTGAGGTTTGGAAAGCAGAATTTCTACCAGGAGGGAAGAACTGTCTGTCTTGCTCTCAGATAATCATATATTAAAATCCAAAATACATGACACAATAAGAGAAGTTAAACAGCCTTCCAGTACTCAAACTATGCCTGAAAAATTACTTATGTCTCTGTTCTACCCTTAAGGTAATTTTTCTGAACATCATGATCATAAGTGGCAGCTCCAGGAAGGGAAGTAAAGTTAGTCCTAATGAGGCTGAGGCCATAGGCCATGCCATGTGTGCCAGAGAGAGAGAATTGTATGGCAAACCTGAGGAAAACAGGTGGATTCTTGCTTCTGTTGACTAAATTGTGTCTTTTTAAGTCATGTCATATTCATACTCCAGTCAGTAAACAGCTAAAATCCAGCCCTAAGGCAGGGTGCAAGGTAGCAGGTTTTGGTAATAAATACGTGGATGGTCTGCAGCTGGCAGTCTGACCTGGAAAAAGAGACTTCAGTAGCTGACAGTCAAAAACTCTCCTTCAATCCATAAGTGCTTCAGAAAGTTCCAGCTGAGCCTTGGTTTATTAAAAGTATACCCAGCTCAATACTCTTGCTAGACAATTCATTCAGTTTGCTCGCTCCCAATCCTTTACAAGTGAACAGGGAATGGTCCTCAGACAACAAGATGGTAAAAAGCAATAGGCTTTGTTTTTTTTTTTCATGGCAGTCTGCCCTCACTCAGTTACCTTCCTGGACCCTTCTGAAGCATGTAAGGTTTTCCCTGAGTCATATATGAGTTTAACACAGCCTTAGCCAGCCCAACACTTCTGGGAAGCATCAGCCCAGTACTCTTGTGTATTAAAGGTAATATCACCAAGCACTGACAATTCCAGTGCTCCTATACAGTGGATCCCATTATGATGGGAGATGGGATGCAGCCTGCGGTCTCCTCTGCCACTAGGAGAAGCTACTTGGCTCATCTGACCAGCGGAGTAAAGCAATATAGGTTTAGGACATATGGAAAAACCTAAAGGCAGGAAAAGTATGATTTAATAAAAAGTGATTTCTAGAGTGCCTGCTACAGATGCACTCAGCTGCATTGCATAAATTGTAAGTAAAGATTCCAGATTTTTGTGCTTTATCTGGTTTTAGGTGTTTTCTCGGCCTGCTGGATTCCTCCGTTCAGGTTTCTGCTGCTTTAGTGATCCAAAATTATGTCTTAATTTTTTTTCTTTCTTATATGAATTCCTACAAATGCAAAAAAAAAAAAGGTTTTTGTAACAGAGTTTTCTTCCTACAGCAAATATTTTGTTGTGTTCATAAGAAGTATGACAGACACTTCATTACTGGCCTCATCAGCTTGAGGAGGTGGGATTTTCCCCATCAGAGGTCTAAATCTACTAATGTGTAAGATTTAAGGCTTGTGTTCTAAAGAAACAAGTCTGGCATTTTTGTCATTTCCAGGAATCAAATAATATTTCAGCCACATTTATGTTTATCTGTTGATCTTGAGGCTTTATTTACAGAAAACAATGGTTTGTTTATGACTTTCAGGCATATGCTTTTCCTCATAGGAGGCTGATGTGAAGAGTATGATGATCAGCCAATATTTTGTCAGTGCCCTACCATCATGCCTGTCCACCAGTGCAACACGGGAAGTTTCTGTAGCTGTGTCACCAACCATTCCCACAGAGGGCATACTGTGTTATCTCAGGCAAACACATATTTTGATAACCCTAGAAATTGCCTTATAGCTCTTACACATTTCCATATTGCCTGGCAGCATGCTTAGTGGCCTGATGCAGGCTGAGCATTTCATGTGGTCTCTCAGGATGCCATTTTAACTCTCTTTCGGTTTCCCCACCTGTAAAACATGTTCTATTTCCTACTGAAGGATATGGTTGTGATTAATTTTAAATGTTTGTGAAGCATTTTGAAGTTGAAAGGTTTGAAATAGCAGGCTTTGGCTCAAGTTTACCTTAAGCAAATCTGGGAGTGTGGAGAAGGTATATTTTAGCTCCAAGCAGCAAATAAGAATCACTACAGCAATTGTGAAGAGAGGCAGATCATATAATGAAAAAACAGGTGCCTGAACACAGATTCAAGTAACAGCTGGAATTATATTTTCATGATATTTGGAACCACTTTAGTATATTGAATGCAAATATTCATACTTTAAATAAGAGCAGTTTTTTTCAAAAACACTGACTAATATAAACATCCAAAGAGCAAATTATTATCTATAGCCACAAGATAAGCTTTTTGCACTGTTTATTAAAATTTCTATACCTTTGATAAACATCAGTTACAAAATCAGAAGGAATACCACTGAATGTCTTTGACTAATCCTATATCATACGTCATAGTCACCATGATCAAATTCCACGGCATGGCACAGTGACTCTGGAGTGGAGATTTTGATCAAGATTCAGATGCCTAAACTTAGTGGTTAACAATATAGATGGCTACAAGAGAATGAGGTGTCAATCTAGTCACTGGAGAAATCCATGGCTGTCATTTCTGATGCTCTGGTGTATCCTGCAAGGTGCCAGAAATCCTGCCAGAAGCTCCTTCGTATGTATTACATCAAAACTCACTTGGAGGTCTCAGGTACCCTATAACATCTCCCTTTGTTAGTCAGTCCCCAGGTATCTGCTCTAGACTCTTTTGAGTGAATGAACTAGTGTGAGTGTTGGGCTAACATACACCATCAACACCTACATGGAGGCCAGGCTGTGTCCTGCTCCAAGCTGTAACCAGTCTCTGGGGTTTAACTATGTTATTGTTTACATAAACCTGCTTTCCTAAACTATGATTATTTGGTCTTTGTTAAAGAACTAATGGAATATTCATATTAGTACATTTCCTGGGAACTACAAACCATCTCATTTATTTTAAAAATTGGATGTTTTAACCAATTCCTCTGAAGAATACTTTTGGTATGCCTAGAGAAACTGCGTGAGTCTGGGAAGAGTGCAGGGGACCCAGTAGGCAGTGCTGGGAACTGCTCTTCAGTGTCTTCCTCTGGAAAATATTGCTCTCCTCCAGAGGAAAAGGAGGTTCTGTTATTCCTGCCAATTTCAATGAGAAAGGGTCCTTTCTATAATCACAGCAAAGGGAAAAAAGAGCTTCCAGCCATTCTTCCTGCTGCATAGCAAGAAAAGGAACCTCCTTCCTTTGAAACTTCCAACAGGGAGGGAGATCATAGTATAGGTGGAGCTAAAAACAAGAATGAAAGCTTTTTGTGATATGACACTGTCTTCTAATTGCTGTCACAGATATTGTTAGTACAAGACAGAGAGAGTTAATTTTGTATCCTTTTGGAATAGCTTTTGTCTCGGTTTGAAAGACAGGTGTCTGCTAAGGAAGGCAGGAGCCTCCCTTGGAATGGAGAATGAAACCCCCTTTCCCTCCGAATTATTATAATTTTGGAATTAAGGGCTTTCAGGCAAAGATATGAGGAATAGGAATAACAGTTCTTTACTAATATATATATATATATATATATATAAACAACAAGGCAACCAACAACAGTAACTGTGGCAGTAACAACAGAACAGAACCAGTAACCCAGTGCCAGCCCCTCTCGGCCGCAGGCACCTTCCCCTTCCGCGCAGTGACG
>VWZW01002569.1:2312238-2330627 GCA_013397115.1 Edolisoma coerulescens
AAAGAGGCCACGCACAGACCCTCCCTTCCTGTGGCCAGGTCCTTTTGTCTCTCAAGTACTCAGTGATTTGTCTCCTAGCTGCCAATATGGGAAAAATTCTTTAAGAGAAAAGGAAAACAAAAGGGTAACTCCTAAAACCCAAACAGCTTTATAAATTTCTATTGTAATAAAGCTTTTTTTTTAGGCAAGGGGAATTCAGCTTTAGAGTTCTGAGCGACATGCACCTAATAAGTCCTTTAAGAGGTGTTGCTATGCTAGCACTATGTCACTGTCTCTGGGACAGCGGGGAAAAGTTTTGGAAAGAAAGCATGAGAAACCTGCCCCTTGAACCCCAGCTATTCACCCAGTCCCACCTAGCAGGGAATCATGACACCCACTTCCTGCTATACTGCATCAAGATACCTTATTTTGGACTAAGAATGTGCTCATTAGATGTCTAGTGATACATGAAAGTAACCATAACTGAGATGAGCCTCCCCACCAGCAGAAAAGAAGGAAGTGTGGAATCAGAAGTGGGAAAAATCAAGGGAAAGTACTGATTTCTACCCAAACTTGTGCTCACTGGAGATCAGTGGTCATATTATTCAGGCCAGCAGGAAAACCTGGAGGAAAACAGTCAGAAAGAGAGACCACAGACACTTGCTGTGCAAGGAAGAGAGGTGATGATTTTTGCCCCTGAGGTAACTTTTTCTAGATATACAAAGACCCCAGAGCAAGGCACTGAAATACTCTTCCATGCACAATGAAACCCTGGGTCTTATGTCCAGTGTGACCCACTCTTTCCTCTGAAAGTCACAAACGCCATATTTTGCAGATGGGTCTCAGAGAATGTCAAAGGACGTGAAAACACATATGCAGCCAGACAGCTGAGTGAGTATCTGTCTGAAGAGATTCTAGAATGAGACCAAGGAAGTGTTATAAGAAAAAAAGCATTTGTTAAATTTGCCTGAGATGCTATAATATGATTAATTACAATTACAAAGGAAGATCACTCACTATTTCCACCTCATCTATTTCCGGGGAGGGGTTTGTTAGCACAAGCATTAGACCTAGGCTAACTCTCGGCCTATCACACATTTCAGTAGGATGTCAGAAATCTCCAAGAGCAACAGCATTGCATAGGAGCTGCTGATAGCTCCTCAAATGCATAGATTATTCTATTTTTGATGATATGCGTATGTCAATCTCAGAGCAAAATTGAGCCCTTAGGGCAAAATTCTTCTCTCAGATCCACACATCAATGGGAGTTCCCCTCATGCAAGAAAAACAGACTATGGGAGGTGAGAGCTGCTGTGTACATCAGGATAGAAAATTTTGTCTGTAGTGTTTATTTTTGAAATAGTAAATTTAAAATAAAAACGTAATTTTCTGTAATAAAAAAAAACATTTGAACAAAGTCTAGATATGCACTACCAGCATCACAGAAAAACATTCCACATCCACAAACAAACAAATGTTTAGCTCAGGGGTTTTGAAGTGAAAGAGAAGGTAACATTATGTCTTTAGAAAAACTGAATATATCAAATTCTTCCTCTAAATGGTGAATTTCTTTGGAATGAAAACACTCTTTATTATAACAGACTCACTGGGGACAAGGTACTTGAAGATCTCTGTAATCGTTCATAAGGTGAGAAATCACATTCCTAGAGCCTTCAGGCCTTTACAGGCTGTCTGGGCACGTATGTAAAGAAGAAAAGCCTCTTTCCACCAGGCTCACCATGAAGCATGTCCAGCATATAAAATGGAATTCCTTTGTCCGGAGGGGTTGATGAAGGAGAAGGATCACTAGTCTAGAGTAGCCACTCAGGAGCCCAGGTGCCACCTTCCCAGTTCTCCACACACCAATTGTGTACATAAATTTTGCTTTAAAAACACTAAAATATACATGTACAAAGACAGCAGCCTGTGGAGAGCTGTGGGCTCTCAAGACAAGAGCCTTTTGCACTCCCCTGGAGGAGTAATGTGTGAGGGCCAAATCTCCCTAGAGATAAGCAACCTACTCCTGGTCACGGTGAGGGAAAGAGCCACTCCCAGCATGCCTTGCTTTGTTATGGTGAAGTCTGTGTCCTGTTGGCTGATTGGTTTCTACCCCACCCCCTGCCTTTCCCATATAAACCCCTGCCCTTACCCCTGACTTCAGGGGAGTGTTGCTTCTGCTCTCCTTCACAGGGACTGCTGAATAAAGCTACCCTTGTGGAATTTGCCAAGCAAGACTCTCTGTCTCTCTCCCCCCTGTCCCTGAGTTCTGCCTGGGTGATTTCACAAAGAGCTGAATCACACAGAGCTGCTATCCCTTGGAGCTGAAGTAGCTACACTTGCTGAAACCACCCCTTGCTCCAGAGAAGTTGCTAAGGCCCCTGGAAAGGCTTTTCCCCTGGCAGGACGCTTTCTCTAGGAAGGTCACAACCCCTAGATTGTCCTACCCTGGACATCCAAAAGCAACAGCAGCCTGTCAAGGATTTAGCTTTGGAATGTCTGCCAAAGTGTGTAACTCAGCCAGGTCTATGTTATCTTTACACATGCCTATCTTTGCATACTTCTTTAATGATAAAATTAATCCCTTCACAGTGAAATGGTACAGAACATATACCTCCTTTTAATTCCTAATTCTCTCTGATTTCTAATTTGAAAACTAACAGCTATTAAAATAATGTTTAAAAGAGTGAATTGGGGCATATATCCTATAGTGACTCTCTGAACTGGCATGAATTTCACCTGAAAAGTCCAGGCTGCCGGTGTCAGGTTTTAATGCTGGTGGTCTGATTTAGTCTTTCTCTCTCGCTTCTGCTGTTTTGTCTCTTTCAACATCTTCCTGCTTGAAAACTTCACTACTCATTAGTCACTATTGAGATCATTAGCATGCAGCCTTGGCTCTCCACAACTACTATAAACAAAGATATAAAGTGCTTTCTCATGTTTCTTGCTGCAGTTTCAGAAGCAGTTGATATTGCAAGAGGGTAGAGGGACTTACAGCTTCAGACAGATACAGTACAAGCAAAACAGCAGCCAGGGACAACACCTGAGGCTTTGGAAAGATGTCACTATTTTGAATAATTAACAAGAAACAATCGAAATTAGAAACTCCACTAATGTGCCTGTAGGAACCACATACCCCTAACACAAATGTTTATGATTTAGGTAAGCTTTTAAGTACTAGTTAAATAAATATTCGGCTATAACCCATTCTGCCTGTGGACATGTAGTTAGAAATCTTTGTTATCCTGCTAGAGACACCATGGATATAAAATGGTAACAAGGACAGCTATAAAAAGTTTGTATTCTATTTCCACTTGAGAAATGTCAAACTTTATTTTTGTTAGTGTCTCTCTGGAAAATATTTCTCAGGGAGTTTTTTAACCATAACCTGAGAGGAATATGTAATTGCAGGAATCAGTGTTGAGTATCAAAATTAACTTAATACTCATTAGTTTGACCAAGGCAGTACTTCTTGACTTGTAAAATTTGTGCAATGAATTACTGAAAAGCCATTATTGAAATAACCTCTTCTTTTCTAACATGGCTGCATGTATTTCCCCATTGAAACACAGCATGCATCTGTTGCCATAGATACCATTATTTTCTGAAATAAACATTACTTTTTTCCTCATTCCTACATCCACATACAAAAAAGCTAAACTGTGACACCTCTTCCAATCATATGTATTGTAGGTACAACAGCCCATTTAAAGAATAATCTTATTAACAATAAAAACCTATCTGACCTCAACATGCAGATATTTAAGTGACGTGAAAGATGATAATTTTCAGTTTATTAAATGCAACATGGCATGCACATACACAATCTTTAAAGGAGCGGCCTTTCTGGGACTCCTGTCGATGTGTAAAATATGAGAAGGACTTTCACTAACACGACGGGGGGGACAGGGAAAGATTTATATAAAAAGCAAGGTTCCCACAGTGTGCTTCTTGTACCACTTGTGTTCTAGTCCTGTGGTCTCTGAACACTTGGAAAGGAACCTTCTATTCCATGGCTGGGTTGAATTTGGGGTAATTTCATTTGATTAATTGGGCGGTCCTTTTTCCCCTGCAGCACAGAGAGTTTGGGTAATTTTCAAAAGTCTCATATACAATTTCCAAAAATAGCACTCAGTTCAAGAAACTTAGAAAACTGTCCACAGGGATCAATCTTGTCATGTCTATACTGAGTTGATCTCATGCAGCAGTCCTAAAGGAAACACAAAGAAAGTATCTCATACTTCTAGCAGTAGGGAGCAAACTAAATTTCTAGAGGTTGCTTCTCTGTCAACGATTATATATGCAAAGCAGGTGAAAAAAGGACAAAATAAAATAACACCACAGAAAATAAAACACTAATGTTCATACAAGTGAGTAGAAAAAGCATCATACAAGTTTCATCCTGGTCCACTCCTGACTATGGTCAGGCAAGTATGCAAAGATAACAGATGCTTATAACTGAGACCCAAAACAATGGCCTGGAATGTAGAGGATATAAATCAGCAGTTGTCCTGCATCTTTAGCAGAACCACACTGAAGTATGCAAGCAGTACTCAGCCTTTATAGTGAGTAAAAGACGTGTGGATATTGTAAACATTTGTTCTGCTTTTTATGAACCGTTCCTCAAAGCACAAGCAGCAAAGAGCAGAAGCAGGCCATATCAATCCCCAAGCACCAAAGCACAGAGATGTGCCTTGCAGCATACCTCAAGGGACAAGGGATTGGAACTATCTTGGACCACTTTGGGAAGTAGGTCCCAAAGGGAATACCTTGACAGCAGCTATCTTTATACACTAGAAGGTTTTCAGAGTAATCATTCTTTACTGACCAATTAAAACATCAAGAGAGATGAGGAATTTTATGTATGTAAGTCTAGAGACACTCAAGGCTTTAAATACTGAAACCAGCTTATTCAATATCAACAGAAAACAAACAAGCAGTCACTGTTGAGAACAGGATGGCTTCCAGCAAGAGACACCAACATCTGAGTCAACATAAGATGTAACTCTATTTGCAATACATTATGTTGTTCTATAATAGTTTACAGATCCTAGTTAGCATTACTCTCCCTTCATGTAAGCATAAAGACACCTAGATCAAGGAGATATATCTTAGTAGGCCCTATAAACTTCATAGATTACAGACCAAGTGAAAGGCTGAGACTAGACTAGCTTGTGACCTAGCTGTGCTGTAGTGCATGATAACATGCACTATGGATGTTAATTTTTCAAAATTCAATGTGGCTCTGGCAGTGAGGGTCCTCCATCACCATTTTTGAGAAAACTGTGAAAACTTATGCAGTCTGGCTTTATTTATAGAAAGACCACTACAGATTACAGTTACCAAACAAGACTGGATATAGAGCAAGCATCCATATAAAAGGAATAAAGCAACACCAAATAATTCACTCTGTCACCCAGAGAGACCTTGATAGGCTGGAAAGGTTGGCCCATGCAAACCTGATGGACAAAGACAAGTGCAAGGTGCTGCACCTGGGTTGGGGCTATCCCAAACACAAATAATGGATGGTTGGAGAATGGACTGAGAGCAGCCCTGAGGAGAGGGACTTGGAAGATGTTCAATAGCGAGAAGCTCAACATGGCAGACAATGCAAGCTTGAAGCCCAGACAGCCAAACACAGCCTGGGCTCCTTCAAAGGTGGTGTGGCCAGCAAGTCAAGGGAGGTGACTCGCCCGCTCTGCTCTTGTGAGACCTCACCTGGAGTGCTACATCCAGCTCTGGGGCCCCCAACACTAAAAGGATGTGGACCTGTTGGAGCAAGTCCAGAGGAGAGCCTCAAGAATGATCAGAGAACTGGAGCATCTCTTCTAAGAAGACAGGCTGAGAGACTTGGAGTTGTTCAGTCTGGAGAAGGGAAGGCTCCAGAGAGACCTTATAGCACCTTCCAGTACCTAAAAAGGGCCAACAAGAGAGCTGGGGAGGGAAATTTTATAAGGGCGTGTAGTGGCAGGACAAGATGTAACAGCTTTGAACTGAATTAGTTTAGATATTAGGAATTCTTTTCTGTGAGGTTGATGAGGCACTGGAACAGATTGTCCAGAGAAGATGTGGATGCCCCATCCCTGGAAGTGTTCAAAGCCAGGCTGAATGAGGCTTGTAGCAGCCTTGTGTAGTAAAAGGTGTTGCTGCTTATGTCAGGGGGGTTGGAACTAGATGTCTTGAAGGTCCCTTCCAACCCAAACCATTCTATGATTCTATGATTCTATGATTATGTGAACTAATGAATGCAGATAAAGCTATTAAAACAATCTGAGAGGAACTATCACTTTTCAGGAGAAACTATGCCTTTCTGCGAGATTAAAAGTCATAGGCTCCAAGGTAAAGTGAATGAGGCCCAGAAAAAGACATTTACAGTATCATGGCTGAGAACCTGCTTTTTCTCAGTTCTTGAGAATTTAGTTTTGACCAAGAACTCATATTTGCACATTTAAAGGAGATAAGTGATTTGAACTCAGCAGCATGTTCTCCCTTATTTTCCATTATTCTTCTTCATCAAAATTACTCCAAACCTCACATTATCTTCTGGAGTATAATTTATTCAAGAGAAGTATTTGTGGTAAAAAAATCTCTTCCCTCTTCCTCTCCATGAATAAAATGCTGAACGCTTCTCAAAGAAAAGATATTAGACACCATTCAAGGCCCAGACATGATTTGTTTCCAAACGCAACATTTCCAAATGCTCCATACCCAATCCTTTAGCAATAAGGATGAAGGGACAAACAATGGCAAGGCACTGATACATGAATCATATGCCTCTCTGATTAGCAGAAGGATATACAGAAAAGTCAGTTCATCCACAAATATCCATACACATGTTAATAGTCCTTGGCAAACATGGTCTAAAATAAATTAAATTAGCCCTTGAAGAAAGACCTCATTTGTCAACTAGTGATAAAACATTCAGTCATTTCACCCTCTAATGCCAGGTTAGAGCTAGCACGTCTAATGACACCATTTCAGATTGGTCCAACTTCTGCATTTCCCCACTGTTCCCCTTGCTTTGAGCTAGTTTACCTTCTGCTTGCAGCCTAGAGTTTTCTACATCCTGAACATTTATATATTCAGCACTAGATCCCAAGTGATAATGGAGAACATTTCATGATGTATGGGTCACACTGAGATACATCTGGATGTGCTGAAAACAAAAGGGGACTGGGACTAACTTTCCCAAGTAAAAATATTAATTTGTCTAAGGTGAATGCAGTTTGTTGGCCACAATTATTATCTGCGAGCCTTTCATATCCTTTAATATTGCACAGACACTCAGGCTGCACTGGAAGCTTACGTGAGCTGGGAACCTGCCTCTTGACTGATCTCTAATCAGAAGAGGCCATAAAGCTCTTTCCCTCAACCATCCCTCATATCAGTGGGCTCGAATACCCATAAAATGGAAACTTCTGTACATTTGACGTGAGTTCAACACCCCTTCAGATGTCCCATTTGCCCAAGTCCTGTGTAAGCCTCAGACACCGTAACCATCTTTCTCTGCCTACAAGCATGGGCTCTTTTGTGAATCAAGTGACCTCTGGACTTCAGAAGAGAGTCCAGTGTCACAGTATTAATGGTTCTACAGAGTATGCAGTCCAGCTTTTTATTTTTAATTTGAAAAGAGATAACTATAGACCATTGTATATGTAAATGTTGAAGGAAAGGGGTCTTAAAGCTGAAAAAAAATAAGCATTCATTAATTCATTAAACAGCCAAAAGTCAGGAAGTGCCACTACTGCCATTTACTGTGCAATTGGATTCTACTCCCATGTGTATACACATCATGATACATTCTTTAATTATATAACTCTTTTTTTTTTCCACAAGACCCCAGCTTTATTCAGTGCACAGTGTTCAGTGAATACAGAAGTTGCCCAATATTTCTCTTTATCCTCATGCTTTATTTACTGCACATCCTCTGAACATTGCATTGAATATAGAGTTACTTGTTGCCTCATGGGTTTTGTGCTGATGCTCCCAAAACTAGTATATCAGTGTACTATAAGGAGTAATGAATTTATGGTCACAATCCTCCTATGTACACACTAGGAGAGTGTCATTCCTATGTACACATTAGGAGAGTGTCATTAAACCTATTTTATAGACTGAAGCAGAAAGACACAATGATCTGCCTGATGTAGGACAGTAAGTCAGTGGTATATTGCATGAATCTACACTGCCACGTCATGCTGGCTCCTTCCCTGAAGTCCCAAACCTACATGGCTTGTGTTAATTAGAGTTGTAACAGTCAACACCAAGCATGTCTGTAAATCATACTCCTGGTCTTGTGACTTTAACACACAGAAAACAGAAAGCCACACATTCAGTGGTATCCTGGAAATGTCTGACTGCCTTCAGTGTATCAGCTCGGAAGTCTGCAGCAGCCTAGATCCACTTCTCCCACATGATCACTAACTGTGCAAATGATAAATCTAAACTTACACTTATTGCCATGTTTTCCTTCGTTGTCTACATACAGACACCTATTGGCTTCTCAGGCAAGTGAAGAATGCTCCTAGAAGTTGTCTTCCCTCTCTACACATCCCAGTTCATTCCTTGAGCAGTTTACCTCATGCAGCAACTGAAGCAGGGGTCCTGTGGCAAGGACTTACATGGTAGATGGAACTGTAAGAGATTGCTCCATTAAAGACTCTAAGGCTATGGATGTGGCAATTAAAATTCTGTCAAGTTTTGAGGGATTTGTTTGTTAATGTTTTTGTGTATAAGTACATCTAAATCCATCGTCTCAAGAGGTCTTTTTGTAACCAGGAAGAGAGGAAAATTGGAAACTTCATGAAATTTAGGAAGTCTACAGTGCAAAGCTGATACGTTTTGGAAGTATTCAAATACTGTATTGAGCCTCACCTAGGGAAAACAATAAGATAATTCTTTTCCCAAAAAATATGTAGAAAAGCAACTTGCACTTCAGTGGATCATAATATCAGAAATCACAGTAGGGAAACCAGACTAAAAATCATAGCAGAAAGGTCATTTGCCACATCAAAGTGGCATCAGCTACAGGCTTGGGCTACACTTATGCCCAGGTAATCCATGTCTACCCTGTTCTGCAAAGTATTTCTCCAGGATCAAGAGCTCTAACTTTTTTTACTCCATCTGTTCAGATAAAGAAAGTCAGTAAAACCCAGACTGTAGAGTCCTGTGCTACTGTATTAGTCACTGAGTCATTGTGTAAAAGGAAATCTTCTCCTCTGAAGAAAACAAAGCAGCGGAACTACTGTCCTTTGTGCAGGGGAGGACACACAAAGGAAGCATGTGGAAGATACTTGTCATGGAATTGGACATTTCTGCGCAAAGAGAGATGTCTACAGAGAAGGTTCTGACACCTGAGCTAGTCTTCTAAGGCACACCTTTATATACTCACCAGAGGTCTATTTGCCTAAAGCGTCTGCTTGCTTCCACTGACAAGTTCTGATGTGGCTGACTGAATTGGAAACATCTGAAGATAAGCAAAATGAAACAGATGCCTAATTTCTGTAATTCAGTCAGGCTAAGAAGGGAGCAAGCCTTCCAGCCACAGAGATCTGTCAGGTGCCAGGCACACACACACGAGGCACATGGAGAAATTAAATGTGGAACCAGAGGACCTGCAGCCCTCAGGCTTTGGTAGAGTTTGAGAAGTAGCCAAGAGTCCTGTGTTAAGGTTTTGGAACTAAGTGCTTAAATTCCTCTGAAGTCTAACTTTAGAGTGAGGCATTAAGTCTCTTTTTTGGATCCAATTTTCTGACCTTGTATTTTTATAGCCTCTTGGTAGCAATTATAAAACAGCAATTAAATGTAAGAGTAGGATCATTACCCTTAATCATATTGGTAATGAAGTCTGAGTATTTGATTCAGGGAAATGAAATTACATACATTTCCTTTTGTTCTGTTATCCAATCTCTAGTAATTGACATGTGGTCCTTGAATGTAGCTCTGTCTTTCTGTGGTTGCTCCTGCAGACTTAAGTATACAGATTTCCCTCCAACTTTAACTGGACTTTTGGATATGCAGGCAATATAGGACTGAACCATACTTACTGGTAAAATTTCCAGAGTTCAAGGGTATTCATGCCAGCAGATACACAGTCCTTTTTTCCTGTGTAACTCCTCATAATTTTCTTTTCAGATGTTTCAGTTCAAAAAATAAGAGTCTAAGAGAGAAGCTACTCAAGAAAGAAAGGAAATCCTACTGACAATTCATGAGGAATTCGTTACTGTGTTTATTTTTATCCAATTAAATTTAGAGAGATCTAGAGACAGTAGCCAAAAATGCTGGTGGCTATAGGGTCAAAGTATGATTTTTTTGGAATTGAAAATAAATTTTCCAGCAAAGAAGAAGAATATACCCAAAGACAAGAGAGACGAAACTTCCCTCAGAACTGTCAATGATTTCAGAAAGCAATACAACAAGTAGCCACTGGAAAAAAATATGCTAATTAATGAAAATGGAGAGGAAAAAAATTCTCTTCCTAACAACCAAATTGCCAAAAGAACTTGTCTCTCTTTTCAACATGTAAACTGAGTATGAATAGAACAAAATAAAAGAGTTAGAGCTTATTTGTTCATAAATGGCTATGGATAGTCTTCTGGTGAAGCTAATCTTTCAGCACGCACACTTTCTATTTTTTTCTGATAACTCTTACAGTACTACTGACAACCATTCCCTGCCCACGTATCTTTGAGCTACAAAAAGGAAGGATTAATTTTCTTGTAATAGCCTGTCTCTTACACAGTTATTGACAGGAAAAACAGGATGTCAGTTTGTGGTGTTGGCTTAGAGAAAAACAGTAATCACGATGTGGGAATATTGCACCAAGTGCTTTCCAGTTATGTTCCATGTCAGAACTCCAATAAATGCAAATACTTGCATAAAATGCAAGGTTAGAAAAGCTACATACTGGTTCTGACTTTAGTATACACAGCCAGCTGCAGACATGAAAGAATAAAGAGATTCTGGGAAGACTTGTGGGAAGGGCTGGGATATGAAACCACCCTTTATCATAAGGCTGATAAAGTTTAAATGCCACTCATGTGTCAGAAAAACTGACTTTCAAACAAGACAAGTCTAACCTGACTCTTGTGACTAGTTTGGAAGTTTAGAACCTGATTCACAGACCTAACAAAGACTTCGGACCAACACAGTTTGCTTTGCTGCTGTTGATGAAACAAATGGTGCAGAGGAGCAAGAGGATTCCCTAAATATACTTTTCATGATCAGAATGCTGGATTACAACTAGAAAGAATAAAACTATACGAGAAAATTACATCCCCAAGCAGGGACATGGAAAACACTCCTTAATTGCCTGAAAAATAAAAGCTTGATGTAGTGCCTTTTCTATTGATTTGAACAGACACCAGATCAGAGCCATCACATACAATCCCTAGAACGGTCCACTGTGAAGGCTCCTTTATTCATCCTGACACCAGGGAAAAATTATTTCCTCTTTAAAAAAATAGGATACCAAGCTAGTAATAAATAGAAGCAAAAAAAAATCATATCATTATTAGATGGGTACAATAGTAACTTCTAATTAACTATCACTAAGCTACAACTTGTTATAACAACTCTGTTGCATAAAAGCCAATGAGAGACCTGTAAGTGAAATAAAATGACTACAGAGTAAGATGCACAGATTTGATTCTTCGCAAGGAGAAAGCAAATAAGGTGCTTGAAAAAGAAAAAGTATTAAATACAGAAGAAAAAGCTCTGTTTTAACAAGGGGTAATACCTTGTTATTCATATTCCCTTTGGTAGTAGTTATTCTGTGTATCCGTTAACACGTGACTACAAATATTTATAAGTTTATTCATATCTCACTTTTACAAGATGTACATTCATATCATGTGATTCAACATAATACACTCCAAAAATGGAACTCAACATGTCTGGTGAATTCATGTAGGAGCATGCTGGCATAATCGAGACCTAAAAAAAGGTTGTTTTCTAGTTTCTTTTTCTCTTCCGCAATAGCAAAGGGGTACGAACTTTTAAGATGAGCTGGGTTTGAAGATTTTTTTTGTTTGTTTGTTTCATTTTAGCAATCCCTGAAATGTCTGTAAATCAGACACACTGTGAGTACATAACCAAAATAATGCTATGGTACTGCAAATCATACTGGCTGCTCATACTTTTGCAAAAGCAACAAGTTTTTAAAATATAAAAATAAATGCAAAGCATTGTCAAATTTACACTCAACATAATTAAAATAATACACATTTAGATTTTTCAAACAAAAAATAAATAAAACATCCACATACATTAATACAAAGAAACAGAGAGATTTGCCTGTCTTTGATGTAATTAATACATACCATAAGCCTAGATTCATGAAAGTATTGTCTTTCAATAAATATCTTCAGCTTCAAAATCTGATATTTTCTACATTCTTCAACTGATTTTAGTTATACATCAATTTTCAATATAAGGTGTATGAACTGCACTATGTTTCAATTATTTATTAGAAACCAGCAAATTTCTAGGCTGATTTACTGAAATTAGGCACCAACTTTTAGCATCAAATCTGTCTGGCAGACAAAATTTGAGGGATATCTGGCATCATGCCCCTTTTGAAGAATGCCTCAGACACCAAAGCCTATGGCCTTCCACTGACCTGGCTAGAAAAGCCAGCTAACAAAAATAACCAATATAAGATTAGCCACCGCATTACACTGACAGGGCCCATGTTGTACCTTTTAAAGAAGTGACTTAGAGATGCCATTTTACAAGAAGCATGAGGTGTAAAGCAGAAGGCTCTATTCGTCTCTGAAGGAGAGGAGATCACACTCTATAGCACATCGCACTTCTTTTTATTTTTTGTTTTAGTTTCCAAGCAATACCAGGCCTTCTCCAGCCCTATCACATCTTACTGCAACCAGTAGAGATTTTCAAAGGACCAAATGAGAAGCTGTTGCCATGTTATCCACAACTGTTTGAAAACTTTTTTGCTGTGAAAATGCTGTCACATCAGGGAAAGAAGACAACATAATGGAGTGAGTAGTTTGCTTACAGATGAGATGTGGGGTGCTTCAACCACCCTTTTTAAACAGGAACACAAAAAGTTTCCAACCATATTGGTTGTGAGCACTTTATAGAGTTGAGTAAAATTAGCAATTACAAGGACACCACCTGGATCATTAGATATTAGATATTATAAAAATAAACACGTTTCTAAGAAAGATGTGTAATCTATTTTTCCTGTACTTTGAAAGTTTTCCTCAAACTGAAGGGAAAAAAAAGCCTGCCATCTCCAAAGCAATAATGTCTCCAAAAACTAAAATTATCTGCTAAAAAAAAAAAAAGAAACCATTTATTTTGCCTAGCACATTTAAACAAGCAGAAAACATGCGTATTTTTCGTCACCAAAAAAAAAAAATTCCATAACCTGGGTTTGCCTTAGGGATCTGGATTTCTGTACTACTACATGTCTATTTTATTTGAGTCAACAGTCCCAATGTGTCAATGTTACGTCAATTCAAAATCATGTCTTTTTATTATTTTATAGGCAAACATAGGACTAAAAGACATAGCAGATAAAGCATGCAAAGAATTGACATCTGTACACTTGGTCTGTGTGAAAAATTTATAGTAGGGGAAGTTGGAAATCAGAGTTTTCTAGCAATTTGTGCATGCTGTTGGGAACTTGGAAATTTGGTTTTAGTCTTAGCACTGACACAACTCGGCCCCATTGAGTCATAAACAAAATTCTCGCTGACATACAGCGTCAGAGAATTGGACAGTAACTTCATGTTCTGTGGAAATAACTCACAGGCACATTCTGATACTCCAAAACACATTCAATGTGCCCTTTAAAATTTTTGCTGAAGTCAGATACAGAGTTGAAATTGCAAGGAGCAGGGCCCTGCCTATGTAAAAGGTTGTCTACCACCACAAAGTTCATGTCAGATTATGATCTGGGGGATGCTGCTACATTACAAAACAGAAGTAATAATACCCTGTGCTGACAACAGGTGACGGAACCTGGCCCTTGATTTATATGCCTTAATTTCTATCAAAATGGGGATAATAATTCTTACCTAGTTCGTAATGGGTAGGGATTAAATAATAGACATTTATACAGTGCTTTGCAAATAAACATTATATAAGTGCTAAGTATTATGATATTAACCAAAATGTCACTACATCTATATGACCCTACTAAGCAAAATAACTTTCAGTATAATTTTTTTCACATATTTCCAAGTCAATAAAAATGAACCATGGAGTCAACTGGCTATTTTGGTACAAATGAATGAAGTACTTTAACTTATTTGACAGTTTAAAAAAAACGCAGAGTCTATTCTTTCCATTATAAAGGGGCCCACGTAAGGCATGAAGCCTTTTTTTATAGTCTTGCTAATAAACATCATTATTTATTTGGCATTCATTCAAGTTATTTTTCAAATACCTGACAAATTTTCCGAGAAAGATTCTTTAGCAACCTACATACACTAAATGAAGGCCTCCTCCAAGGAAATTCTGCTCAGTGGCTGCTGTTTTGATGATCTTGGAAATTTCACACTTCTCAAATCAAAGATTACACAAAGATCAGGCTGGATGATGGTGGACAATAAATGAGGCTTGGCATGCCTGAGAATCTCAAACAATTACAATACTTTTAAACTTTAATAAGCACCTCAGGACCATGACTATGTTATCTTCAACCTCCAACCTGCTTAAGAAAACAACTAAAAAACAAAAACAAAACAAACAAACAAACAAAAAGAGACCACACATTAACAGAGATGGAGTAGATGCTTTGGTCCAAATTCTCAACTTGTATGGATCACTGGAGCTCCACATGGTGAATGGAGCCACAGTGACTCACACTTAGAGAAAAGTACAGTCCAATACATGGTAGGCCAGGTAGGATGCCTCATTTCTTCCCAATGATGTAAAGACAACAAGAAGAGGAGGTCACCTGCATGCATCACCCAAAACACGGCAAAGCTTTTATACCCCTGCTAATGCAATCGGCCCATTCAGGAAAGCAAAGCAGAACCAGTTTTGGTGACAACCCTTACACAGTGCACCTTTTCATTTCCTTTCATGCTAAATGAAATGCAAGAGCAGCATGAAGCACCTTGGTAGATTCCCAGCAACACCCTGCCCCTCTCCTCAGGCTGAGCTGTGGCACCTCCTTCAAAGCAGGCTAAGCTGATAAATCTTGCCACCTTCCTCCCTTCTGTGGACTCTCCTTGCCACCTTCCTCCCTTCTGTGGACTCTCCTTGAGACATCCATTGAAAGCACTCAGAAAAAAAGTAAGAATATTTCATTCTGGAAAGATGTATGCTACACTACCAGCCTTGTTTCATCTTAGCAGGGAATTGTATTCGTGTTGCCACTGTTTTTTGAATATCATAAAGAACTAAAATTTCTGAGAGAAATATACAGGCATCTTTTGCTGTGTTTGTATCTAGTAGAACAAAGGTAGAAAGCTATTCCTTCCCATACAACGTGGATGCATACTGTATGTGAATCCTGTAACACTTTGAGATTGGTAGCACTTCTCAGCATCTCACTTAGAGGTCTGAGAAAATTCATATCCCAACCCTACAACTTCAACAAGTTCATTCTATGGACTTATTTGAGTGTGAAAATCACTCCTTTCTGAAAGTCCAGTGCAGGACTGCAAGAAAAATCACGTAAGCCTCTCTTAAATTCTCAAAAGAAGATTTGGAAGGCTAACAATTAGATTACAGGTACAGATAACAAGCAGTCCCCATTCAATTGATAGCTCTATGCCTTTGCTCTTCAACACTGTGTATCTAATTCTCCTTCGATGGCTGTGGGTGTCCAGAACAACAGGTTACTTACTATAGTCTAAACCATCTTTATGGTAATGTTTATTCTTTTTCAGATCTGCATTTTAGAAGTGCTGGAACCACTCCAAATATTCCTCATTTTAGCTGGAATTTCATACATCATCATGAATAACATTTTACTCTCTAGACAATGTTTTGTTTCAAGAAATTGTTAATTGCCTGAGATTTGGTCTGTATTTCTCAGCAGCAAGTAATGCTACCTTAATATTTTGGCTTTGCTTTAAAAAGGTACTAGACTTTCACAGGGAGGTAAAAAAGGCAGGCAACTTTTATCAGCCCCAGCAAGTCCAAGATATTAACTACTTCTCACGTAATAAATAGAAGGGAAATTGCACAATTTTGACATTCCATAAAATTTGCTTGCTAGAAAATATCAAAATTTGAAGGAGCAAAAAAAACCAAAATACAAAAAAGAAGAGAAGTCTCTAAAAATTATCCTAAGCATGAATTTTTGTCCTGCAGTAATATTTGGATTTGATAAATATCAGCAAAAGCCAAAACTAGTAATGGATTGCTAAACAAGACATAAAAAGCAGGCCTAATAATGGTGCTATTCAGAGGATAACCTTCCATCAACACAGACGTTGGTAGTGAAGGCAACAACAAATAACTATCTTGTTAGATGAAGACAAGACCACTATTTGTACCTTCCTCTCTCCTCCCCAATGAAAATTAAAAAAAAACCCAAACCTAATTAGAAGTGAGTAACAGAAAAAGTAAAACTGGGGAGGAGGGTCAGTAAACCCAGACACTTTGGTAATATAATTTAAAGGATTTCCCTGCTCTCTATCCTTGCTGGATTTGTAGTAGTTACTTTGCTTAAGCATTAGCTTAATACTTGGTGTCCAAATCACAGGCAAAAATTAAAATGACAAAATATTGAACTTGTCCTCTTCTACAGAACACTTCTACGGGTTGTTTTAGTTTGTTTGGGTTTGTTGTTTTGTTTTTTACTTAAAATCATGTGAAACTGTCATACAGACTTTTCAGCTTGCTTCCCAGAAATATGGCACATTAAGTTGACTAGAAATCATAGTAGCTACCTTTTCCCATATGTGATACATATAACTTCATCCATTCATAGAAGACTCAGACTGTCATTTTGGCAAGGAGCTGCAATGCACCAGTCAGAGCATAAAGGATTTAAGTTATGGATCTTGCAGAATTGGTTATTAACAGAATAAGTACGGCTATCTTTTTTAATCTATAATATTTACAGTATTGCACTTTACTGCACTTAATTGCATTTCACTAAAATTAATGCTGCATCAGTATTATGCCTTAAAACCATATGTCCGTCTTTGTCATATAATTCATTATTTCATCATCCTGTAAAACAGTGAGATTCTAATTCAAAGATCTAGGCATTTGGGGGGAAGAAATGAAAAATTGACCTGTTTCTATGGCACAATACATCTCTTTGAGTTCAGGTAATTCTGGCAAAACAGGTGGATTTCTTATTGTTCCCATCTTTCAAGTTATCACTAACAATTAGTAAATTCTAGTCTCTCTCTTTTTCTCCTTTAAAAGGACATAGCCATTTGAGACACACACTTTTTTGTTATTGCTGCCTTTTTTTTTTTTTTTAAGGAAAGAAAAGAAGGAAAATAAAAACCTGCCTTGCCTCAGATCTGAAATTCCACATTTAAATTCAAACCAGTTCTGCAGCAGCAGCAGCTCCTCAGTGATGGAAGAGATTCATGGCAGTGAAATAATACTGTTGGCAACAAAGAAATGTCATCTTTAATGGAGACCAGCCCCAAGGATTTATTATTTATTATTATTACTATTTGTTTTGTTTAGTTTTGTTCTAATATATTTCTGATCTTCAAAACATGTTTAGTTTGACACATGCACAAGGTAGCAAAACTGACAGCAGCAGATGACGTTATGCCGGAGCGATCACTTTTGCCAGGGTCAAAAATCCAAAGTGTCCCCAATGTTCACAGATTAACATAATTTAGAGATCGTTTCCTTTCTTTTTTTTTTTTCTCTTTTTGTGATTTTTTTTTTTTAACTCTCTTTTCTCTCTCCTCCCACCTACTTTGTCCTCCGAGGAGTCTCTGACTCGCGGGTGCGTGTTTGCTGCTCGCGTGTGTTGTGTCCGCGGGCCCGCGGCGGGCAGAGCGTCCCCACCGCGCCACGCGGCACCTCCCGGCCGCCGAGTCCCTGGGGCCGAGCGGGCGAGCAAAGTGGCGGGAGGGCGCAGCCGCCGAGCGCTCGCAGACCTCGGGGAACGGGAAAGAAATAAAAAAAATAAAAAAAAAAATAAAAAAAAAAACAACAAGCAAAAAAATATAACAAAATAAAAAAGAGATAAGGCGGCAGGGCGGCCGGAGCACTCGCTGCTCGCCCTGCAGCCAGGGAGGAGGATGAGGAGGAGCAGGGGGGCAGAGCGGCGGTCCGTGCGGGTCACACGCCCGCCCGCCTCGGGCACCCGGGGCGGGGTGTGATGGGGGGCTCGGGGGAAGCGTGTCAGAGCCCCAGGGCCTCGGCGTGCTTCCGGGCCTTCAGCCGCAGGTCGGCGATGCTGGAGTTCTTGCTGTTGCTCTTGGCGGCAGCGGCCACCACGGCGGGGGCGG